>OX376159.1:17703246-18303246 GCA_947363495.1 Euzophera pinguis
AAAAGTATTTTTCCTTTTGTTTACAACTACCCTTCGATCTTTTGAGTGAGAGAGAGAGAGTTTGTATAAATACAAATTGAGAGGAGAAGCAGAAGAACAAGGAGAAAAAGAAAAACTTACCGAAGCACTGCGATTATGGAATGAAGTCCCTGCCATGGTTTTCCCTAGTGACTTTAACATGGGAGCCTTCAAAAAGGGAGTGAAAAAATTCCTTCAGGGTCAGCAACGCGCTCGTGACATCTCCGGTGTTGCAGGTGTTCATAGGCTACGGTAACCACTTACCATCAGGTGGGCCGTATGCCTGTTTGTCTACTTAGTAGTATAAAAATAAAAGCAATCAGTTGAGGATGCAGCCTTAAAAAAATAAGATGAGGAAAAATAGGGTTAAGCCTAGGGTTAAATAAAAATAATCTATCCATCTAATAAAACTTATAAAAAAACCTTTTTACTGTTTGTACCTAACAGTATTTTTTTTCCTAGCATTATGTTTGCAGCATAGCTAATATTGTGCAAGGACTAGCCCTTAAGCCTGCAGGGGTAAACCCAGTTAGCGCGAAAGTATGGGGCTTGGTTTGTATTGTTTTTTGTGTAGTGGTAGAATTTACAGCAAGTTTCTGAAAGCGAAGGAAATCTCAGTCTTTGGGTAACAGTTTTCTAGGGAAGGTGGGAATTTCATGATTTTTGTTTATTGAATGAATATTCTTGAATGCACTGGCAGCTTTTGTAGCTAATCCATTACTTTATTTCCATTATACTTTTTATTTCAATTAAATGTGCTTATTTATGGAGTTTTATCGATTTTGTACTGTGGTGATAATTTGTTAATTACAGGATAAATTGTTGCATTTATGTATTTTTTTTTTTGGGTAACAGCTTTTGCTAAAAATTCTTCATTTCAAATTTTCTTTATCTAGTTATTCAATACATTATTCATATTAGCTAGAGAGCCACACTATTATGTAAATAATTACATCAATAGAACAGAATTGAAAGAACTACAGATGTAGTTTTACATACAACACAAAAGAAGCATCCAAATTTTTGCGTGTCAAGTTCTTAGTTTTTATGGGTTATTATACTCACACAAATACCCTAACACTTACATACACATCACAACCACACAATCTGTCTGTAGTTTTTTTTAAGTCTGTGGCCAACAGATAGTAATTGTTTGCAGCTTAGTGTATAGCAACTAGTGCATGCTTCCTTATTGTAAGAGACCAATGACTGTTAACTAAATCTATAAATTCTTCAACAGTGTCGTAATGGAAAGCCTCGAGCTGAAACCGGGATTGTCTTTTCTGAATGTGGGTTCCGGCACAGGCTTCCTCAGCACAATGGTGGGCCTCATCCTGGGCTCCCAAGGCATTAACCACGGCGTCGAGGTTCGCTCCTCGGTCGTGGAGTATGCCAACAAGAGGCTTCGCCAGTTTCTTGAAAATTCACCTGTTTTGGACGAGTTTGATTTTTGTGAACCAAAGTTTTTCCTTGGTAAGAAAAATCTTTATTGTTGTCTGTTAGTAGTCTATACTGGTATAATAGGTCGAGGGGGATAGTATATTAATTTTTAATTTGTTGCCCCGTTGCCCCCCAGGTAACGGATTGTGTCTGGCGCCACTAGCGGCGCCCTACGACCGCGTGTACTGCGGCGCGGGCTGTCCCTCATCACATAGGTCTTATTTTAATCAACTCGTGAAGGTAAGTAGACATCCTATTCTATTCTCATTTGTTTGATGCAGATCCATGACTTGTTTTTAATCGTAATCTTCAGGGCGTATTTTTTTAAATTGAGATCTTAGTAAGTATGTGTTGTTAGAAATATAATACAAAATATTGGATCTTTATTTGAACCTTGAATAAGAATTTCAAAAGGAAATCTTGGTGCATGAAACAAAGAGAATAGACGATCTGCAAAATTCTAGGTCTCTTGGAAATCTGTGGCAAAGTGTTCATTTTACAATTTGACACTTTTATTTTTTTGTAGGCGCCCATAGGTTACGGCAACCACTTGACTTCACTTTGTAATAAAGTTGAAGAGATTTTTTTTATTTATCTATTGAACAAACTTATAAATTAAGATATACTCATTGGGATTGTTTTTTTTTTATAAATGTGGTTCTGTCCCCAAGAGAGGATGGTTTGGTAATGCGCTGAAAAGGTTAAAAAACTTATATGTAAAAAAAAACTTACAAACAAATTGGATGAAATATTAAAAAAGAACTTTTGAATTGTAACAATTTGTCTGTTTTTAGATTGGCGGTATACTGGTAATACCAGAGGATGACCGTCTTGTTCAAGCGAAGCGGGTGGATGCAGACAACTGGGTGTGCGAGACTGTCCTCAATGTGTCGTATGCGATGCTTGTCATACCCAGCAAGGAGGAGGCTGCCAACACTGTCACACTAGGCATGATAAAAAATATGAACTCCTTATTTATTTCTTTATGAACATACTAGCAGCTATGAACTACCCCCATTGACTCCTTTTTATTAGGTTTATTCAACACATTATTTTTTTACCTCTTAAGTAGCGGGCAGGCATATTGACCATTACGCCACAAAGATGATTAGTAAAAAGTTTTCAGTTTACATTAAAGCGCGCAGTTCATAGACTGTTTCTGCAACAAGTCGCGGAGTCATAGTCATCCAATCTATATCCTATGTATTGTATGTATATATTTTATATACTTATTTTATGTATTTATGTATAATATGTAATCTTATGTATTATTACTTTTCTTTTGTATATATTTTATCTTTCTTGTGTGTTCGTGATTTCGTCTTTATCGCCAACTTTTCTTTTTCTGTTTGGTCCCATGGTTGACTGGTAGAGAATGCCACTTGGCATTAAGTTCACCATTTGTACAAATTTTTGTATTGTGCAATAAAGCTTAAATAAATAAAACCTAACAAACATCGTTATATATAGACGAGCAAACACCACCACCGCTACAAGTAATGGCGCGGGGCGCGATCCGCACGGCCATGCGCGAGGGGCTCCGGCGACGCCACCCCGACCTGCAGCCCGCGCTGCCTCGTCCGCCCGCCAAAAACTGCCCCAGGAGGATCTGCATACCAGTCGACGAAGACAACGATGTCGGTAAGATATCCTTCCTCATTCTTTACCACTGTCGGTGAACTTTTCAATGTGTTATATGTAATGTTTACTTATGTTATCAGAGATATGATTTACCAAGGTTCGGACAGCCGACGGGCTCAGGTCGGCAGTACCTTTTTTTTTTTTTTTTTTTTTTTTTAATTATTACAAGGTGTTGTGGTTGTTTGGTTATAAAATTTATTGTATTTCATTCTGAAGCAGGGAAAATATGTGCGTCACGTAAATGAATGAAAATTGAAAGTATCAATGAATATATTGAAAAGGGAGCCTTAAAACACCACGCTAGCTTGTGTGTGTTAAAAAATACCATTTCTATATTTGAGTCAGTTTTTTTTTCTGAATTTTTAGATTATTTTTCTGAAAATACTTTCTCTTTTTTATACAAATTGCAACATCCAACAGGTTTCATATTGGATCAATCATTAGCACAGTCACTTTAAAGTTAAAATGTTTAAACAGTATTGTCAAACGTGAGATACAATAAATGAATTTGCTTTGGATATTTTATATATATTTGCCTTTTTACTTTAATAAAATTTAGATGAGAATTGAATTGCACTCTGATCGGTGGAGTTTATCGAGATCCTCTATCGATTACTATTTACTTTTATTTAACTTCAATTTTTTTCTTTACATATAATCGGTATAAAAACAATATTTAAAAATATATAAAAAAGGGGCACCCATCGACAGCGGAGTTAGACCCAAGCTGCCGGTGGTCAGGGCTCCAGAAACAGGAATCTTATATTTATATCTTTCATCCATACTAATATTATAAATGCGAAAGTCTGTCTGTCTGTCTGTTACGCTTTCACGGTCAAACCGCTGGACGGATTTTGATGAAATTTAGTATGAATATAGTTGAAGACCCGGGGTCAAACATAGGCTACTTTTTGACGCAGGCGGAGCTGCGGGAAAAAGCTAGTTAGTTATAAATTTTAACAAACGTTATAATTAAAAATACTTCAGGTTTATCGTGAGCTATATTTTAATAACTTTGTAAAGAACTACTTTAAACTGTTAAGAATTAATAAATAATTATTTGTAAATCAAGAGGGCCTGGCGAACCTCCACGACTTGTATCGCGACGAGGGCGCTCCGGAGATGAACGCGCTGCTCGGGTTCATGTTGCGCTCCGTGCGACAGCATCGCGCCAACGCAGAGCCCTACGGAGACGAGGACTTGGACGGCGGGGGTAAGTGACACTCGCAGGTTGGTTGGCAGGTGACACTGCCAGAGAAGACGGCAAACGCAGCTGGTAACATAATGAGAGGCAGACCAGAATGACCAGGTTTGACAGGCGACAGACCCGACCACCTCTATTTCATTTATGTCTTCATTAAAATGCTATCCGACTTCGCAGAAATATGAGAATCCTTTGTCTCCTATTCAACGTCCTGTACAATCCCTCCTATCCTTCTTATCTAAAGGATCGTTTCTCCTTCTCTCGTCCGATTGATGGACCTTGCCGTTCCCACCTTAGAACCCTCCTCAATATTCCCATCCATCATTCCGATTCCTACACTCACTCCTTTTCAGTCCAAGCGGTAAGATTGTGGAATTCATTGCCAGCTGACATACGAGACTCGAAACCTATCTCAATATTTAAGAAACTAGTTAAAGAGTATTATCTGTCCTTAGCACAATAGGTATTTTTGTATGTATTTTATATGTAAGTTTATTAAATATGTATTATTTGTAATAGTATTTGTGTATGTATGTTTATATTATAAGGATTTTATAATAGTTTTACCTAGGTAATTAGGTATAGTCTTCACTTTTCCTTTCTTTTTTGTACACGCTAATTACTCTTTTCTTGTCTTTTCCTCTCTTGGGTCTGCTGGAAGAAATTTCTTTAGAAATAAGCAGCTCCCTTGTACTTTCTTTTCCTCTTATGTATAATCCTTTACATTTTATTGTGTACATGAATAAAGTAAATAAATAAATGCATAGAGAACCTCCACAGACTGGATGTAGACAAGGGAGACGTAGTCAACTTCATGGTGAATTTAAAATGTCTTAGACTCGCCTAACTAAAGGATCCTGTTCAATCAAGAAATAGTATTTTAAAGGTTACTTTCTTTTCTCTTTCTATCTTAACGATATTTAATACGAGAAAGAACAAGACAAACACACATTTAATTACACTGAGCTTAACAAAGTGGGTTAATGTCCTGTATTGTTGTATGCGAGGATGAAAAATTAATTTAAATATCTAACATTATTTCAACGAAACTTACTTTACAGGTAGCTCTGATGAAATGGAAGAAGCGCCGCCAGAAGGGGCTCATTCTTCCGATGAAGATGACGCGGATTACCGTGTCCGTCGCTGCGGGCTCATAACACTGGACTTCCGCGATATTCTCGAAGGCAGTGACGAAACTCCCCGAACAGAAGATAGAAATGCCCAAATAGAAGACGCAAATGCCCGAACAGAAAACGCAAATGCTAGAACAGAAGGAGAAAATTCCCGAACAGAAGATAATTCCCGAACAGAGGAAGGAGATATCCGAACAGAGGAAGGAAATGTCCGAGCCGTCGACACAAATGCCCGAACAGAAGACGGAAATGCCCGAACACTAAACGAAAATGCCCAAACAGAGAGTGACAATCAGCCATTAGGGGCTGAAAATTCCAGAGCTGATGATAATTCTAAAATGGAAACCGGAGATGTTCAAATGTCTTCTTCTCCCAGAAGTGAACGAAAGAGCTCTGATGATAGAACAAAGAGAGAGAATAAGAGGAGTGGAGACCGCAGGAGTTGGGATGAGAGACGGGTTCGGAGGAGTTTTGGGGAAAGCAGCCGGGCTGATCCTAATGATGGAGAGAATTCGAACCCTGATGTACCGGCTGAAGTTGAGGTATGTATATTCATTAATTTCAGATGAAATAAAATCGTTTATTTTCAATATAGGATATAAATATCACTTATTGACGTCAATTTACTTATATTAAGTTTACCACCACTTCCAAAGCGCAAGTGGAGAAGAAGCGGCGCCACAAACTCCACTGCAACATTTCCCATAAAAAAATGGATTAAAAAAAAAAAACTTTTAATTCTGCAAGATGTTTTGATGTTTATTTGAAGTACCTAAATATATTCAGTTTAAACATCTGTTTAACAATTGTTTAGAAAAAACATTACTACAAAACGATGTCTAACACATGTTTTGGGGATAGAATGTGTTTAAGCATTGTTTAACTTGAGACATGCGTATTCCCTGGTTTACGGATTGTTTATATCCTGTCTAGAGTCATTTTGATTGCTTGTTTGTTGTGTGAACTCGTGTTAATTTCTTAGGAAGACGAAAAATGGAT
The DNA here is from genome assembly GCA_947363495.1 of Euzophera pinguis. Classification (NCBI taxonomy): domain Eukaryota; kingdom Metazoa; phylum Arthropoda; class Insecta; order Lepidoptera; family Pyralidae; genus Euzophera; species Euzophera pinguis. Next base: position 17,709,682 of record OX376159.1, read on the forward strand.
TTTTGGATGTTTGAAATAGTTGACTTTATTGACGAAATTGACTTGGACTATTTAACAGAATATAGAGACGACGAAATACCGCGTGTGAGGATAAATCCACTTGAGCATTACAATGAGGCTACTTTTAGAAAGAAATACAGGTTTAGTAAAGCGTTTACCGCCAAAACAGTGGATTTGGTGAAAAATGATCTTCCGAACGACGCTCGTGGATGTACAGTTGATACAAGTGACCTGTGCTTTGCGATGTTGGGCTCGTCATCAGGAATTTTTGAATACGTAGATAGGTACCGAAAATAAATAAACACGCGTGTGACACTGACAAGACAATGACCACAAAAACGTTCCGTTATAGGCGTTGCGTTCATTTTGACCCAATAACTATTATTTGATTTTAAAATTAAAATGCATTTCGCTGTGTTAAATCCGTAGCTTAAATCACTTAATTATTTTTTATACGTAAAAAAAGAAAATAACAACGTTAAATGCTATTTTATAAATAACGTTACGCACAAATTAGATAAACATAAAATGCTTGAAATGGAAAAGAGACGAACGACCAATGACAGTTGAATGAATGAATAAGAACGAACAGGTTTAAACCTTGTCTACAAAGACACTCTATGAACTTGGTTTTGTGGTAACTAAAATTAGACAACACTTAAACACGCGTCTAACGTCTTAGACATTGTTTAGGTAAACATGGTTTAAACAAGTGTTTATAATATTTTTTGTAGTAAGACTGATTATTTTTAATAATGAGGCTATTTCCGAACAAGTTGAGGAATAGTACATTATTGCAAAGGCAGCGAAATAGGCAATTGCAGGTCGAGTATGAGTTTGAAGGCCGAGCCGCAGGCGAGGACTTCAATGATACGAGACAGGCAATTGCCATTTCGGCCGAGGCATATATAGTGCTTTTCTTAAAAAAAATCAAGGAAATAAAAAAGGGCCTTTTACATAATAAATTTAATTTATTTTACAGTTTGTGCCGAAAGGTAAACGCATCTGTGGCTATAGAGCCACGAGAACGCAATGTGTACGATAGATAAAAGAGTTCTAAATTCAAACAGCACACCGTTTCATACAACATTGCCGGCGGGGCGCGCTCTTCGTTCCAAATTCAAAGAACGCGCCGGGAGTGAATTTGATTTTCAGTCTACGTAAATATGTTACTTCGCGTGTTCTTTATTCAAAAGTAATGACAATATTTCCGCGCATGTTTAAGAAAAATACTTTAATTTAACCCAATTGTTTGTTACAGATATACCTGGGCAAAACTACTGAAGCGGCACCGGGCACTTCTCGCTGGAGCATGACTTGGGGAGAGGTGGAGCCCCGCAGGCTGGACAGGTAGTCTATATATAGTTATTTGGTGAACTAATGGTTTGTAAACTTTTTGACTAACAAATTGTATAATTAAAACAAAAAATAGATATTTTCAGGGTCGGCAACGCGCTCGTGACATCTCCGGTGTTGCAGGCGTTCATAGGCTACGGTAACCACTTACCATCAGGTGGGCCGTAAGCCTGTTTGCCTACTTAGTTGTATAAATAAAAGATAGATAAGCACTTTATTGCCATCCAAAGACACACATATTACACTTGAAATACACAGAATGTGTATTTCAAGTGTAATACAAAACTTTTATATCTCCTACTTCCGACGTTTCAACTGTGTTACAACGGCCGTGGTCACGGAACGACTGGCTCGGTATTACAGCTCTGATCTTCATCCGAAATTTTTTGATTTTGCCAAATACCACAAAACACACTCGGTGTCCTTATTCTGGGATCGGAGTTTTTTCAGAAACTTCCGTGTAAGCTGTTCATGTCCAATGTCCAAATTCTTCCGTGTCCAATTTAAATAATTCATAATTTCTAGCATCTAACTGTTATCATAGATTTCACAGACTCCTGCCATTAATGGAATCTTTAATTTTAAATATGTTGTATATAACGTTACGGGCACTATTTGGTCTGTTAATTTTGTATTATTATTTCATATTGTAACTACTTTTGACTGTTTGTTGCCTGAATAAAAAAAAAAAAAAAAAAAAACTAGGGCAAATCATGTCGTCACTGAGTCGTGGTGGATCGGCCAGTCTGCCGTCCTCGCAGACTGTTACCCATTTCGTTCAATAGCCTATAGCCTGACAAGGAAAATATAAACACTGCATTAGCGTCGCTACTGATCGCCTTTAGCTGGCAACATGTTGTATGTGTCATGTCAACAATAAAATTGACAATGCCATATTATGAAATACAAATCAGTCGTTCGTTTTATTCGCGTCAAATATTATAACGTCCTTTGTATCACTTTACTTTTATTACTATGAATTATTTTTGCCATGAATCAAAGGAAATAATCACAAAATACACAACGCTCACTCCTGTCTCTTTTTGGCAGATGACGTAGAGATGACGGAATGCCTAATTGCCAGTAAAAGAAATTAGTTCCAAAATTTTCCGCAATATGGCGAACGTTGCTATTTTATCGGTCGATCTATAAATTGGAATCGTGTAGGTGGCAATGTGGCCTTATGTAACACCCCGGACACTCCATATAACCGACGATCCTACTACTAAGTCTTTGTTTGTGTTAGGCGTAGCGTAGGGTTGGTTATTTACAGAATCTGAGTCTGATAAACTCTATCTTTTGCCAACAAAGACAAAATTTCTCCACAAAAGTATATATGCTATGGCGCCTAAACTATACAATAAGTTACCACCACATATTCGCCAGTGCGACGAAATTTGTGAATTCAAATGTTTGTTATCTGACTTGCTAACAGACAAAGCATATTATAGTGTGGATGAATATTTTAATGATAATTTCACTTGACATTTAAATTAATTATAGAATAGAACTTGACATTAATTTATTAATATGGTTATGATAATATGGTTGGATTATCTTTCCTATGTATACCTAATAGTAAATATATTTCTTTAATTGTAATAGTCAAATCACTCATAATTATACTTAACGTAATACAATAAATAAGTTTAGTATTATGAATTCAATGATAAATGTCTTATTTGAACAAAAATGTATGCCAGTACTTTTTATTATTTTGTTATCATTTAACTACCACAAAAAAATTTGTATACCTAACGGTGCGCACAGTGAACTTTGTACCATACTAACACCTACGCTACCTGTGTTTGACAAAATAAATGATTATGATTATGATTATATCATCGCTGCGGGACGGCGTGGTCAAAGCAACATCCTTGCATTGTTTTGCTCTCGATTTTTACCTTTAATCTGCGCGATGAGGTGCGGCATCTGTTTGGGCGGGAGGGTGTGAGTGTCCGTTCTGTACGTTAGCACTATTTATAATTCTTTGTTTATGTTATCATTAACAGCGGCGTGGGTGAAGACGCGTCTCCAGAAAGTGCGACGCCGACCGCGTCCAACCACGACGATGCCTCGCCGCACAGCACCACGCCCCCCACCACCGACCACGACGACTGTCGGCTGGAGTGCGACTCCCCCCCTTCAGATTACTCGGACCACGAGTACGATGAACCGCAAGATGGCGAAGGTAGGTCATGTACAAGAAAACGCAGCGTAGAACATCAACCTGCTACATCATGATCTGACCTTATCGAGGCTCTAGAAAACATTGCGGGTGACTCTTAAAAACAGGCATGCAAAATATATGCTGTCGATCGTAGAATCTCCTTTTTTGAAGTCAGATAAAAAGAAAGCGTATGATTCGATAGTTTATGTCACTATCATCATTTCAGCTGCAAGCAGTTTACTGTTGGATATAAGCCCCATCAAAGATTTCATTCGAGTCGTTCTCGATCAACCGGTTGAAAGTCAGCCCACGTTCATTCAATGATTAACGAAAAATTTCTTTGTTTACAAAAAGTAGCCTATGTTTGACCCCGGGTCTTCAACTATATTCATACCAAATTTCTTAAAAATCCATTCAGCGTTTGGCCGTGAAAGCGTAACAAGACAGACATACAGACAGACTTTCGCATTTATAATATTCGTATGGATGTAGGATATATTTGTGTTGTAAACGTATATTGATTTGTACAACAGGTAACAACTGGCTGAATAGGAGCGCGGAGAAACGCACCGCGGCGGCGGAATCCCGCGCGCGCCGCGTGAGACTCTCGCTGCACATGAAGCGCGGCGTCAAGGAGTTGCCGTTGCCGCACGCTCTGAAAAAATACGTCAACTTCCTGCGGTGCTTCGAATTTTAAATGTCACTTGATTGTGTTGGCGCCTTAACAAGTTCCAATTTTTAACGCGACGGGCGGTTCGAAAGGTTTGTTCAATAGGTAGTCAGATGAAGAAGTACGCCTGATTTCTGCGCTGCTTCGAAATTTAAATGTCACTTCATTTTGTTGGCGCGTTTGCAAGTTCCAAATTTAAAGCGACGGACGGGTCATAAGGTTTGTTCAGTAGAAGAAGTTAATCAACTTTTTGCGCTGCTTCGAAATTTAAATGTTTTTAGGATGTAGCGCGTAAAGAAGTTCGATTTTTAAAGACATGACGCCAATTGACGGGCGCTCGAAGCCTTTCGAAAGTTGATTGATGGAGATGATTCGAATGTTAAAAATATGTAGTGATTGTGTAGGAACCATGAGAAAACACATGAAACGCGGTGTCAATGAGTTATCATACCCGCATGCGTTGATAAAGTACGTTGACCCATTGAGATTGTGTTGGCGCCTACAAAAGTAATCGAATTACATCAAACTCGGTTACATTACTTGCGCTGCTTCGAATTTTAAATCTAGGAATTGTGTTAGCGCATAAATCAAATTCGGCAACGAGTTGGCGCGTGCGTACACTTGTAGCTAACCGAAGCAAGGACTATTCGATATAGGCAAATAAATCGACTTTTATACAAGGAAAATGATTTTTTCTTCGATAATTAGACAGAGGCTAGTAATCCTATTGATAGTATAGAAAATCCTGTTTTGACTAATTATATTAATTTTTGCTTGTATCAAAATCGGTTATTTGCCCATCTATTGGCCAATGTAAGCAATGCAGCCGACAGTGCACCAAACTTTGCGCTAAAAAGTTGTGAACATTTGATTTTTGTGTTGGCGCCTAACCGATTAGTTATAAATGAAGTAGGATTTGAAGATGGGCCTGCTTTATTGACTTCAGGGGTTCCTGATACTACACTTCATTTTGGACGGGTTTAAACGGGTGGAAATTACCAACATTTTTGTATTCTTCTTCCGCACTGCCGTCCCCTCGCGATCCGTGTGCCATAAGTGATGAATTTGTTGTTTTTTGATTATTTTTTTTTATACAAAAAATACTTTTTTTCTAGTGACTGGGAAACCAAAATGCTTCTAGTGGTCAAATACTCAAACGAATTTTAAATAATTTGTTGTACATCATCGTGCTATCCTTATCTAGTTTAAATTAGAGAAAGAGACGGCACGATAAGTGTATAACTCGTTCGAGTATAAGGCCGTAATTCCCTTTTCTGAACAAATTGATAGTTATATATTTTGCGCGATTGTTAACCAGTTATCTTAGACAGCGCTTCCTAGCGGCTCGTTAGGCTGAGGATAGATGACCGTATTTTTGTGATATTATTGATTTGCCGTACAATCAATAATTTGATTCATGTATGGAAATACATCACTCATTATTTTTAAGTCATTTTTTACAATTCACAAAAACGTTCCTCTACCCGCAGTCGAAAGTTCGTGTGCGATCGCCTTTCTAGATTACTTGTATAAATAAAGCTTTAAATATGTTATATACTTCAAAGACCCGTAGTTTCAGCTCGCTAAGGTCGCGTTTTCACGTGTAAGAAATGTCTGATGGTCCGCCAGCTGCTTGCAAATTTAAGCGGTGTTCATAGTTTATATTCCGAAGTTGCTGTCGGGTAGTTTGTCAGAAATTTGCACATAATTTCTTGTTGATGTAAACGCGGCCTCACATCTAGTAGACGTCGCGCACGAAACAGGGAACAGATGAAAATTTCATAAAAGTTTGATTATTTTACTGGTGGTCGAAATAAGGTTGCTTGTTATCCGAATATGCCAATTAATTTTTGATAAAATATCACGTTTAATTCCCATGAAAAATCGATTTAGACGTTTATTGATTTATCTATGAGCCTTTGCCTGTGCCACATCGGTAGACATTATAATTTAAAAAAAACAACAACTGCCATTAGACCGTTTTGAGAGTTTGACACTGACATTAACTTTTTAAATTTTGATATGTCTACCGATGTGGCAGAGGCATAGGTCCATAGAGCCTTAAAAATTGATTTTTCAGAATTAAATATGATTAATTTTCAAAATTAATTGACTGATCCTAAAAATCTGATATTTTTTCGGATAACAAGGAATTTCTACCACCACAAAAATATTTTTGAAATTTTCATTATTTCCCGCCTATTTCTATGGTTTATTATCATTAGTTAAAGCCGTTCTCCACGTAGCGGCGTATTTGTAAGACTGTCCCGACTTATGTTCACTTTAAAGTCATATTGTTTATATTTATAAGTTTAGGTAAAGAAATGTAAAATATGCTCGGTACACGTATGATCGTTAGAAGAGTAATAATTCTATTGATGTAAATATGTTTGTTTTGTTGCTCGTAATTATATGGTTTATTATGGAATACTGTTTTAATTGTTCTGCTGTGAGTTAAAGCCAGTTTTTAAGTTTAACCCGTAAAATAGTATTCGTTCGTAAAAGTTGAACCATTTTTTATCTGTCTTTTGTCTCGTTCTTTCACTGTAATTATAGAGAAGAGGGGAAGGGACAAAACATAGTTAAAATGGGCTTATCAAACATGTTAATTTTTTTAGAAGCGCCGAAAGTTTTGCCTCGCGTTGATCCTCATGTTGCGACCGCACATGGCCTATTTTGCATATTTTTGTTGAGAGTCGTGCTTTGCGAATATCATTTATTACGTATTTGTATCTATTTTGGCAATACATGCAGTCACAAACAATTGGCAAATAAGGCCACGTGTAGTCGCGCTATTAAAATTATTTTTTGTTTTTGATAGTTGATAGACCAATGTGTTTATAGATGGGTCAATAAAAAGAAAATGTATATCTATACATTTATAATCTCTTGGTGTAACAAAAGTTTCGTTATGTCTAATATACAAAAAGGTGAGTATTTACGCGGTGGGTGCTCATTGTAAATATATTTACACGCAACGGCATTTGGCGCTAGTGCACAATATACATAAATCATAATTATTTATACACATTTGTGATGAAATTATTTCTACTACATCATTGCAATCCTTCCACTCCATCCACTGGGATTAGTTACAAAGATTACACTTATTGTTCTTCTCTTTTATACGGATCAGCGGTAAAAGGATTTTGGTCACATAGGGTGCAGTCGTGAGCATTTATTTGTATAAACATCGCTTCTTAAATCATTGGTCAAAATTTTAATGCAGTGCAATATGCTATACAAATAAATGCTCACATCCCTCCTTAGCTCAATAAACGGCGAAAACATTCCGCTGTAGAATAAATACGCTAGCACCACTTCCCCGGCGTAGTCCGACCTAGTCCATTGGGCCTGTGCTGGTCCTCCGGGTACAGTCTGTCTGCTGGCGGCGCACCGAGCTCGGCCAGCTTGCGCGACGGACGAGGCGTGGCGCGACCCGCGTCCCGCAGCCTTTCCCTACTACTCTTATCCGCTCCATGAGTCCTCTTAACAGGCCGCTTCGTCTCAGACAAATCCCCATTCTGTAAACCCGACGGAGGCCGAGAAGGCGTCTCCGACTCGCTCCCGTTCATCAAGGAATGCGCGCTACGAGCCTTGTGCAGCGACAGTCTTAACGGCTTCCGTGGAGGCGTCGGCCGCGTCTTCTCCCCCGGCCTGTCGTCGTTTTTCCTGTAATGACTCAACCGCGTCGAACAACTCTCCGATCCGTAATCTATCCTTGGAGAACTCCCGTATACGTCACCGTTCGGGTAATCCGAACACTCAGACTCGAATTCTGAAGATTTGGCGCTCCTGGAATGCAATCTGGACGTCCTCCGACTTGATTTGTGCGCGTTCTCTAGGACTTTACCGTCTATTCTGCGATACATGTAATGTTTTTCCGACTCGAGCTGAACGTCCTCGGCACTATCATTTTTCTTCATCTTCCGCAATCGCTGCGACCGCTTTAGCTGTTCTATGATGGACAGGGTTTTCCTTTCGGCCCAGTTGGTTTTCTTTATACTCTCTTCTATCCGATCGGCCGCTTTCTTTATTTCGTAATGTTTCGGATCGCACGCGCCTACACTGGAGTGTCGTTGGGAGTCTTTCAAATCCAAGTCGCTGTCTGATCGGAAATAGTCTTCTTTGGACCTGCTCAGTATTTCGGATTTCATGCGTTGTTTTTCAATGTGTCTTTGGTTTCTCTCAATCATGCGGATAGCGGCGTCAGTTTCTGCGCTGTAGTCGATGCCTCCGTGTATGCAGTGATGGGAAAGGGAATGCCGCATGCGGCCAGCTTTATGTTCTAGACTGTGGGAGCTGTGTGATCTGTAGTTCGGCGGAGGGGAGGCGCGTGGGGACGCCGCCGCTCTGGATGACGCGCCTGAGGCGTTGGAGCGCGGCCTCATCAACGGCAGGTTGGCCTCGGCGCCGTCCAGGCCGGGCAGCTTCGCCACGATGGCCGTGATGTCGGGTCCTTTTTGGAACACCTGCACTTCGGACTTGGAGCTCCTGCATTTGGATTGCGGCTCGGAGGTGATGCTGATGTTGGTGACATTCTTTTTAGTTTTGTTCACGGTTATGCAGCTGTCGTTGCTGCTGGTTGGTTGCACCTGAAAAACCAAATGACAAAATTAAGTTAACTTTACTAACATTGAGATTTTGTTACTGCTAGATGGCAGTCGCTAGGCTGTATTAGTATTACAAAAATATATTTTCCATCTATGGTTACATCGATATGATCTACATGTAGCCTGAAAAATATGACAGCGTTGGCCAGTAACACACCGGAATCATGATCCTATTGGTCTGGTTACCCTGAAAAACTCCCTCGGTATACCATATTTGAAGCGTGCCCCTAGGCTCTGAAGCGTACAACATCACAAGACTCCCATTTTACTCAGTTTATAAGTACCTGTGAATGCCTGGCCAGCAGTTCAGCGACCTGTTCCTCGAGGTAGGAGATGCGGTGCGTGAGCCTCGTGTTGTCCGACCGGAGGCTCTCCTTGGCCTTCTCCGTCTCTTCCGAGGCTGTCCGCAGGGCATTCAGCTCAGCTCGTAAGGACAATGCCTCGTTCTGAAATGGAATAACCATCCAGTTTTATTAAGATTTTGTTTGACTACTATTAAACAGGATCATTGTGTGGAAAATACTTGGGCTTCGACGTTAACGTTCCAGTTCAGTTCAGTTCGTCCCTCTTCTGCGCCATTTCTTGCCAATTGGTATCCTATGTATCCGAAACAAAGCCTTATTTTTTTTCATTCGCAACAAACATAGATTTTTTTTAATAGTAAGCGGTCTTATCTAACGTCAGTTTCCCATAGGTATCCAACGTATTTTGGAAAGAGGCGTTCTTTGCTCAAGTTAGAACTAATTTAATACTGCTAACTAGGTTCTGAGGCATGTGCCTGCTCGGTTGTGTGATTACTAATGATTACTGTTTAGTATTTATTCAACGTCCAAAGGGGGTAAAAGAAGGAGTTCGTTTACGGCTCTCCCTGTAACTGCAATCAAAGCAGCTACTGAAATCTCATTGACAATGTTATTTGCCCATCCTCTTATAACAGAACATTTGGTGTCGGATCTCTGTATATTTAATTTAGATACTGGAGCTATTTTTGAGAAGTATGACTCAACTGGTGAGACGATTGATTTTCTTTCGACATAATAAATAAATAAATAACTCTTTATTGCACCAAATTGTAGAAAGTACATGAATATTTGTTTGTTTGTTTGTAATATCATTATTGTACAAAAAAATAAATTACATACACAACCATGGAAAAACAATAAGTACAATGGCGGACTTATCTAACTTAGGGATCTTTTACATACAGCCAACCAGCGAGTGACAGGAGAAGATATGCTTACCAGAAGGGAAGAAACGTGTACAATATAATATTATTATGAAGGAAATACATTAAATAAACCTACATACTTATATAGAATAATCATACATACATGTAAATAAACATACACCCATGTAACTTTTAAATGTCTAAGTTCAGCAAAGGAGAATTTGAAAGTTTTACTTTAAAGGCGTTTAAACTTTGTAACAGCCTAACTTCCACAGGAAGTCACTTCCAAAGCTTAGCTCCCAAAACAGCACGACTTTGACGAAGAATGTGACGAACAGGAATAATAATGAATATTATTATTATTATTATCTATACTTCAAAGTATGGCACAAAATTCGCTAGAGCAATTTCTTCTAGGCATCCAACAGGTCTTCATGATATGAAACAGGAAGGTAGGCTCAAGTTAGCAATAAGAAAAAGTGAAACAAAAAACATAAAAGCATAACGTACCTATGCAGCGCATACAAAAAATATACCAATGTAAATATATGTGGTGCACATATACGCATGCAACACACAACGTAAATAAATATACATACTTATTTTTAAGCGTATCAGAGTATAAATGAACAATTTAATGAGTGAAAATTACAACTATGGCGGGTAATATTCGAACAGCAGACAAAAAGTATAATGTATATATCATAATCATAATCAGTGAGTCGCATATTAAAAAATAGCATGATTCTTACCTGTGTAAATGTATTCTGCGGCTGTGTTGGTTGTTGCCCGCTATTCGTATGCAGTCCGTTGGGTGTCTGCGCGCGCAGCAGCACTAGCCTCGAGCACCCGGACCCGCTCGCCCGCTGGAGTTCCTCCACGCTTCGACACGACACCACACTTGTGCCGTTCACCTCTATCAACCTGCAGGAGAATAAGACGTGAAGAATAGCTTTTGGACTTAAATTATTTGTTGCTGGAAAGGCCTGGTGTCTGGCACGGGATTAGGCTAACCTATTTTTTTTCTTCCGAAAAAGCCACTAATTGTATCGTCTAAAAAAAATGTCCAAATCTTCTTGGCCGATTGTCTAGGTACCAAAAGTATTCCAGCTGACATAAGCCAGGTCTGTCATTTTAATTATTATCATCTAAACGTTTTTCGGCTGCATCTCATGCCTGTTCTTGCCATTTAAATCGTCTGGAGCATTTTGTTCAAAACGACAAGTGAAACTGCATTCAATTTGATTAAAACAAGCGACTTAAAAAAGATGCAGCCCATATATTGAAAGGTCAAATTAACTGAATACTACTGAAATAAATTTATGTAATTGCTTAACTTCTAAACTTAAATATTATTAACTCGTTCCCAAAGCAATCAGCCGGCGCATGCGGTCGGACGAGGAAGCGTGCCATTTGGCCCTCGCTCCATAAATACTATAACGTAATCGAAGACACGCTCACCCATCCCTTTTAACAAAGTTTCTCGAGAATGTTAAACCTTTCCTCTTTTCTCGATGAAACACGCTCTTAATGCTTTAACGACTTTTAGTTTGCAGTTTTATTTCTTCCTCTGGCATGCCGACTATTGGTGAAGATAAGCGTTTCGCCGTGGCCTCGTCATCTTGGTAATTTCAAGACATCTTAGCTGTTACCTACAAAGTTAACTTGATGAGCTAGACGATTTTTTTCTAATATAATGTCAAATGGTCAATGATCTTAATCCGTTTTTAAGTATACATACATATAAATAAACACTTACGTTATGTGTGAAGCTAGACTTACAATGTACTGAGTATATAAAAAAAACCGGTACTTACTGTATGATTTACATCCCGCTTCTAGTTAATGCTGTAAAAAGTGATAAAGTTGATAGCTTGCAATTCCGCGCGTAATTTGTTTAAGTCTCTTCTCAGCTAGCTCGTATAAAAAGAGCTTGCAGGTGTACGCCAGATTAATCTTATAAATATCAGAAAAAAGACACAAACACTTCATTCATGATTTTTTTATTATTTTTTAAAGTAAAATATTATAGTCGTTTATATTTGTCAATAGGTAAGTGAAGCTTGATAGCCTAGCGGGTTACGATTAGTGACGATCGTGCAATTAAGCGAAGGCAAGCGTTGCCTGGCTCGGATCGGCTACCATTAGTAGCATTTCTCTATGTGCTATGTCACACCCCGGACACTCCATACAACAGCGCCAAGATTACTACTACTACGATTCGCACGCGCTTCAATGTGAGTGATGTGTGAGTGTCACTTGTAGGGTTGGTTATTTACCGTGTCTGTGTCATAGTTGTACATCGCGGCTGCGCGCCGAAATGTCATCCTTGCATTGTTTTGCTCTCGATTTTGTTTTACCCTTAATCTGCACGGTGAGGAGCGGTACCTGATTCGGGTGGGAGGGTGTGAAACCGTTCTGTACGTTAGTACTGTTAATAATTCTGTGCCTATGTATAGAATGTTTCAAAAGCATTGAGAAATTTCTCAATTTTTAAAAGGTACGTTTTGTGTCCCGAATATTTTTTTTGTGCTAGATGGCACGGATTAGGCTGTGTCAGGTTCCTGACACAGCACACCAAGTTTTTGAACACTACTGACATACCCGGATCATGATCCTATTATTCTGGTTTCATTGTAAAACGGGATACAGACATCGTCACCCAATGCTGAGTGTAGTCATCTAGCAATGCACGTCATTTCCTTGATCATGGTGCCTTTCTTATTAAACAATTTTGAAATGGTCATCGGTAAGTCGTTAAACTGCCAGTGCTGCCATGGTCCATGCAGTTTTTGACACCATGAATGACCCCACACTATCTGCCTATTTAAAATCTGGATCCGATATGACCTTATCTATCGAGAATGATAGGATTCGCTGCGATATCCAGCCTATTTAGCATAAAAACCTTGTGGAGTTCCTGAAATAACCCGACTATGGGCGCGCGGTCGATATGATCGCAGATGCCGTGATCTTTCGCCTGATTGTGGGCTTCTGACCTCAGAACAGAGGAGATATTCATGGAGACAAAGCTTACTACCTAACTTATAGCGTGTGCTCCCAGGCGAATAATAGTCCAGGAGTGCTATTTTTGAAAAAGTGTGACTCATGCAAAACCGCCGAGACGAATATTTTTTCTTCGTTATCGAACGATTTTCATTTGACATGTATATAATACATTTCAAAAATAGGGCCTTAGGAGACTTCATTTTAAAATGTATGACTCATAATTATATCGAATGAAGATCGTTCGCCTCACGATTATGACAAATGAAAACCATTCGATATCGAACGAAAATCATTCGACACGCCGATTTTTCGTGTCATACTTACTTTAAAAAAATACATCTCCAGTCTTTCTCTTGTGTATCGACTAAGAGAATGACAGAGATCTTCCATTTGATATGTTTTTCATTTCTCCGACTGGTGGCGGTTAAAATAATCTTAAAACTTTTTTTTACTGTTGCTAAATTAGACGTTTTTATTTTGAAGCTGTTTGTTATTAAGAAACCTAATACTCATAGGTTAGCACAAAAAAACATTTTGTGTGATAAAAAGTAGTCGCCTAGTAAATATAAAGTTCGTAAAACCTTAGTGGCATTTTTTACCTACTCTGTCCAGAGGCTTCCACGCAGGCCTCCGACATTGTTGCATGATTTGTTCCCTAAGGCTGCGATCAAAATCTTTTTGCTATTTTTCTTATGCATAAAACTATACAATCAATAAAACAAGGTATTTAAAATTTGTAACGAACATTTTATAATAATCTCGATCTTCATGTACCTATCTAAAATGTTAAAATATTTAAGTATTCTCTACTAGACAGGTACTAATTTAAGTATTTTATTTCTAAATGGTACAAAATGCAGAATTTACTATTTTCCAATACGTAGGCTTGTCACTCTTTCATATTCATACTCCATATTAATTTTATAAATGCGACGTAAGTCTGTCAGTTTGTTACGCTTCCACGGCTAAACCTCTGGACCGATTTTGATGTAACTTGGTATGGATATAACTTGGTAGTTGAAGACTCAATCAAACAATCAACTTTTTGGCGCGGCTAAAGCCGTAGGAAACATCTACTTTACTATACCTAGGCACATCAATAAAACACTTAGACCAATAGCAGAAACATTAACATTACCTGTCTCCTGGCCTCAGCGCCGCGTTGTCTCCGGCCCAGTCGATGACCATGCCGGTGCCGCGGGGTGCTGCGCCCCACGAGCCTTCGCGCACCTCGGCGGCTACCAACGACGCATTGCCGCCGTACTCTCTTACCGTGCTGTAACAATTGAAAAATGGTCAGTCGTATCCGCGAACCAAAATTTTTGCAACATAAGTCGAAGGCATATTAAGACCGCTGCTACTGTAGTATTTTTGACTTAACTAATTTGTCCCTAACTATTAAAATACATTACAAGTACTCTTTATTGTACCAAAATATTTTTTTACAAAACAAATATACATGGAAATGAGGTACAGAGGCGGACTTATCGCTAGAGCAAAGTCATCCAGTCAAACCTTAGGTGGAAGGAAGTCAAAACGTTGAACATGGCGGTAGCGAAACTATTACAGCAATTGTTTAGTCCACAGGTCATTATAGTTAAACCTACTAGAAGAGAAGTTAATGTCAGGTAAGGTAAGTATCGCTGGCAAGAGCATGTTGGTCAGATCTTCCCGTGTTTGCCAGTTCCCTTCTCGGTTCTTCCACAAAGGACATTTATACAACCATAACAGTTATTATCCACCGGCTAAGTCATTTTTTTCTAACCTAAAACCTGGAAGTTGTATAACCTTGTAACAGACAATATTTCTTTGCATGTAATTTCTGTTGTATATATTTTTTCTTTATTTACCTTGTTTAGTTTCATAGTAAACAAGTTACAGGTCTTCCCTCGTCTTTGCTTTACTAATTTCGTGGCCAACGCTCGGCGCCGCACGGCCGCGGGCGTGGGAACTCAACTTGCGGTCAGTGTTATGTGAAATTCATTCTGTAAGTAAGCCTTTCCTGTCTAAACCTATTAAGCTTTATTTACTGCGCTTTAGGTTAGAGATCGTGTTTTTATAATACATTACATGTTCACTCCTATTTTAAAGATAAATCCTAATCAATTCTAAGATCAGTGCCCTATTTTTGTTAGTCGAATTGTTTTAAGTTTGATATCGAAATATTTTGCAAGTCTAAAAATCCGTACAAGAATCGCATTATTTAAGTACTTACCGGTAATATTAAGCACCGGAAACTATGACTCACCCCAAAATCGGACACACCGATTGTGTCGATAAATCAAATCAAATAATTTATGATTTGCAACAAGTGAAGGGATAACCTATTGCTTTTATACAAATGAATTCTACATACCTATACAAAGATTTATATGCAGGTAAGTAAGCATATCGAACAGAAACTTGATACATGTGACTTCACATATGTTATCTGCTGTAATCAGACAAGATCGATGAGAACCTGTTAATATTATTTGCTTCATAAAATAAGTCAATATAATTAGTGTCTAGTTAGCCGCGTGGACCTTGCGTTATGTTTATTTTTCTTTTTATTTCATAAAAATAGCTCGGCTTAAAAGCGGGTAAAGAATTATAAATCAATAAATATCAATTAATCGAAGAAAAAGGTCACTCATTGATTAATTATTTTGGAATTGCGGAATTATTTAAATTTGACATTTATATATAATACTTAGTTACAGACTACTTTTACAGGTTTACAGAGAAAATAAGCGAAAATATCTGACGTTCTTGAGAAATGAATATAAAAGTCATGATGAGACTATTTCAAAGTTATTATCGTTTACAGAAAATGCTACAATAACAATTCAACAAATACAGAGAAATAACAAATTAAAGGTTTCTTTACACGAACATAGTTGGTACACTTCAAGGTTTTCATCATCTTTTCATACCACTGGCAAATAGGCCTACGTCAGAGTGTGGAACTGGAAGTTGGTTATCGCAGCCTATAGACGCCTCAAACACCCTGAATCTCACAAACATAACTATATATCTTACTAGATTTTTCCCGCAGCTCCGCCTGCGTTAAAAAGGAGCTTATGAATATAGTCAACTATATTCATAGCAAATTTCATCAGCCGTGAATGCGTGACAGACAGACAGACTTTCGCATTTATAATATTAGAATATTAGTATGGATATTAAAAATAGTAATTAATACTTTTCAATTGTGTGTTTGTTTCTTATTTAATCACTTTATTTACTTGCTTTGTATTTTTCAAGTCAGAATTATTGGTTCGCAGAAATCTGTACAAGTACAAAGATGTCTTCTAGTACTCTAATAGAGTAGGATATTGTGTACAATAAATATAATAAAAATATGCTATGTGTAGCTACGCGTCCATTGCTTCGGAATCAGAATGTAGTTGTATAAAATAACATATAAGTAATATGTTCGGTATAACTTAAGCAGCTACTATACCCATGTAAACAAGCAGTTAGGAACGTTACGTACGATGACGTCTCGTTTTCACGGCAATGTTAATGCGAGTATGATAGGCTGCGTGGAGGCTGCACGATCGCCGCTAAGTGACGCCTCTAATGCCATAATGACTGGACGGCCACGCGAACGTCACTGAATATGGAGTGTACAGATGTAATACTGCCTCTGTGATGCAGAAATTAACATACAGAACGGACACTGTAGAAGCTTATGTTCGTCTATTGGCTGTCTGCGGACCCCACCACCAACCATCGAGCCGAACATTAATTTTTATCACTTACACATCTACCATTACGAATAAGTCTATTGCGGTAGAGTAGCACTATTTATATATACATTTACAATATTATACGTATATTTTATGCCTTATAACAAATTTTCGATAATATTTTTATTTACTTATTTATTTAATGTACACGCTGTAAATATACATTGGAAACTTGACATTAGGAAAACTGTGTACAAGGATAATGTGTGAATTCACTCATATTGCAACTAAACAGGTCGATCTCAAGAGCCACAGCATCCAGTGTTCGCAACGCTCGCGTTAGTGGGGCTTCTCGCATCAAGTTAGTGCGTGCGTACGGCAGTGCCAGCAGCGGCGGCCGGCGGCGGCGCGATACGTAGCCATTCGGCACACAGAGACACACTTCAGATAACACATCCGCATGAGAAATTTCCCCCCTTAAGACCCTAAACAGATATTTCATAAGTGCAAGTTGCCTTCTGACCTTAAGTTCCTTATATCCAACCATCCCTAAAATGAACTTCCTTTCCCTTCCTCCTTCTGACGTCCCATTGTATTCCTTTCTTCAATACATATATTTGCACCAAGTTTTTATCTAGTCATTTTATTTTGACAAGTTACCAAAGCAGATCAACATCCCACATATAGTCCCCAACAGATACTTCCTCCCACCCAAAACAGATACCGCACGGTGCACGGTGCATGGTGAGCGTGCAGATTTAGCGTAAAAAATAGAGATGATCTCAACCACTCTTAGGAATACTGTTTGTGAAATCTGCCACTAATCTGACAGAGTTACAAGGAAATGTAGTGTAGATCCAAAGAGCATCGTAACTGCACCAAAGTAAATTCGGTTCTCTCTCAATCTCCGTTTTTCAGGATTCCATATATTATGCAAATATATTTTGAATTTTTGAAGATTACAGTGACAGGTACAGGCTCGTTTATGTCTTTTCAATGGGAATGTGATGTCAATCCATTTTTTGCGCTATTTTTATTATGTAATTAATTAAATGAAAACACACCATTAATACATTCGTCTAAATAAAATTAACCATTACTTAATATAATTTATACACATTTGAAAATATATTTTGTCAATGTAGGTTTAATTGATGTAGATACCTATATAAACAATAAACCACTAGTCTATAGTACAGTTTCCCAAACTCTACCTATCTCTGTACCAGAATTTGTTACAATAGATTAATTTCAGTGATTAAAAGATAACAACTGTTTATAAATATCAGTATATATTGAAACTAATTACCTCCATAACGTATCCGATATTATCGACCGGTACACTAGTGTAGTAAAGATTTTAAGCACGAAAGCTCTCGAATCGGCTCGTGAGATCGTGATATGGGATAAGAGGGATCCGGCCGCAGGCATGCCGGTGGTATGCCCCGTGCATGTTTGTAATTTCGCACGCCTATGTGTTTAAACAAAAGCAAGAGATCATTCACTAGTTTATGTACGAGTATCTATAGGTATACTTATGTACCTATAAGGTGTATATATAGCAAATATTTAAATTTCGTATTCAACTCAAAAGCAACGATGAAATTACAAGAAAAAGTGAATCGTGGTCTCATGAAGCTGCTAATACATTTTCATCGACATGTTGATGAACGTATGGGTTAAAGTCTTGAAAGACACTTTTTCAAGTTATGTAAAATATTAGTTGAAGCCAATGTTTGCCAACGGGTGAAAATTAGGCATTTCATGTATGCACGCCTGTATTAATGAATTTTCGATATCTAAGTCGATTAAATGTGTGGCCGTTTAAGTTACATTGGTACGAATTAACCAACATTCGGATCTGATTTTATATCATTAGCAAGAAGTTAGTCAAAAGCTTAAGCTTTTGATAAAATTTGCTTTATAAGTAATACATTTTTTCGCCCTTAACTTTTTTGCGCCAAACTATCTTTCTGTTTCTCCCAATGGTTGACTGGCAGAGAATGTTCTTAGCATTAAGTCCGCCAATTGTTATAAGTATATGTGTACTTTGTGGAACAATAAGGTTTTAATAAATAAATAAATAAGAAGTCTAACCTGGTTATATAAGTGATGTAACGGAAGCTATGAAGCTTGGTTGTTGTTTGTTCAGATAAGGTATCAGCACAGGTGGATGTTGTTCAGACAAATCACCTGAGAACGGAAGTCCGGAAATTGTAACTGGAGCGACGCTTTAGGTTGCCTGTCAAAAATTTAATTTCCGGAACATAAGTGAAATATGTATTTACATTATTAATTATCAATGATTTAAGTTTGTCCGTACATATTGAACCAAGATGATCTTATAAGTATTGATGACGTAAACATTCATTACAAAACATTACGAAGCTCGCTTCTAATTGCTTGTCATTGCGCAAAAAGCTCGCCTTTTCGCATGTAAGGCCGCGACGTCTCATTACAGGCTGTAGAGTAATCACCTTGCAATTACATGTAATTAAGATCTAGTCAATGGGAATGAGAAGATGCGCGTCACTTGTACGACTTTATAAAAATGACAACTTAATTTAAGCAAAGAGAAAAATTACGTAGTGACAATATTTTTATTTCAATAAATGCGGTCATCATCACCATCATTTCGTGTGGGTTACATTGTCTATCAACCATGTACACCCTGGTGTCAGAGTTTTTTAGGAATCGCCTCTCGGCCTCTGACGTGGTTCCTCTAACGACTACCAAATGGCAGCCGGGACCAACGGGGCTTAACGTTCCTTCCGAAGCACGGAATCATCTTTATTATCAGACAATCAGGTGTTTCAAGCCTGCAAAGTCCTAACCAAATTGGAAACAACTGAACAAAGTATGCTTTCGGTGGGAATCGAACCCACCACCCCCGGGTCGAAGTCGAACGCCTTAACCACTGGACCACGGAGCCAGTTAATAAATGCGGTAAAAGCGTTAATTTATCTATATTATTAATATTATAAAGCTGAAGAGTTTGTTTGTTTGTTTGAACGCGCTAATCTCAGGAACTACTGGTCCGATTTGAAAAATTCTTTCAGTGTTGGATAGCTTATTTATCGAGGAAGGCTATAGGCCTAGGCGAAGACGGGCTGCTAGTTTAATTATATGTGTAAGAATCACGGAAACATAAGGTACCATTTTTTAAATTAAAAAAAACTTAATTAAAAAACTAAATTACATTTAGAGATAAATGAACAAATTGGTTTTTATGTAATTACTTTTCTTTGTTCAAGCACCCTCCGACGAAAGTGAAATTAAGTAGAACAGTCGAGTTATTTGTTTTTTAAGTATAGAGCTAGCTTTAAGTTTTCATGAAAGTGGATTTTCAAAATAATATGCTTCATTAAATATTTTGTTTTGCTATGGAAAATTATATACATTGTATATGCCAAGTAGAGACAGCCATGGTTATTTTAACATTATTAGTATCTAAAAGTTCTATACTAGTTCATAGCAAGTTGTTATCAGAACTTCGAAGCTTCGAGCTTTAAAGCGCATGTTTTATGCGCCTACATTGTCTGCAGTGCACCTAGTAATTGATACCTGCGAGATGTGTCGACTGGCTTTTCTTCTTTTTGTGCCGAGCTTTCGAAGCTCTGTCTACTAAATAACTTTGAAACATTAGTTAGGCTTTAGGAGTGAGTTGTGGTTATAGGGTTCTGTATAAAATATAATGACTGCTTGAAAAAATACATAGAATTTTTCAACACAATTCTTAAGAAAAATAAAATTATATTTTTTAACATAATTTAAGTTTAGTTTGTCAAAAATATATCCGGCCTTATTAATTTAAATGAATTTGTATAATCGAAGAGTTATAAAATAAAACTTACATGTTATTTTACGTACTAACATTTAGGTACCACTGAAGCGAGATTATTTTCTCAATGATAGGAATAAATGGACGTAATTTTTATTTAGTAGGAATTTTATTAATAAAATCTACAGAACCTCTAAAGTCTTTTACTACACGTATCAATTTAATAATGCCTTCTATGGAAGGCTTCTATATAGTGTCGTCAATGCGAAAGACACCACTGTATCGATCAGACGACTTGTATGGTTTTAATGCTGAAGGATTTATTATGATTCGCCATTTATTTATGAAAAGTACTACCTTTTTCAGCTAGTTACGGAGGCACAGCGACAACATGATTTAGAGGCATTTAAAAGTTGATAACTACGATACTAGGTTAATTGCCCCTCAATGATGTTTAAGCCAAGTGTGACACAGTATAAATTAATAGAGTCAAACCAAGCATGTCTATAATTTTCAATTTTATCATTGAAATTTTAGAATCAACAACATTATAATTTGCAATATTGTAGGTTTTATTGCTTCACTCAGTGAGTTATTGATATTTGTACAGAGTGTGGCACAGTAAAAATTGATAGAGTCAAACCAAGCATGGCTAGGATTTAATATTTATTGAAATGTTACGATCAACAGCATAATAATTGTGATATTAGTATGTTTTATTAGTTCGGTAACTCGTCGATGTTTGAACCAAGTTTCCTTAAAAGAGAGTACTTACTGCTCACTGCCCCACATATCTTTGTGTCCGACGCATTCATAGATATAATCGTCGACAGCTTCTGGGAAAATCCATTACAGTTTGTGGATGCTTTTTGTCCACTTTGTTGTGATTTATTGAGGTAGGTAAAGGTATCTTTTCATCATAGCGAAACTTGAGCTATTATCTTTTTATCTGATCTAAAGATAAACATTCTGGTTGGTACGTGTTTACGTTCAAGCATTTGTATGTGTGTGTGTTATACCATGTTACATCATTCCCAAGGAGGGTGCAAGTCAGGCAGGTGGCCAATCGTAAAAATATTGCCACATCTTTTTTTTTTAAGGAAGGAAAATTATAAAATTTTGCAACTTTGAACAATTTTAAGGATATTTAGTTCTGGTAATAGTTTTGTTGCTACCTTAGCTTTCTTTTACGACATATGGAGATGGCAAATGGAGTGATTATATCCTTAAGCCAGATACTACATGACCGAAGCACTTTCACAGTTACACTTTTGCTAGTGAAACCCATACAATGCGGTTCCCACAGGTGGTGAAACCAAAAGTGCCAAAAATACTTGTTCTCAGTGAACTATAGAATAGCACATTCTATTAATTAATTTTACAAATGAATTGCTTGGTCGTTGCGTTGGCAGTGAGCCTGTCAGCGGGTACGATTAACGTGAGAGGCAAATTCATTGAAATATACAATTTTAGCAATATATGGTGTTGTGTAAGTCTGCTACTGTTTGTATTGTATGATGTATATCATGAATGGATATTGTGTGAACTGCACTAGGGCGAGTTAATTGACAGTTTAAAATTAAATTAGTGCCCCACACACGGTAAAATCTTTATTTATTAAAACTTTATTGTTCTACAAGTTCAAATAGTTATAACAATTAGCGGACTTAATGCTAAGAGTATTCTCTTTCTCTATCAGTCAACCATTGGGAGAAAAAGAAAAATAGTTCACCGTAAAAAAAGTTATGGAAAAAAATATTACAAACAAATTTTATGAAATTCTTAAATACACACTTACCACTACATAAATTAGAAAAAATATATTTGAGATATTTAATAAAAGTTGTTTTCAAACGGTTTTTGACTGAAATGCCATTATTAAATATAAATATCTACTACCTAGAATCGCATTAGTAATATACCATTTTTACATGATACTAAACAAATGTATTAGATACTAGCTTTTTCCAGCAGCTCCGCGTGCGTCAAAAAGTAGCCTATGTTTGACCCCGGGTCTTCAACTATATTCATACCAAATTTCATTAAAATCCGTCCAGCGGTTTGGCCGTGAAACCGTAACAGACAGACAGACAGACTTTCGCATTTATAATATTAAGTATGGAAGTATGGATCTACGGCATTTGTTAAAATGGACTACTTAAGTATGTTTCTACTTAGACTCAAAATTATGATGTAACAGCCATTCATTCATACATTTGTGAATATTCGTCAATCCAACACAATGTAGAAAATGAGCTGACAAGTCGTAAAGCTAACGAGATCGAGCTGTTTATACTCGTATTGTGGCGCAGCGACCGACTGGGAACTGCGTTGGGAATCCTGTCATCAGATGACAAATCACCGTTTCGCTAATTGTTAAATCGGAATGTTTCACTTATCTTGATTTTGTTGTTCAGTGGGGTGTCGACATTTTTACATTTTGTGGGATTTTTTTTTCTTTTACAATTAGTAGTTCTGTAAAATATTCTGTAGTTATGTAGGACATGTCAGTTAAATAAATTGTTTTAATTTATGCCAATCACACACGTTGTGTTTGTGAAATCAAAAAGCAAACTTATGTCTACTAATCTGAGAGCAATCCATTGTTATTTTTATAGCAAAGCATTACAGAAATATGTTTTTCACAAAATATAACCGGAAAATCATAAGGGAGACTACGAAACAAAACAACAGTCTACACGCGGAAATGAACTCGTAACTTACGTCTGATTCCGAGGCTCTCGAGGCAGCTTGCGATTTCCGACTTCCATTCCACTATCATGAGTTAGATTTACAATCCATTATCTAAATGCTCCCGTTTAACGACTCCATTCAGTGTTTACATGACATCGCCGCTAGAGGCATGTAAATCGCATTTAACAGCTTATTTAAACGAAAAGCCACAAAGATCTGAGATAGCGAAATACAAATTGTCGGTAATTGTTCCATTTGTTACGACATCGCCATTGTTTGAGGGGCGGAACCCGGCATACTTTCTAGCAGGCAATCTTTGGGAAAATCTGACGCTCCCTGCCGAACTAGAAAGCGGAGAACCTGCCAATTCAGAGATTAACCAATTTAATCAGTAGTATGGTTCGCTTATGAGAAATGGGCCAAAAAGTCACACGATGGAAGGGTAGACAATACTTACATAAGAAGAAACTGAAGAAATTAAAAAAAAAACCTCACTTTTGTCTTTTATTCAGGGCAATATCTTGCCAGTGATATTTCTAATAATTCAATTATTCTGATCTTACGATGTAGTCTACTTACAATACAGATTATCGATTTAACATATGTTTGTGGCGGACACATACACAACTTCTTCTGATTTATAACATCTTTTCTTTATCATACCCGTTATACGTTGTAATGGTTCTCGAGACATGACATGACCCCTCAGTTTCTTGTAAAAATGCTGCTTCTTAAGATAATTTTCATAGACACATTGGTGGTGACACCTTTGATAATTGTCCATGATTTTATTAGGACGCTTTTGTGTGATAACTCGTAAATCTAGTTTTTAAATATTGAGCTTTAAACAGTCATGTGTTAGGTTTGCGGTCTGAGGCCGCGGCGGCTGAGACAGTGACCTACATTCGGTCCTAGTCAGTCCTTGCGGTGGCAGAGACATTGCGCATCTTAACCGACAGACGAGCTGACATAACCACATGATTGACACGGTTGAGAAACCAGACAGGTGTCAATAGGCTCATAATATGAAAATACATCTTTCCAACACGGACTGGCCGGTATCTTCTCATTTTATTTACTTCAATACATAGTAATACAATAAGGTATACAAGAACTTAAAGCCTATGAATTCAGCAGTGGTCAGAAAATGGGCTTGAACTGATCAAAAAATGATGAGAGTAAAAAGAAGATTCCAGACACATTGACAAAGTAAGTAATACTAGTAATCTTCTTTCGTGTAGATGGCAAAACTAAAACATTTTGCCTAGTCAGATGTAATATCCGTGACCTACTTCCATAATGATTATTCAGAAGAATGGAACAGCTGTTAAATACCTGAAAAGCGTGGCGCGGTGTAGGTTGGCGGCTGCGTCGCACTGCTCGATGAGGTGCGCCAGCGCACGCGCCTGCTCGCCCAGCGTCAGCAGTTCCAGCTCCTCGCGGCCCAGCTTGTACTGCAGCTCGGCCTGCTGGATGCGAGTGTCGATGTTGCTGTTACAAGAAAATGCAGAGCGGTAATTTAAAAGTTAAAAAAATTAAGGCATTGTATAGGGAGGAGTGGTGAACGCTCTCGTGTCGAAGGCCGAGATTAGTTCCGGGTTATTGGGCCATCGGTATAAGTAAGACAATTAATGAGGAGAATTTTAGTATTAACTGTAGGATTTTCTCACAAGTCAGACCTCACGACTACCCAAAGCTCCCCAAAGCTCTACTTTTATCCGCAGATGGTCCAGTGATCTCAATCGAATCATAATTACTTACTCAGTGACATGTGTCTTCTCCAGCCTCTTGCGCAGCTCCTGTATGTTCTCCCGTCGGGCATCCAGGTCAGCCCTCACAGCTGCTGCCCGCTCCTCTAATGCCCTCCTATCGTCTGCTGAAAGGGCAGCAGACTCCTGCCGGGAGCCGGCGCGTGTAGTGGCTGGGCTGGCTGCCTGAGACGCCAGTCGTGCCGCGCTGAGTGAAGCACTCAGCTGTTTCTTTAAGCTGTAATGGTGATTTCGTTTAGTAAAACATATTTTGATTATGATTATAAAGAGATGAGATTAATAGGTGTTCCGCGCGCGGTCGAGCGCGCATGCGCGGAGACCGCTCAATTTATTTTATCATTCATATTAAACATTTTATACTACCTGAAACTGAAAACGGAAAGTTTTTTAAAATCCGTTCTTAAATAAATAAGTTATAAGGCTTTGAAATTCGGTGGAAGGGGAAAATGACAAAAAACAAGAAAAGGATGCACTGTGTGTGCAGTGACGTCACTGCCACTTGATTTCGTGCGTACAAAAGGTATAGCAACAGGTCCCCATCACGCTCCTACTTTTCTTCTTAAGAAAACTTTAAAATCCAAATTTTTTGTTGTTGTTTTCGGAATCGGTAAATTTTAAGTATACATATTGTTTCGTATGCAAATATTGCCGAAGTATGAATACAGTCAAGTAGCCTTTTATTATTCTAAGGAGATATTATTATCTACATTTCACTAGCTTCAAAAGTGTGCCTTACTTAATCTAATCGACTGGTCATGGATACAATCTTCTATAATGGGTGAGAAGGCAATAGGATTTGTTACAAAATGATAAATAAAGAGGGTAGTCAGAAAACCACATAGATAAATAAAGGTTAGTGACTAATAAATCAGTCGCAAATAAAATCAACGCGTATTGGCAAAAATAATGTAAAAACTGTAATTAAAATTTAAATAAACAAAATTGTTTCCAACACCACAGAAAGAGCGGGAATATTTTCAATAGCATAAGATTTTGAACTTGGAATATCATGCGACGTTTTACTTTTTAAAGAGTTGTCGGTTGCCATTCTTTTTTTCCAAGCAAACGTTCTTAACAATACGGAAAACGAAGATGAAGACAGACGCATGTATAGTGCTGTAACTGTTGTATGCGTGTGTACCTTTGTATGAGGGTGTCTTTATCTGTGAGCGCGGCGCGGAGGGCGTCCAGCTCCCGGCCCAGGTCCCGTGTGGTGCCGCGGCGACGAGACCCCGCCAGGGACACTTCGATGCTCGCCATCTGCACAGATGTCACAAGGTTAGTCACGGCTTATTTATATCGGTTTGTTTATTTATTTATTACCTAAAATGATACAATGTGTGGACTTAATGCTTAAGCAGACCACCTTTAGTTAACGTGTCCGTCTTCAGCTTACCCAGTTGAATCCTTAGCTGGCCGCTTCGAAGCCCAAGGTTTATTTTTACTACTTTTTCGGTCTTCGGCATCTACCGGCTTATTATGTGCTATATATAGTGCAATTTGTAAATAAGTTTGAGTTTCTAATTTAATCTTTTTTTTCTTAATTCATTGATCGGCATGACTATGCTACTACCAATACCAACGCAGATTGTTTCTACGTTTAATTACATAAATTCATTCAGAAACTCTAGCATTTGAGCCTATCCATAGAAAATTTATAATTGGCGAAATAGTTATGGTCGTGGGTACAAAACTATGTACAACAAACTTGAGTTACTGTAATTATTGCCTGCGATCATGAGCCTGGGAATTATGGTATAATCAAAATAGTTGTTACATGACTAAGCCATGATTTAAACTTAGATTTCAATAGTTGTTATTTTGCAAAGACGTCATTTAGCTATTAAGAAACCATTTTTGAAAGTATGCCTTTGTGTTATTAATTACTATAACAATCATAATAAATGGTTCTTATTCATAGGACTCTTTCTACCCCAGTAAATACTACCTTATATTATTTATCTGCCTGGCATCCAATTTAAGTCCTGTCTTTACCGGGTATCAATATCGAACGTACAGACGTAATGTCTGTACTTCAATTAGTTTATATTTTAGCGCCCATTGGCGTGTAATGATGCGCTCCATTCCGGGAGATTTAATGCCATCGGCCCTCAGTTCTCTCACAAGCTTTTTACCACAGAATAAATTACGTATAGAAGTTAAGGCTCATACAAAGCGCGAACGATGCAGTCACACAACTGCAGCGCGTTCGGCATACTTTAAAAACTAGCGGGCGCGTTTATATATAGGCTTCGCTAGTTGACAGTTACTTGTGTGAGTGCATCATTCATGGAACTTAAGTTCTGTGTGTAATTTATATATTTTGTGCCATCGTCCCTCGGTTTGCGGGCTTTAAAGCCCGCAAACCGAGGGACGATGGCACAAAATATATAAATTACACACAGAACTTAAGTTCCATGAATGATGCACTCACACAAGTAACTGTCAACTAGCGAAGCCTATATATAAACGCGCCCGCTAGTTTTTAAAGTATGCCGAACGCGCTGCAGTTGTGTGACTGCATCGTTCGCGCTTTGTATGAGCCTTAACTTCTCCATAACTTACTGCGTGGCTCGTTTGATCGGCTATATCGGTTACGAAGCGAGTGATTACAATAAATTATAGTTTACTTATCAACATTAAGTTCAAGCCGTGTGAAATTGAATGCCGCCTTGCTGCTTTTACCATGTCTGCTCTGTTAGTTAATGGATTGGTGAAAATATGTTTGTTGTTATCACCGGTTTTACTGCAGATTGTCACAAATGAAAAATATTGAAGCTTCGTTGAGCGAATCCAAATGTTTTTTGGATGGGGTGAGGTGACAGTAAGACTGACACTCATATTCTTAAACCTTCACTCTAACTCGACTCAACCTTACTCCACCTCATTGGTGTGATTAGTCGTCACTAGCTTCCTTAACTTAAGGAGATTCCTCATTGGAGGTGAGTTTCGAACTGTCAAATAATAGGTTGGTTGAGAGTTTTGCCACTTTTTGCCTAGTTAACTACTTAATTTGTTTATTTTTTACTCTATTCTTTTGTATTTTTCAATTTTTGTGCTTCGGATTGTTATAACCGGTGTCTTTCCTCATTGGAGTTTGCTCAAGCAAGCGTTTCCTTAAGGCGCCCAATGCTTCTAATGAGTTTGAGGTTATGTTTAAGAATACGGGGGTGAGTATAATTTTAGCTAACTACTTATAGAAAACTATATTCTATTAGATATTTTGCAGCAAATCATTATTTAGACTTTATTTGAGAAGAATAACCCCCAGAGGAACTGAAAATTTTAAAACAACATTTATACTTAAATCTTTTATTTAAAGAAAAATAAAAAAAATCCGAATGCCCATGAGTTTATTTATCCACAGATATATCTATGTTACGAACAGAATATTACAGCCAGTAACCACTAGGCACGGCACTCGAACATTTCCGTGGTATTGTTAGACGATTGTTCGAGGCGGCTAAACATTGCTTGTGCCGCGGTTTTCGCCGCTCGGACGAAGGCTCGCAATTAGCGTACACTGCCGCACGGAAGAACAGCTTCGGCCAAGGAGCTGACAACCAAATCGAAATTTCACATTATCTAAATGATTATCTAATAATTTATAAGTTGCATTGTCTGTCTGACTAGAAACATGATTCCGTCATGATCTGGATCGTATCACTAAATAGCTGTCCTTAAAGTGTCAAATGCAGAAGACAGCCAGAAAAATCTAACCTAGAGTCTACTAAGTGAATTAAATAATGTGTAAATCCTACCAATATTAGTGTAGAAAGTCAGTCATTTAAGACAACGAAACGGAAGCTAACATCTTTGCATGACTTACTTCGGAAGAAAAATCGTTGATCCGTTTCCAGTCGTTTTGTTTAGTTTAAAAGTTAGGAATAACGGAAGTAAATATTTTTTAATAATAACGCAATAACATAGAACTATTTTGAGTAAATCAAATACTACATACATTTGGTTTTCAGCTCACTGGGCTGACATAGGAGTGACCATAATGATGCGCCCGCGCAGAGGCCAGTACAATTATCTTACCTTTCGGAGAAAAGCCCCTCCAGCACACATGCTGCGCTGTTTACCAACCCATACTTAGAGCATTTAGTTCCATTTTTCGCAGTATTATGCAAATTTTTGAGTTATTATCTTGCTCTCGAAGAAATGACATGACATGTAATGTCTTTAACAAACAGTAAGAAGAAGAACTAACTACAGAACTAGGTTGATTTGGTCAATATGCATACATGGGATTTATCTACGCCATACACTTACAAAAATCTCAAAACGCATGCTACCAGCGATCTATCGATGGCTCGTTTTTACTGTTTTAGGTTTTTAAATCCATATTCCACAACAAATTCTGAATAGGCTTTAATTCCAACGCAATAGATGAGCAGCATTATATGCCATGCTTTTTATCAAAATTTAAGGGAAAGTGAGTACTCTCCCTTTTCTTCTAGTCGACTTATACATGTACGAATATGTCTATTCGCATAGTTCCAATCGCGGAGTAATAACAAATTGCTCCTTGGTTCCAACTTCGTTCATTTTCTAGAGAATAGACATCTTTTCTATAGTCTCAAATATATTGAGTGACAATGAAAAAAAAATTTTTTTTTTCAATTCTGAAGATTTTAAAAGCCGTTTAAACATTTCGGGATGAAATCCACAGAATCAAGAGACATATTTTTAATATGTCGAATGAAAATCGTTCGACACACCGATTTTGAGTGAAATTTTCAAATATCACTCCAGTTTTGTGTGTCAGTAAATATCAGTCACTTCAGTTTGATTGAAACGCATGGATTATTCACCTTTGCTGTAAAACTATGATGAAAAATGTTAATGGATATGTCAGTATGTAATGTGTGTATGTGTGTGATTGGTGGTGCGTACCGTTAAAATAGCTGCGATTATCCCGGCTGTCACTGTCTGCCATCTGTCGGCTTTTCCCTGTAGCTTTCTAGATGAACGCACAAGTCAATGTCCTTTGATATCATTAATTAGCTTAGCTGGTAATTGATTTCATCCTAGTCAATAACGGTGCCTATGTGGCACTCAGACCATAGTCTAAGCCTAATAAGCCTGATAGGTATACGTATATGAATGAATAAAATATTTATTGGCTAAGCACATAACAACAGTAAAATTAGTTACATCACAAACTTAATAAATACATATATCATATTATATGTATAAGGTGGATTTTTATTAAGTGCAAATATTTTGAGTGGTGGTTTATTAAGGCCAAAGAAAAGTAATAAGAGCAAAATTTAAAAAATCTATACGCTAGTTTTCGTAACAATCTATTATAAATAAACGTATATCTATACTTATTTAAAAGGTAGGTTCCTGCAAAAGGTAATTAATTGACGAAGGTCTTCCTCTCTCCTGTTGTGCTCATAGCTTTTATTGTCTTCCTATTTGATTGCGTTGTGAGGCATTATATTATCTCAACTATCGCTAGGCCACAGGAGGCTTAAGCTATGTTTCTGATATAAAATAAAAAAACTATTACAATAAGGCTTGAAGACCTGAGAGCTCTCGATAATAAGGAACTTTTGCGTTTTTTACATTGCAGAGAAGGTAAATATATTTAAGAATAAATATATAAATAATTTGAGTTATTGTACACACAACGGCGACGGTTTGTTTACACGAACGGGTCAAAGAGCCAGTTTATTTACTTTTACTATATGTATACAATCAAACGTATTTTTGTGTTTACTCTTCACACATAAGTTGTTCACACATATTCTGTTAAACTTATGATCATTTACAGTGAAATAGCAAACAGAGACCTAAATAGCAGGAAATAAAATCTCTAAATAAAATAATAAAAATAAATAAATAACGATTATGGAATGAACTCCCTGCCATCCCCGCTTGTGGCATCCCCGGTGTTGCAGGCTTACGGTAACCACTTACCATCAGGTGGGCCGTACGCCTCTTTACCTACTTAAACTTAAAAAAAGAATAACCAATCTGCACCACCGGTTGGTAGAGATAAAATTAAATAAGTAAATTTAATACTGTTTTGCGTCCTCAATAGTTCGTATATATTCGTAGAACGAATTTTTTTTCCTCAATGCATACATTGACTTTTGAAAAAATTACATGCATATTTCACGTGGAACTCTTACTTAAATTTTTTAAGGTCGATATTTTATCTTTTTACACTATTAAATATTACCTATTTTAGAACATGTTTGTGACAGATTTTTTATAGGAATCTAAATTCGAAGTCAGATTAAAGATTAGTTTTTCCCTGAACACAGAGCCTCCAACCGGATTGCCGTCATTTAAGTTAATTAAGACATATCGTCGTGCCGTGCGCCTTACTTAGCGGACTTAGAAACTTAATTAGCAGCTTCGGAAGTCGCAGAGCTTTCCTGCGCACGCCTCGTTCCACATCGCGGAGCCAGGAAGTAGAACTTCTGAGCTTTGATGGATGTACTTTATGATGCGGTGCTTATTTTATGAATATTTAGTAGGACGTTTAAAAAGTTTGTTAGTGTGGGAATTATAGAGGAAGTATTGTGTTGATGTTAATATTTATCTATTATAGTTAGTGTAAAATTACGAACAATAAACGATAGTTCATTAGAAAAAAAAACAACTAAAAAGCAATTGGATGAATTCAATCGGTATGTGGCGACACATTGTCAAAAACAAGACGTCCAATCAGCATGGAAAGACTACTACTATTTCTACGGATTGGAGCAATAAATACAACCTCCGATAGAACACCGTCGAAGCCGCGGTTCCCCAAGCATAACACTTCGCCTGGCGGGAAGTAATTCCATTTGCGGCGGTCGAGCATAACACCATCGCTCCCGCCGTGCTCCAAAGGTAATTTGTGTTGCAATTTCAATGTACTTATCTTCGCAAAAACGAATTGCTTAAAGTAAGTCATATCAAATGATACCTTCATTTCAAGAGTATTTGAAATCTCAGTCAAGCATTAAGGTCAGAATCTTACTAAAAGCATAAGTAAACCCGTGCATTAATTTAGGTTTTAACTATTGAACCAGTTTTACCGAAATTTCGCACACTTAGTTACAAGTAATGAAAAGTTCGTCCCGAAGTACTATTTCCGAAAGGTTTCTGTCATAAAGTACGGAAGTTAATGCATACTTAATAATAGTAAATAAGATACTGTTTCGAGATAAGGAAATATGATCTTTGCATCCGTCATTCCGGAGAAACAGGCCGTTGGCAGACTCCCAAGTCGCAACAAGAAACATTCACATCTGAGTTCGCGTTACAGAGATACGTATCCCTTCATTAAGATACAGATAACTGCTCCTAATCGCGGACAAACACTGCGTGAAGAGACACTGGTCCACTGCATGCTATACGCTCATCATGTTTTATTTTATGTGGTAAAGTCAAAGAGCATCGAAACCAAACACGGAATAAAAAGTTTGAGTACGTCAATGATATTTGGTGGTCTCTAAAGAAACAACGTCAGTAGTCAAGAGGCCGTTTTGTTAAAACTCTGACAACAGTACCGTCCAAGTGGTGTTAGAACATTGCTGCTATCTTATTTTACTATCTTTGAAAAACCATATTACAGACTATAAATAAAGATTTATATATCTTTTGTACACTTATTTTTATAAACATTCTTCGTTTTATTACGACTTTTGATAACAGTTTGACAGGCGGTAACCTCCTATGCTTTTCCAGCAGTGGGACAGCCAAAAGCAATGCAACATACCTAGTATCTTGGTCTCTTATCTCTCTGCTAACTCCGTATCAAGAAGTTGGATACTGTAGAGAAGGTAGTCAACCGTTTCGCTCACACCTCTTCACATCATCATGGTACGTGATAAAAATTCAAGCTTGGATCTAGGTAGTGCGTGCCTAGATCACTGGCAAACGCTGCTTGACGCGTTTCCCCGTGCGTGGGCGCACACGCTAATCGAGCGTTCCCACCAATTGTTCAAGTTAACCGTAAGGCTTTATTTACGCCCTTTTCTCTCACATGCATGTTGCTATCTGTAGCGGTAGTGCGTCGATTGCTGATTCGATATTGTCTGGTTTAGTTCATTGTAATTGCTAAGCAAAGCCTTAGAATCAGAATCAGAGTCAGAATTATTTATATTTATTAAACTCTCTACACACCTAAGTAGTTGTACTTTGTAATTTTATCATCATCATTTTAGTCGCAGCATGTCTACTGTAGGATATGGATCTACTCCATTGATAGGTACATATAATTTTTTTTGTTATTGCAGGCTTGAATCACCTAATTGTCTGATAAAAATGGTGATTCAGTGCTTCGAAGGTACGTTAAGCCGTGGGTCCCAATTGCCATTTAGTGACCGTTAAAAGAATCACAACAGAGGACGAAAGGCGGTTTCGAAAAATCTCCAGGGTAAATTGAGTCGATGGACCATATAACCCGCTCGACATTGTTGTAGCCATGACCAGTTCAATTCTTTGAACGCTTAGACAAATAATTCCCAACTCCGTATTTCAGAAGTCATTTTTAAGATGCAATGAAAAGAGAAGATACTGTAAGGATAAAAATAAAGGATTCATGAATTGTAACATAAACAAGGTATCAACCATGGTATTCACGGCATATCTATTACGCTGGAGGCTATCCCGTGTCTTCAAGTCCTCAAGCCTCCCCCCCTCCCCCCTCTAGGCCGGTGTAAATCTGCCCGAGCTGGCAAATTGCCGACTATGTAATTGTAATGTAAACCAGTTCTTACAATTTACAATGTATTCGTTTTTGCAGTTGTAAATTGAATAATTGCAGCTTCGCGTTTTAATATATGACCATCATAGTAACATAATATTACTAAGTACATATGGATATAAGTATGTTTTGTAAAAATTTAAATATTATATGTACGTTTAATATGGGCAAGGTGTATATGATTAAATTATTAAATAGATTGAAAATTATTTAAACTATTAAATTCATACTGTAACCTTTTCACATGTATTTCATAATAATATTTGTAGGTATTACAAATTTAAAAAGAAAGAAGATATGTTACCTTTTCGGTATTAAAAATATTGTTTGTACCAGAATGTTGTGTTAATTCTGTATACAAGTTAACAAATTCATAATCGTAAACGTATATTTTACCAGTGAATTAACTAATGGCGTCCACAATTAGCCATCCTTCACGAACTAGCAACCTCGGCGAGTAAGACAATCTCCGTCCTCCGACCCACGTCGTCGTCGACAATATTTCAAGAAATCGACAAAAGCCGCGGGACAATGCTTGTGTAATGTAATTATGGCCTACGACGTCCCGACGTTTTATACTTACCAAATGAACATTTAAATCTGCTAAATTCTAATGCTGTGTTTATATGCAAATAATACTAGACACTTTAAAAAAAATTACCTCCTTACCAAAATCCTGTTATGTGATTACTAGATTTGTAGGAAAATTACTTTTGGGTAAATAAACCAAATTTTTTGGTGAAATACAGACGCAACAAGAAATGCGTTAGATGTCTTTGGTTCCTGACAACCAAATCGGTTCTGAAAATTCGACAGTTAAGTCCCAAATTACGAGTGTTCTTATCTTGAATTCTAAATTATCCATACTTATATTATAAATGCGAAAGTCTGCCTGTCTGTCTTTCTGTCTGTCTGTCATGCTTTCACAGCCAAACTGCTGAACGGATTTTGATGAAATTTGGTATGAATACAGACCCGGGGTCAAACATAGGCTACTTTTTGACGCAGGCGGAGCTGCGGGAAAAAGCTAGTATGAAATAATTTAAGTAGCAAATATTTTTCAAGAGAATTTTTTTTAAAGATACAGAGTTATTAAATTAATCGAAAAAGTTTACCTTAGCTTCCAGGCTCTCAAGGTTGACGACCCCTCCACCTCCCCCACCTGTTTCCAGGGTTTGCTGAAACAAAACAAATTTTATTAATAAAATAAATATTTCCTAACTAACAATCTTAAAACCTTTACAAATAAGAACTGTCTTGCTAAAAGTGTTTTCCAAATGAATCTTCAGCTTAAGCTTTAAAAGCCAGGATTCGCTTTTGCGGGACATCATTATAATAGAGCCACTGGCGGCTGACCTCTGTAGTTTCCCTGAAATCAGGCTATTTTAAAAAATTGTGCACAAAATTAAACACGCATATTCCGCGAGTCGCTTTTCGAATCGAATCATCGAATGATTTTTGATTTTTACTCAAAGTCGATTGCTGTTGTGGGAGCTAAGCCTTGGAAGTGACTTCCTGTGCAAGTTTATCACAAAGTTTAAACGCTTTTAAAGTAAAACTTTTAAGTTCTCCTTTGCTGAACTTAGACATTTAAAAGTATAAGCTAGTTCCATGGGTGTATGTATGTTTATTTATATGTATGTATGATTATTCTATATAAGTATGTAGGTTAATTTAATTTATTTCCTTCATAATAATATTATATTGTACACGGTTCTACCCTTCTGGTACGCATATTTTATCCTGTCATTCGCTGGTTGACTGTAAGAGATCCCTAAGTGGGATAAGTCCGCTATTGTACTTATTTTTTTTCCATGCTTGTGTATGTAAATTATTTGTTTTTTTTTGTACAATAAAGATAAACAAACAAACAAATTTTCATTCGTCATGATCGGCGAGTCGGACGATTTTCATTCCACGTACCGGTTTAGCGTTAGTCATACTTTTTAAAAATAGGAGCGCTCCAGCCCTGTTCAAATCATCATCAACGGGCATCAATGACCAACATTGCCATACAACCCAACAGTGACAGTATAAGCTATTAACTAATACCTACATTAATAGGAATCAAATATTCGAAAGTAAAACAAACCTTGCTATACACGCATTCCTGCATCATATATATCATGAGGTTAAGCTCCCACCGTCTCCCACCCCGGGTGTAAAGTGGTTCTCATAAACTATGGACATTAACAAACAGGAATTACAAGCGTCGTGAGAATCTAGGAATTAGGTACACATTTTCAATGCAAATATTTATAACTATTCACTTAAAGTTAAAAATAAATTGATAAGATGGTTATGATTAATATTCGGAAACTGAGTTAAATATTTTTTTTCGATGATAATGAGTGGATAACTGAAGCTTTAATTAAAGCATATTCCAAGTGTGATAAGTGCACGGAGCCGGAACCGAACCCGCACTAACGCGGTCGCCATCCGCAAGTCACGCAGTCATCCACCGTGTCGATAGCTGTTGTATTTAAATTATGATTATTATGATGTGCCATCAAGTAATTAATTGGAAAAGTTTAGAATATATGAACATTCTTAGAGGATTCTCTGATTGATTTCAACAACAACTTATTTTTCGCTTTTTTGTACATTATACGAAGAGTAGCTCAATGCTTTTGAGAGAGGTAGGACATTTTGTAAGGAGTAGTCCGTCTCAGGAAGTACATCCACCCTACAGAAGACCGCAGCCAAATAACACTGTGGTGCAGTGTTGTGTTCCTGCTGGTGAGTAGGGTCGCCAGGCTCCAGAGGGGTCGTTGTGCTGACAGCGGACAGGTCGGCAACGCGCTCGTGACATCTCTGGTGTTGCAGGCGTTCATAGGCTACGGTAACCACTTACCATCATTTGGGCCGTACGCCTGTTTGCTTACTTAATGATATAAAAAAAAATGCTCAAAATTAGGCAAAAACAGATGGTAAATAGATAAAATCAAATCAAAATTTCACACCAACTGCTGGACGAATTCGTAAATATATCCCTAGATTATATAGATTGTTGCTGAAGAGATAATATTCGGGCATAATTAACAATTCGTATATTTTCAGGCACTTTAAATTCATACTTCGTATTCGCTGAGTTGAATCTGAATGTGTCAAAAGTTGTCGAGAAACATTTTAATCTAATTTGCTTTCAAGATGCAGCGAGTATTATATTTATTATATTTCCCTAATTAACCCGTTAACCAGATGTTCCACCTGCGATTGAAATCGAACTCATTGCCAAGTCTTCCTCCATTTCACGTTACGATTGCCACGGTATGATAAACAGTTGTTACTTTAATTACTTACTGGTATGAGTGCAAAGTAAATAAAAGTACAGAGACCAATTCGCAATCACTTTCATCTGATATGTCGCGGGAGGCGAGAATGCCTACATAGTTTTAACATTTAATTTGTTATCTATAATTATATCAGCAGTAATGATTAGAATTCATTTATTACTGGCTACTTGGTCAATCGAGCATGCACCCACAATTTTTAAGACTTTTTATTGACTAAACCACGGACTTATCAATATTATCAGACGATCAAGTGATTCAAGCTTGCAATGTCCTTACCCAACTGGAAAGAACTAAACAAAGTAATTTTTCCATGTGAATCGAACCTAGGACCATTTTACAAAAAATATCCACATTTTTTTTTGCAAATCGGCTAGCACGAGAATTCGCTCTCTAGAGTGGGCAGAGAAGGCTGAAATCTACTCTGCGTGAGGTTGGTCGCCACAAAAATTATAAATGATAATTATTGTTAATTATACAGATTTACTCATTTGCAAATGTAGAAACATGTGTTTTTATTGTGACGCTGAAATGAAACGTGTCTACATCACGATAATTGCAAACGTATTTTACTTTAGTGATTTTCTTATTTCAATAAAAATGTAATAACATAATTATCTTTATCCATACTAATATTATAAATGCGAAAGTCTGTCCGTCTATCTGACACGCTTTCACGGCCAAACCGCTGAACGGATTTTGATGAAATTTGGTATGAATATAGTTGAAGACCTGGGGTCAAACATAGTCTACTTTTTGACTTAGGCGGAACTGCGAGAAAGGCATGAAACAGTTGACACGCAAGATGTAAGTCTACAAATAAAAATATTTTAATTTCTTTATTATGGTTGGTTGACATACCTAAAATAGAAAAAGCCAGCAGCTCGAATATTATCATTTGTAATTAAGTAAAAAGGTCTGGAGCCGCGGCGGAGGCTGCGGAAGACGCCAAGCGGCGCAAAAATTAGTCAGTGGCTTGTGACTATATATTTGTTCCGCTTGATGTTGAAACTTTTGGGCCGTGGGGTCCAGCAATGAAATTTTTTCTCAAAATCCTGGTCCCCAAATTTGTCAACGCCGCTGGTGACAAGAGGGCCGGCTTATTTCTCGCGCAGAGGATAGCGATCGCCATCCAGCGCGGAAATACTGCCGAGGTTCTTGGCACCATGCCGCAAGGACACATTAGTTTTTAATTAGTTTTATTTAGATTTTTTTCATATTAGGTTATAGTTTTTATATAGTTTTCATTAAATTATGTACATACATATTTTTGGAAAATTATAATTTCGATTTGATTCTTAAAAAAAATAGTAAAAACGATTTTTGTAATGACTTGCAATAAATATGAATATCATATGATATTAAATTTATTTTGAAATAATATAGAATGACCCAACTTTCAAGTACACAAAGTGACGTGACTTTGCCAATCTACATTAGATATCAATTTTGGAATTGTATTGCACTGTTTGATTGATTGCATTTTGATAGCTCGAGAACTCGGCTTCATTATTAGAAATGGAAAGTCTTGTTTCTGTCTGTTCATGGTGTGACGCGTGATTTACGATTACGAAGTCATTTACAAGCAAACAAACAACTCTCTAGCTACTTATTATATATTTCTTCGTAATATCGCGGTATAAAATGGAATGTGTCCATCTTTAGTCTGATATAGGTACTAGTTTATAGATAATCTATGTGTTAATTGCTAATCGATCCAGCTATTCTTGAGTATTTATTATAAACAGAAAAATCAAAACCGCTACGCACCGAGGAATTTTTTGAATCTGATGTTGATACTACAACCAAAAATAAAAATGATTTCGGGTCGGCATGGCGCACGTGATACTCATGATGTCGCAAGCGTGCATAGAATACGAAGATTTTGCCACCATAGATACCATAGGTTTTGTCACAGTTAGTTACAATAAAATGTTCAATGTTTCAGAAATATTCTCTTTTATTTTTATACAACTAAGTAGGCAAACAGGCGTACGGCCCACCTGATGGTAAGTGGTTACCTTAGCCTATGAACGTCTGCAACACCGGAGATGTCACGAGCGCGTTGCCGACCCTGAAGGAATTTTTTCACGCCCTTTTTGAAGGCTCCCGATGTTATAGTCACTAGGGAAAACCATGGCAGGGACTTCATTTAACTATTTAATTATTTTCTTTAATCTATTTCTGCCTGCTAGATTAAATTTTAATTATTAAGTTACAGAATTTGAACTACCCAATTCTAATGATCTCTACATTATTTGTTTTTTTTTTTCAATTTCATTTGAACTATCTCTCGGAGTCACGTCAACTTGTGGGGGCTTGTCCGTCCGTCTGTCCGTCACATCGCCCACGACTCCACAGATGGGCTGTATGGCTGTTACGACCTGCTTTAAATGCTAATAAAACCACAAATAAAAGTACTGACTCAATATGGCTCCTAATGCAATTATTATACTCTGTTAACTTGAAGCCTTTTTTTTTTGCTGTGAAAATAACACTGAATATATTTATTAGCGCTCGATATCGTTCCATAGCGATAGGAGTGTTATTTAATTATCTATGGGTAGAGTCCCTTACAAGTTTATCTATATTTCTTAACATTTTAAATCTACATTCGGCCATACTAATATTATAAATGCGAAAGTCTGTCTGTTACGCTTTCACGGCCAAACCGCTGAACGGATTTTGATGAAATTTGGTATGGATATAGTTGAAGATCCTTGGTCAAACATAGGCTACTTTTAGACGCGGGCGGAGCTGCGGGAAACAGCTAGTTTTATATAAATATATAAAATCTCAATATCAGAAACAACCATTAGTTGCTGAGATTGAGTTCCTCGATTAGGAAACAACGTTCCAGTTAGAGAAATTATTTTACACTTTTCAA
Organism: Euzophera pinguis; assembly: GCA_947363495.1. NCBI lineage: Eukaryota > Metazoa > Arthropoda > Insecta > Lepidoptera > Pyralidae > Euzophera > Euzophera pinguis. Next base: position 17,749,482 of record OX376159.1, read on the forward strand.
CAAAGTAAATCAGAATCACATCATACATAGGGCCCACTGTAAGTTTCCGGAACTGGCCACTTACATAAACAATATTTAAAAATTTATTGCAACATTTGAAAATAGAACTCTTTGGCTGTAGAATGCAGTTTGTTTCATCTGACTGTCTTTGGTTTTTACCTTGTGGCGCCATTTAAAAAATTGTGTGTCTGCATCAACATGGATTTAACTCGGGAAAATTTTCGTAGTATGATTTTCTACGATTTTAAGTGTAATTTGACAGCTCAACAGAGCATCGCTCGGCTTGAAACAGCTTTTGGCAATAAAGCACCATGCAAGACAACTGTTTATAGCTGGTTTGCAGAATTCAAGCGTGGTCGTATCAATCTCAGTGACGAATCTCGCGATGGTCGGCCGTCCACCGCTGTGACCAACAAAAACATCAATGCTGTGCGCCGTATGATTGAAACAGACAGGCATGTGACCTACCATGAAATTCGCGCATCCTAAGAAATAGGCATGAGTCAAATACAATTAATCCTACACAAACATTTGGGTGTGAGAAAGCTGTGCTCGCGGTGGATCCCACACAACTTGACCGAGGCTCAAAAAACGGACCGCGTCACTTGGTGCAGTGCCATGCTTACCAGATTCAACGAAGGTGCGTCAAATTTGGTGTGGGACATAGTAACAGGTGACGAAACATGGATTTATTGCTACGATCCCAAAACAAAGCAGCAATCGAGCGTATGGGTCTTTCAAGATGAGCCGAAACCAACCAAAGTGGCACGCGTGAAAAGTGCATCTAAGCGGATGATTGCTTCTTTTTTTTAATAAAACTGGACACGTGGCTACTGTTGCTTTAGAGAATCGTCGTACAGTGAATAGTGACTGGTACACGACCATTTGTTTGCCGGAAGTTATTGACGAACTCCGTAAAAATAACCGTAAACGCCGTATCATCCTGCACCACGACAATGCTAGTTCTCACACGGCCAGACAGACAAACGACTTTTTGAAGGCGAAAAATGTAGAACTCATGAGTCATCCTGCATACAGTCCCGACCTGGCACCTTGTGACTTTTTTCTGTTCCCAAAAATTAAGAACCAATTACGCGGTCAACGATTTTCATCACCAGAAGAGGCTGTCGAGGAGTATGAAAAACACGTTTCAGAGGTCACCACAGAGGAGTGGCATAAAAGATTTCAAAACTGGTTTCATCGAATGAAAAAGTGCATAGACGCCAAGGGAGATTATTTTGAAAAACAATAAATTAATTTTGTACCTTTAATAGTATTTTTTCATATTCATTCCGGAAACTTATAGTGCGCCCCACGTAGTAACAAACTTAACAACAGAAATAAAATATCAACTTTTATAGTAGGTACTCGTGCCCACAAGGTTGCCGTTATAAAAACTTAAAGACCAACGTTTTAATCTTCGGATGTTTTTATGAATAAAATAATCATTAAGTCCCGTTTCTGACTACTTTTATGTTTTAAATCTTGGCGGATTCTTTGTAGTAATATAAAGCCTGTTTTTCTGGCTTGGCTTGATGAATGGCGACACGTGCCTGTAAGCCAGAAAAAAAGACGGCTCGCAGCAATTTTTTGTATGCTCTACTGTTGTAAAGGACTTTTGGCAAGAAGCTGAGTAGAGCAGTTTCGGTTCTCTGTCCGTCTGTATTTATTTCCCAAAATGTGTGACTTTTTAAGCGAAGTCACAACTTTTCAGTAACTTGACAGATTTATCTACCGACTTGACTAGGACTTGATCTGATTATTTTTTATATACAGCGACCCGATTGCTTGATTGCCAACCCAATCCTAAAAAAAGATGATGTTTAAGTAGCTATTATTAAAAGACAAATATCTCTGACCGCTATGCCCAATATCCTAACACTGAGCTCATGGCTTCAAAGTCTAACACTGTATTAGTGTGAGATGTATCCGGTAAAAAGTTATGAAAAGAGAGAGTGATCATATCAGAAAGTCTTACAGCTATTTGTTATGAATGACCAGCACGTGCTAGCAAAAAGTAAGAGTGAAGATTGAAATGAAATGCTACATTGCTTTGCTGAATCATCGCTCTCACGATGTCCGCAGAGATGTTGACATTGCTGGTAACAGGTAGCATTGTAATGTACTGTATTGTATTGTAACTGTTTGTTGTTTTGTGATGCGTACACAACGGGAGGTGCAATTCGATGCGTGCCTTCAATTGTAGGCGCATGACGCGAAACTGACATTCACATTGTTATTTGTTAATTTACGCTTTTATTCTTACATTGCTAGACCAAATATACTGTCCCTCATCTTGGCGGTTTTTCAATAATGGCTTCAGCGTCTTTGGAGTCTTTAGTATACGAGTTTACGAACCCTTTGCAGTTCTTAAACATTTATAAAACAATGCAACCTTTGCAAAATTAAACTCTACATAGTGGAGTGGTACAAGTAGTTACAATTAGCCTGTTCATTGGATCTTACCATTTTATAGTCTATTCTAACATTGCAATTATCGTATTCAAATTAAAATCGATTTATCGTGTTCAAAGTGGCAATTACACATGTATTGAGTACAATTATATGATGATATTTCCTGTTCCTCCGTTGTCATTTCCATCCGTGAGTGATGATCCATAAATCACGCGAGCAGAGGAAACGGGGCTTCGACTTCGGTTATTATTGTGCAAGACTGTACTTAGTGAATTATAATATTTGTGCTGTAACAGTAAGGTGTTATACAGATGGGCTCATTTAAAAAACAAGATGCGGTTCTAATGTATTATTTAGAATAAGAAAAAATCCACCGATTAAATTTCGTGGCGGACCGACCAGGGCAACTATTTTTGAAATCTGTCACTCACACGGAACCGGTGAGACTAATGTCAATTATTCGTCTCACTGGGTTCGTGTGAGTTGAATGATTTTTAATAAGTCTGCAGACATGGTGGCAGACTAGTACTTAATTTTGATGAAATATTAACAACCCGCTCACATCGTTTTGCGTCTACGTTTGTATGTAGGGTATATGTAGAATTTTTTACCAGCTGATATATAAATAATTTGTTATAGACTATAGTGATAGCCAATGGCTAAACCAACAGGCCTAGACCATATCTCTGGACAAAGTGAAAATGTATCCTAATATCATAACCATAATTTAGTATAGCTTTACTGGAACTGTCAATTTTTGACCAGATTTAGTTAGGTGAATATGTATACCGTAACAACTCTTTTAACCTACCTGCAATCATGAACGCTGCAAAGAGTTTGAAACGCTAGATGGAAATAAATAAATAAATAATAAACGCGATATAAACCATATTAAAATAGTTGAATTTAACCATGTATACCTCCCAAACCAGCATTGCCAACACGCACTCAGAATAACAATTAATCATGCCACCATTTGGCAACGATTGTTTACCTAATCGCCAAGGGATTCGTGCCACTTTCGTCGTAATAACATTTTGATGACCCAAGGCGATGTTTTGAATCTTTTGACCTACTTTACAATCGTATAGTCAGAGAGCTGGACAAAATACTATCAACTTGGAAAGGATGCTGAAATGGATTTAGACCACATCTTTTCAAGTACTTACTTAATGCGATGCCTCAGCGACCCAAGGAGGATCTTGGCATCGGACAAGAGATCTCCACTGTTCCCCTGTTCAGCGCAACCTCCTGCCAGTCGGCTCTTGGGGGGGGGGGGGGTTCTAGGTCTTTCACAACTTCGTATCCCCAGCGGTACCTTGGACGACCAACTGGTAGCTTTATACATGATCGTGTACGCTCTCTTGACAGCTCGTTATAGTAGTTTCAGGCAGTTTCTTTCTTCTAGGTAGATCTATTTTAGGCTTGATCTTTAGCCACTTGGATATTTTGTTTAAAACTGCAAGGGGAGGATGAATCAATCGGTTTTATGTGAAATGAAAAATCCAAATAGCCCCAAAAACTGCTCGCCTGATGTGAAGAACATCATCTCAAAAGCAGTTAATTGCGGCACCGCCACGCTAACGAAACTTTGTAATTGCCGGACATTTCGGGTATTCTCTCTAATGGACGCCAGAGGATGATTTATTAAATTAATGCCCTTCTTTTTCTTAAGCGCCGTCGTAGAAAGTTTGTTTTGTAAAGTAGGTAAATGAAAAAATGTAAAAGTGGATATAGAGATGCTGTGTTAAAGTATGTATGTATGTAAGTAAAACTCTTTATTGTAATTAAGTTAGTTGATGTTTGTTTTTTACTGAAAATATTTTTTCATTTTTATCTTTCGAAATTAATTGATAGGTATCTTAAAATTCAAAGTTACTAAACTAGTAGAAAACGTTAAAACGCATTAAATTGTGTAAAAGAGATTAGTCGTTGCTCTGTCTCTGCGGCCTAGTGGGTAATCCTGAGGTTGTAGGTTCGATTTTTTCGGGAAACAATCTTCGTTTCCAGTTTGGTAAGGACGTTGCAGGCTTAAATCACCTGACGTGCTATTTTTAAAGTGTTTATGACTTATATGTTCAACTCACCAATTATGCCGAATGAAAATCATTCAAACTAAATTCTATCGACTCACCAATTTTACGAGAGTCAAACTGTTCAAAAATAGGGCTCCTATTTATATATTTGATAAAAAGCAATGATAACGTGCTTCGAAACGAAATAAAATGAAATTGTTTATTTTCAATAATAGGATATATAGTTCGCCTATTGTGCGATACAACTGTATTATGTACAATAAAGTTTAAATAAATAAATATTACTTATTAACTTCAATTTACTTATATTAACTTCGGAAAGCACGGTTGCCACGGTGGTCGTTAAAAGAATCCAAAGTCAAAGGCCGAGCGTCGGTTCCAATAAACTTTGGCGCAGTCACATTACAACAGCCTCCTACGCCTGTCAACAGTGACAACAGCCATTATAACAACAATAACCCGCTCATTGTGCACGAGACAAATTGACGGTAATTGCACTATCGATCATGAACACACCGCTGGTTTCATTGGCACTCAATAGATTTGAGAATAGATGTCTATTCTCTAGAAAATGTACGAAGTTGGCACCAAGGAGCAATTTGTTATTACTCCGCGATTGGACCAGACATATTCGTACATGTATACGTGGATTAGAAGAAAAGGAAGAGTATACACTCCCCGTAAATGAAGATAAAAGGCATGGCATATAGTGCTGCTCATCTATTGCGTTAGAACTAAAGCCTTTTCAGAATTTGTTGTGGAATATGGATTTAAAAAAATAAAACAGGAAAAACGAGCCATCGATAGAGCGCTAGTAGCAAGCGTTTTGAGTTTGTGAGTGTATGGCGCAGATAAATCCCACTCATACATGAGCCCGTTAGAAGAAGGGAGGTATGCATATTGACCAAATCAACCTAGTTCTGTAGGTAGTTCTCCTTCTTACTGTTTGTTAAAGACATTATGTACGATTACGACTAAGTTCTCCACTGCTCGCGCCAAATTGGCCATATTTACGACTGTAATGATTTACTATGTTTGAGAACAAGATATTTCATAAACTTGGTGCATTATACAATGTGTCTTTTACCCACTTAATAAATTAATTACACAAACCCATATAGATGCCCTGCTCAGAATGGTACTCACCAGCGAGGCAGAGCGCTGCTGCTTGCCGAGCTCATGGCGGCGCTGCGAGTCCTCGCCCACATCGGAGAACTGCCCCGACTTGCGGCTGAAACAATAATCTGTGGTTTAGTACCTGTACTGACCGAATGAACACATTATTGCGCCATTTACATGTACAGAAACAGTAGAATTACTTCAATTTTAAAGGAACAATATACAAATTTAGCTCTTTAATGATTTGTTATCTTATATGTTAAAATGACTCTTTAAGATACCTACGCCTCAAGGGTTACAAATGTCTTAAAGTCAACGTTAGATACCGCGTTTCTGGTAGAGGCTTAGGTACCTGGTTCAAAGCTTATTATTACAGTACTTTAGCAACAAATGCTCTACCGTGCGTAACGTTGTACCAAATAAAAGATTATACAAATTTTTACAATTTAAATAAAATATGCGATACAATTTGGTATTTTCTAGGGTTGAACCGAGGTCTATATTTTTAAATAGAGATATTTATAAATAAGTAAATGCTTCTCAATAAGAGCAGTCTTTACTAAAAGAGCATTAAAACATTTCTAAGATACTTGACTGCTAATACATTGATTGTCAGGAATACCTGCTCCCTAGACCAATGAACCAGCAGTGATAAAAGTCACATCTAGAAACCGGCAGCTGATAATTAGATGACAAAGTTAATGATAAACCAGGCGGAAAATCATACATTATCAGCTCAGCGGGTTCTGTAATCTAGCGGTGATAATTATGAGCTTTTGCACGACGACGAACTTACGAGCTTTTGCAGAGAAGCTGATCTTGTGATAATGACTCGGATAGATAAGTGAGATGTATTGCATTTATGAATAAATGTGAGCTAAATAAAGCTTATGATTACTAATGAATGAAGGACAAAAATAATTTAAAAGTTAGCGATCTATCTTTTACGAATAATAAGGAAATATTAAAATGACAACAACTTTCTCTCGTCAAAGCATTTTTCCAGTTGCATACGTTATTCATATTTTCGTACGTTACTGTGTATTTTAAAGTTGATTTTCTCAATGGGAACCAGTTAAAAGTGTGATCCAGTTCCTAAATGTTTCAAAATAACAACATTTTAAAGGCACGGATAAAATGACATTGCAGAATCCACCGCATTGAACTTGTTTTTGTTAAAACTACAAATATAATGAAGGCGTATCATATTTTCTATGTAATATAAGTAAGTAATAAAAAAACTAACATTTAATGACCTTGATCTGCTCGTACTTACAGACAGGCTATATTGACGAGGTTACACTGCCCAACCGCAAAGCAAGTGGTCATTCGACCTCATGCGAGGACACGATGTCTAACGTTATGGAAATCTCTTATTGAATGTACCTACCTACAGGGATGAGGCCGTGCCCTTTTTTTGGTGGAAGCAGTACCATATATCAAAATTCGACTTTTATTACTTTCTGGATATTTCTGGCAGGAGTGAAATGAAATGTGAAAGAAACAATTAAGGACCAACCAGGACCTAAACTTTCCGATGCAACGGAAGGTCAGAGGTATTTGTTACTATGAACAGCACTAATATTAACGTATCTAAAGTCCATTAACACTAATATGATATTTAGTAATAATAGATTTGCTCAAAAGAGCTTAGAGAGCTGATTATTTTCGTAACAGCCTCTTGCATTACATCGGCCTTAGATAGGTGTTTTGAACGCGGCTAAAACACGAGGTCATGTAGAAGATGAATCAATTGGATTTCAAATAAGACAGTTGTAAAAATCCAAAGTAAAGTTCAATCAGTACAGGGTTGATTCTTGGTCTACAGACAGAATTTGGTAAATTTTTATTCTTGAGGACGATTCGCTACACATTAACCGAAACCGCAAGCCATTGTAAGTACCATATTTGTAATAAAACGGTATTTATTGCAAACAAATCAACAATGGTAGGCAATGACCCACAGCAAACAATGGCAGTCAAATCGCTGCCCACGCCCGGCATCCAACCGCATTCCTCGGCCCGGCTAGATCGCGTGGGCGATCACTATCAAAAGATGTTCTCTACTTCTTTGGATGATATTAGTATCTGTAGGCTCTTGTGTTCACCAAAATTATCTTAAAAGGCCCTTACTACACTTTTCAAAAATAGCACTTTATTATATCATTCATTTGGCAATCTCAGTACGGTAAACAAGGCTTATTACGAACAGATAAAGTGTATTTGGGACTATTCGCATCCCCGTACCAGTGGGGCGATTCTCCTAGTATTCCAGGACGAACATTTCGTTCCGACCAATATTTGCGCCAGGACAATCTTCACTAAGTTTTAGTAAATCGGATTTCAGCTCTTGATGATGATGATGCTTTGGCTAAATTTTTTTTTACTTTCTTATCTACTGTTGATGGCCAACACTGGTATCAAATTTTAATAGCGGCCAACGACTTAAAGCTAACTCACTTTCGCTAATTTGTATGTAATAAATTATACGTAATCATTCTAAAGCACGGAACTTTTTTTTATAAATTTGTCTTTACCTGGAGGCAAGCTTGCGGTGCGCGCGCCGGCCGCCGCTGATCATGGACAGCGTGCTCATCACCGCCGACATCCTGGCTGCTTGCCGTCATGTGACCTGCAGGCAAACAGAATCTTATATAAATACGTGTGTGACGACTAGAGTTTATCAATACAGGATGGCTTGGTGAAAAAAGTGTAAACCTTGAAAAATATTCGACCGTCTGTAGATCGCAGAAACTTTGAGAAGGCTTACAAAATCAATAGTGCTGTGTTTAATTATCTATTAGCTTAGAAATAATAAAATACCCCGTATATCATTGTTAAGTTGAGTAAGTATAGTTTATGGAAATTATCAATAAATCAAACCAGATTGATTTGAAGTGTATGAACAAATTGCGCGATCCGCGTTGCATTTGAACGAGTTGCAAATAAAAACATGAGACCGAGTGAGTAGGGCTGGTTGTAGATGGCGAATAATCTTTTAAGCTTTCTGATCTCAATATTTAATAATTTTATCATCATCTCTAGTACTTTAATACACTGAATGTTATGAAAATTAGTAAGAGCGAATAAACAGGTTGGCATTACTTCTTAATTCTGTCGCTAACCTACATGTGTATGGTTCCTGTGGATCGTTGTAACCCTGATGGAAGTTAGTCAGACAGTGGACTATCATTATGTTGACCCTTGCGTGCACACAATATACAAATTTACTTAACTGTTTCTTTTTTTAATTTTTGGGGTAAGTTTTTAGCTTAGATTATTGGTAATTGGTCTCGCGCGCCCGCGACCAATTATTAATCTATGGTAGTTTAGTTTCTTTCTTCAATTCATAATTTGTTAATTTTAAGTTTTTTTTATGAACGTTTATGTAAATTAAAGAAATAATTTATTTAGTTACAATATAATGAATAATTATTATAAACTAATTACTACCAATTTACTACTCTACCGTAATCTAATTTTATTAATTTTCTTTGTATGCAAGCAACCCTAACAACGAGTCAGGTCCATAAGTACGATGTTATGGCGTCGAGAAACAGAGCAAGCTCACCGACTAACTAGAAACGTTTTTAGAATAGATTATATCAAACCATAAACAGAAAATATTTTAAACATTTTGCTTTGTTGAGGGAACGCAATTTGTCAAGACAGGAATTCAAACGTTGCATGCATTTTAAGATATACATGCATATTTCAGCGCCTTTTTGTAGGCGAGAGGGAGTTTCAGAAAACCCTTACACGACGGTTGGCAGAGCTAATTGACATCGCCACTTACAACGATTTGAATATATAAGAAAAAAATAAACAACTCATTTTAATTAATTTATTCACTTGATATATATATGCCATAACGGATTATAGTAGATTATGATACAAGGGTGCGAAGTTGGTCATTATTTACGAGGCGGCCGAGAATTTGACCAACTTCGCTCACGAATTGACCAATACGACGATTTTCAACGCATTTGCGAAGAGAAACACACTTATATTATTAATTTTTCATTATTTACACAAAAAATAAAAGTTCTATCATATTCTATCTATATAAAAAACGATATCAAAACATTTCTTCACATTAACTTTTCTTGGTACACTTTAAATACTTTTCACAATTAGAGATTTTTCACCATTAGAGTAAAATTGGGCATAAGTGTTTGTTAATTTATGTAGTTCTTGATTCTGTTTTAAAGCTTCGTCCACGCTTCGTCCTTATTTCTTCCTTTGAAGATTTAAGTTAAGTAGTTATAGTCAGCCTAGTTAGTCAGTTATCAACATTCGATTTTCGCCTGGATGAGTATATCTTAATAGTAAATTAAATACAAAAACGAATAGATTTAAAAATGACGCCACTGATACAGACTGAGCAATGGTAGATTGGTCAGTGGACAGGACCCTGATACTAATTTTTTTTCAACAATGGGTTTTACGGCCATGGATACAAGTCCCTTATAGTCTTCTTAATTTTTCTACACACATTAATATTTGTAGTCTCCAATACGGCTAATGTTCAGTAAAATAAATATAAATATAAAATTAAGTGTTGATTTATCATTTGGAAGCTAAAATTTATATTTTTTGCAAAAACAATAAATAGATTTGAGACTTAAAATCCTGTTGGCGTACATTTTAAAAAATTGTACCGTAACCATGGAAACCATTACTTTACAAGTGCGATTATAGTATAAACAACGTATTATTTACAACCCGCATTAATGGCCTAAATACAATGAAATAAAAGACACTTTATGAGCAAATGTGTTGAAAAATATTTAAAACAGAAAAAATATTCCCAAATTCATTTATGGTTTTATTATAGTCGTAAAGAATTCCTAATTAGTAATTAATAGAAGCGCAGACGCAAGCGAACACTTTAATCCTAATTAAGAAGGTATTATAACACCGTTTCATTTTGTGTTTATAAGTATATAAATTGTGAAATTATGCAATAACTATACCTTTTAAAATGTTCGGCTATGTGATGTGACCCCATTAATTAAAATTCAAATTGAAGTTAACTACGTCATTGGTTATGTTAACATGACTATTAAATACAATTTATGATACATTGATTTAAATCTTTAGATACAAAGGTCATTATTTTGCAATACAGCTGTAATGTAAGAATCTTAGAGACATTCATTATTACTTAAGCAAATTAAGTAATCATTAACGTCTCTGAGTTGTTTGTTATATATAAAAGTTAAAAATACATTTATTTTACTTATAAATATGATAAATTGAAAAATAATATCCAGTTTTCGATTCATCTATGTCTAACTACTACCAAATCTTAGTTTGGACAGAAAATTAGGCACTTGATAGTAATATATTTGATAAACTTTCACTTCGAGAAATATTTATTATGAAATAGTTAATCCTAAACTAATATGTTTAAACACTTATTTAATTTATAAGTACATTCGGCCACCAACGTCTTTGATTGTGAAATAACACGTGGGAAGTTAACTACATTTCAAAGATTTTATTTTACACTACGTTAAAACCGATCAATTTATAGCAAAAATAAATGTGTAAAACTGCTCAATAAATATAGTAGTTACTGCATGCGAGTTCATCTGTCGCAATCAGCGAGATATATGCGCGAGCCTTCACAAATTGAACCATAAAGTTACATTATGATAAAGTCTCGTTAAAAATATCTCTAGATCATGAATAAATTGTATAGATATACTATTGATTGGACTAATATAAATGAGAATGTGCACTTGGTAATTTAATGTGCGAAAGAATATGTTTTAATAGTAAATTAATATAAAATCAACAAAATATATGTAATGCAAAATATTAAATCTAACCTAAGTGTTCGCTTGCGTATGCGCTTGTATTAATAACTAATTAGGAATTCTTTATATACTATAATATAACCATAAATGTATTCGGCAATATTTTTTCTGTGTTAAATATTTTTCAACATATCTGCTCATAAAGTGTTTTTTATTTCATTGTATTTAGGCCATTAATGGGGGTTGTAAACAACAAGTTGTTTATATTATAATCGCACTTGTAAAGTAATGGTTTCCATGGTTACGGTACATTTTTTAAAAAATGTACGCCAAGATGATTTTATGTCTCAATTCATTGTTTTTGCAAATAATATAAATTATTGGACACACCATTCAAGTTTTAAACTAACTAACTTAAAAAGAAGGTATTATTTATTACGCATGTGCGTAGATAATTTTAATACAAGTATATGTAAACTTGTATTAATGTAATTTATCTGTGGTGCAATAAAGTGTTTTTACTTAAATACACCAATCGACGAAAATTCATTGATTTTTCATTTCAATTGATGATAATCGATTTTATATACAAGTACTGTACCGTACAATTAAAATCAATTTAAATTATTCTGTAAAATAGTTATGAATCTATACACTTCTAAAAGTAACCTTCTTTTTAAAATAAGTAGCACCCTACTAAATTTATTGTATACCTAATGTTTCTGTGTTATATTATGTGTAAATGAATAAATAAGTAACCTTAAGTACCAGCTAGACAAAATTTGTGTAAGACCTTTTTGTGTCGCAACACAAAAAGGTTTCCACAAATGTGCGCACATTTAATTTCACAAACAATATTATTATGTCCAACAACTAATATTTATATAGTCCGATGGCTGCCAGTCCGCCACCCATAGCTAATCTTAAAGATGCAATTCTAGCTCGAATAGCGGTCACAAATAGCAGGGATGGCGTCAGCGGACGCAGTTTGTAAATGGTTTATCTATGAGCTGTATGTTTACTGTAACAGCCGTCTGTTTGTCCATTGCCCGCCAGCTAACACGGTCTGTGTTTACTAAATTATTTAACTAATTATTTTCCCGTATGTTTTCTGGTCATCATCATTTCGTGTAGGTTACATTGTCAATCGACCATGTACAAACAGATTTCATTAGTGCTAAATTTACCCGAAATATACACGGGATGGAAGTTTAAGACAATAACATAACACAAAGTAGAGTTCTTAACACCAATTAAGTAAAGTTACAAAATAACTTGGTATTGGCTTAAAAGAATAGTCTGAAATTCTGTGTACGATTAGGGCATGATCAAGAATAAACACAACACATTTGCTATGTTTTCACTTAAAATTTACACGGAAGAAAAGCCCCCGAGCGAAAGTTAGTTAGAAATAAATAGAAATATACTTATTTTATTTTTGAAGTAGCTAATAAAATAATAGCGTAATTAGAACGATCCCAACGTCCAAAGTACAGCTTGACACGCAATTAGGTAAACGGTATGATGGTGACACCAAATACGTCTCACACGACATAACCTCAAAATGACGAGCAATTTCATTGATAACTTTTCTTTCTATCTGCCCCCATAAGATAAAATTGCAAGCTCAGCACGACTAGGGCTGCCATTTCAATGTTGCTAATGACCGCTAATCTATTTATGTCATTAACATTTTAGCGTTTCCCTAGTTGAGCCTAAGACTTATGGTTTCGAGGCCAAGGCGATGTCTTATTTCGCTCAACTATATAAAAATTAAACATCTATTAATTGTAATTCTCAAGGAAGCCCTAATGATAATTCCAATAAAATTAAAACTCTTATTTTCTTATTGTGTAATAGAGATAACATTTAAATATTAATATAATATTACATACTAATATTATAAATGTGAAAGTGTGTTTGTTTGTTTGTCCTTCTTTCACGTTAAAACGGAGCAACGGATTGATGTGATTTTTTGTGTGGAGATAGTTGGAGCCCTGGAGAGTGACATAGGCTACGGAATTCCACGCGGTAGAACCCGCGGGCACATATAGTATAAATTAAAGATAAAAATAACTTAATTATTTAAATGTTATATCAATTGAATTTAATAAGTAATAGAGATGATATAGAGACAAATGAAATAAAAACACCTTTTACTTTTATTTATTTATATTTTGATTTTAATTTATTTACATATTTTTTACTTTTGGAAGACTATCGACTCGATATACATGGTTGCTAGAATACAGTTCTTAAAAGTCATTTACAAGTTTTCACTGATAGAATTATCTTAATCTAATTTTGAACCGACAATTTGGCCGAATAATAACCTCAAAGTACGGACTACATTCTTGTATCTACGTACATGTTACAGTATAAGTGGTACGATGCGATGTGTATTGCTGAGAGAAGAGTGCATATTAATCCACAAAGTCAAAAAAAGCTAATTTTACAAACGAAGAGTTCTCAGGCGGAGGACACTAAAGCCTGTTGCCTAAATCCTGTATTCGTTGTTTGCCCTGAGAATCTCTAGTAGCATATAGCAGAATTATATTATTTGGAAAGATAACGAAATCGTCAGATTCAGACGAAAACGACATAAATCCTTCCCCTAAATCCCGACATTTAACGTTAGGTAAGCGGTAATGGGCGTCACTGCTCGATTACCACAAGATTGATGACCGACGGACGGACGGCAGACGGTCGCGTAATATTATATAGTTATTATTATACATAATATTACAGTAATGGTGATATTTGTGCAATAGCATTACGTGAGCTGGGCTAATATTTATGGTTGCTACCGCACAGTACTGGGGCTGCTAGTGTTGTTTTTATATCCGCTTTTGATCACTATACTTTTGCTCCTTATTTCTCGCTATTGTTAAGGTAGGTACATAATATGGGGTGCAGGGCAGGAAACCTCCTTGAGTGCCCGGTCCTTTGAAAGTTTTGCATTCTCACTTGATCCCCAGGATCCGGTGAGATGGCGGGCTGACAAGGGATTCGGGACGGTGCACCCTGGGTGACAGTTAATAACTCCCTGGTAGTCGGGGTCTTGTTGACTGTCAGCCAATTTCTGTCAACAGACCACTCCTCCGTCTATAATGAGACGGCGATTGGATGTGCGTCTGGGGGACGGGCGTGGTCCACTTTTGGGCCACTTGGGGGGGTGGCCGAAAGGCCAACGGTCGGGGCCCAAAGGCCATTGCTGGAGGGCGTCGTTGTAGAATGCTAACGCGACCCCATGGCGCCCTCAACAGCCGGTACGGAAACGCCGGAGGGGTTTTAGTGGGTAGTCCAGGCACTCTGCCTGGGAGTCCCACACTCAGTCCGTAAATGCATTTACCCTACGTTAAAAAAAAATAAAAATAAAAATAAAAAACCATCTATCGCTTGTTGATAAGAATCGTAGCAGACAGAGAAGCAGTCATTGATCTATTTTATATTGCCATGTATTTTCAGGGGATCAATTAACGCTAATAAACTTTAAAATACCATTCAATTGATATTCAATTACGACTCAATTACGATGCATTTTTGATATGCTCAATATTGGTATTCTGCTAACATTTGAACACACATGAATTTTGAATCTCAATTTAATTGCAACTAAAACGTAATTGAATGGTAATAGTAGAAAAAATGTAAACAAAATAAATAACAGAGTACCGATTATTGAAAGAATTGATGATTTTTTGATTTAGCAAAATTTTTCTGTTGCAGTTCAATGGCATGCCAATGGAATACGATTAGTCTTAAAATTTGTATAAGAATACCAGAAACGTCAAAAGTTGTCATTGCGATCCAATTGCGATTCAATTGTGCACTATGTAAAATAAGAAAATTGACGCCCAGAGTTTGCTCCTTTGGTTGACTGGTAGAGACTGGCATTTAATCTACCACCACCGAAAGTGTCAAAAGGAGTCGATTACACATTTTTGATTTGATGTCAGCCCAGAAAACGTTTATGATATTTTAAATATTTATTAAAATTTTGGGCAAGATGATCAATCAATATCAAGTCCTGATATATTGATATCGATCAAGTTTACGATTCATTTGGCTGTCGGCAACCACCTGCCTTTGGCAGCAGGAATTGGTATCCCATAAATAGAAAGCTCAATATTTCATTTAAGATTGGATTTTGTTCAATATGTTTGAATATTATTGGGAACTTTGGTATATCTAAGCAATCATGTCGTGAAAAAGAGATTTTAGTTTTGTAATATCAAGACTGGAGTCACCAGATCTCAAGTAGAGCTTCAATACGTTCACCGCACAAGCCCTTAGGTACCTAACACAAGCCCTAACTCTACCTTACACCTTAGTATAATATCCGTTTCGAAACTACAAGAACTATTTCTATGAGAACAATAATAAACAATGCAATCCTTACACGTCGTAAGTTGTAACAGACTTCTTATGTAGACATTCCCTGAACCAAAAAAGGAAAATTATACGTTACAATACAAACGTAAACCTCCAGACTCTCTGGTGTTTAGTGTTACGAGTAAAATCCAACGCATTACCATTTAAGGTGCGATTTAATTGAAACTGGCTCGGCCGCCGTGCTCCTTTGGTTAAAAGATGCATATTTTCTGTAGGTATATCGCCATTATTCCTGAGATAGAAAGCATGAAAAACCTCCATTCAAGACAGATACTTAGAATGATTAATCCATACTAATAATTTAAATGCGAAAGTCTGTCCGTCTGTTACGCTTTCACGGCCAAACCGCTGAACGGATTTTGATAAAATTTGGTATGAATATAGTTGAAGACCCGGGGTCAAACATAGGCTACTTCTTGACGCAGGCGGAGCTGCGGGAAACAGCTAGTAATTGATATATTATAACAGTATCGACTCGACTCGACTCTGGCAGCTAGTTACGATATCGCATATTTAATTTTCAACGTAAATAGACAAAAAAAATTTCAAAACTCACTTTATACTCATTAAATTATACCGTTTTTATTAACCACCTGTTTAACTAAACATGCAGTTTGTACTCTTTATTTAACTGAACCAAAAGACGATGAACCCGAGTTACGAAACTTCAACTGGATACAACGGAATAATATATCGGAGTGTGGAATTAAGGGGAATTATTCAAAGCATGAGAACCGGTTGCGGCCGCTTAGCGCGGGTCTCAAAATGCAGCATTTTTTACTCTTCGCTTTGGAAAAATCCCGCCGTACCAACTGATACATATTCAAGTATTTATTTCCTTTGCTGAATTAATGCAATACTATTAAAATCTTAGTTTAACGAGTAAAGCAAATGCGATACAAGTACATTTCAAACATATACAACTCGATTTTACGGAAGTAATGTGTTGTGAAAAGGCCGCCTTTGTACATTATTCTATTTTAACTGTAAGATATTTTTATGTAGCCTTGGTGCAATAAAGAGTTTTTTTCTCATTATTTTTATCTCCTTTGTGGATCACGGGTTAAACCCGGTCTTTTGAGAGGCTTGCGCGGGGATATGGATCCAACGCGCAGAGGCCGTTTGGAGAAGTTGATGTCATGAGGTGCTCCTGCCCAAACCCATGGAAATGTCATCTATTGCTATATCAATAGATGACATTTCCATGAACGGGTCTGGGCAGGAGGAGGAATTATTGCTTTCAGATATCTTCCTTTTTCGAACCTTCTAATTAGCAAATTTAAAAAGCAAAAAGAGTTTTAGAATAAGCCTTTAATTTGAAAAGTGCCTCAATGATGTCAATCACCCAACTCTAAAAGTATTTTTTTTTCTAACTCTTAAATGAGTATTGTTTTAGAATCTTCTAAACTAAAATTAAAGAAATAAATACCACCACATTAGTCTCAAATTACCCTATCGAATTAATTAATTCCTTTGCATAATTCATGGCGTTTATTGCCAGTGCCATTTGAACTATCTAAATTTGTAATGCAAATTTGCTGATAACAGCGGTTGTACAAAACAATCGGTTGATTTAGATTGTTTCTCTTCCCACGGCTCGTGGTCACTTGACCATCGTAGCTCAGCCTGAGTTAGGATTATTGATTTTAAACTGTGATCGGAACGATAGTGAATTCATTGTTAAGGTGAGGTTAAGAAAATAGGAGATTTGACTGTGAAAAGATACCATTTACCAAAGATACCACAGCATACATGGATTGACACGGTTGACTTGGCAAGTCAGCAAGATATTTAAGTAATAGTGTGTGTGCCTAGTTGGGAACTGTTGGTGTAGGTACTATATGAATATATGTTCGGCACGTGGAGAACGGCCCGGGACCGCGTCTCTCTGACGCGCAGTACGGGTTCCGGGCCGAGAGGTCCACCGTGGATGCCCTCAGACGTCTACGTTCGGTGACGGAGGAGGCGGATCGGGATGGAGAGGTGACCCTGGCGACGTCGCTCGACATCGCCAACGCCTTCAACAGCATCCCGCACTGTGTAATACGGGAGGCGCTCGAGTATTTCGGAGTGCCCCCGTATCTGCGGAGGCTGTTGGGGGCGTACCTGGAGGAGCGCTTCGTCCTGTTCGAGGACAGGGGGGGTCGGATGATTCGGCGCAGCGTCGGATGCGGTGTCCCGCAGGGGTCGATTCTCGGCCCTATACTGTGGGACATCGCGTACGACTGGGTCCTGCGGTGCCGGCTTCCCCCCGGGACTGGTGTCATCTGCTACGCGGATGACACTCTGTTCACGTCCCGGGGTGCGAATTTCCGCGAGGCGGCGCGGTCGGCCGAAACGGGTCTTGCCCTATTGGTCGACCGCATAGAGAGGCTTGGGCTTCGGGTCCGATTGGACAAGACCGAAGTCCTCCTCTTCCGCGGGGCCCGGAAGCGAGGACCCCCCCCCAGGAGCGCGCCTCCGGGTGGGTCAGGAGGAGTTGAGGGTGAGCACCCAGATGAAATATCTGGGCCTCATCCTCGACGGACGATGGTCCTTCGGCCCCCACTTTCGCGAGTTGGGGCCGAGGATCATCAGGACGGCTGCTTCGCTCGGCCGACTCCTCCCCAACCTGGGTGGACCGAGCGAAGCAGTGAGGAGGTTGTACTCTGGCGTCTGCCGGAGTATGGCGATGTACGGTGCCCCCATCTGGGTGGACGCCCTCACCGCGACGAACAAACGCCTATTGCGTCAGGCGCAGAAGGTGATCGCGGTGAGGGTGATACGGGGGTACCGTACAGTGGCCTTCTCTGCGGCCACGGCCCTCGCGGGCGACCCGCCGTGGGAATTGGTGGCGGAGGTGCTCGCCGAAGTTTACCACTTTGTGGCAAGCAGGAGAGAAATCGGCGAGTGCCCCTCGGCGGAACTCGTGCGGCGGGTGCGCCTGCGAGCGCAAGCGGAACTCGTGCGGAGGTGGGAGGCGGACCTGGCGCAGGCAGCGTTCGGTGTCCGAACAGTGGAGGCCCTGCGTCAGGTCCTGGAGAAGTGGATGCTGAGGCGGCGTAAGCCTCTCACCTTCCGCATGACGCAGGTGCTCACCGGGCACGGTTGCTTCGGTGAGTACCTGCACCGCGTGGCCCAGAGGGAGGCCGAGCCTCGCTGCCACGACTGTGGCGAGGCTCAGGACACCGCTCAACACGTCCTTGAGCGGTGTCCCAGGTGGAGCCGGCAGCGCCAGGAGTTGGCCGCCGCGCTTGGCGGGACGGACCTGTCGCTCCCGAGTGTCGCCAACGCGATGCTCGAGAGCGACAGCGCCTGGAATGCAATGGCCTCCTTCTGCGAGGTAGTCATGTCGCAGAGGGAGGCCGAGGAAAGGACCGCGAGGACGATCCCCTCGCGGACCCGATCCGGCGGCGGAGAGGGGGGGTGCGTCGCAGGCGCTACTTGGCGCGCCTGGAAGCGCCCCCGTAAGCGGTGGGACTGGAACAGTCCCACCCGGTGGCAGAGGTCCTCCAGGTGTCGGAGGGCCTCTGAGAGTGGTGAGTCCGGCCAGTCGCAGAGGCGTCTTGTGCTAGTCAGATCCGAGGCGCCTCCCTGCAATGCGGCCGACGGCACCCGCAGGGGTTTAGTGGGTAGTCTGGGCCGGCTTCGGCCCAGGAGTCCCACACTCTGTGCGTAAACGCATTCCCCTGCGAAATCAAAAAAAAAAAAAAAAAAAAAAAAAAAGGTACTATATGAAACGAACCCATGGCGCCCTCAACGGCTGGTGCGGAAACGCCGGAGGGGTTTTAGTGGGTATTCCGGGCTGACTAGCAGCTCGGCGAGTCCCACACTTTGTGTGTAAATGCATTTCCCCTCCGAAGAAAAAAAAAAAAAAAAAAAAAAAAAAAGGTACTATATGAAACGCAATAAATGATTTGAATTGAATTGAATTGAAGGATGGGAGTAATTGCTGAGAGCCTTTCAGAGCCTAGGAACTGGAGATAATACTGCAGGAAATAGTGTCATTTGATGTCAGATGCCAAGATGAAGTGGATCTTCGTTAAACTCATTATTATCATAAAAAGAGCTGGGCTCTTGCCGGTAGAGTTCCTTTTATTGTTGTCTATTTTAGCTGGTTCTTTTAATATTTGATACGACACGATGTTTGATTTCTCCTTTATTTCCATTATTTAATAACTACAAAATTGGTGAACGAAACAAACTGTTCATTTTACAAACAGATTTTTTAAGGAAATTTCTCCTAAGCTTGCTGACGCCGTATGTGACAAGAGAAATGGCTCATTCCTAGCGCAAAGAATTGCAATTGCAATTCAACGTGGAAATGCAGCAAGTGTTCTTAGCACCATGCCACACGGACATTGCTTAGATTTAAATATTTAGTATTATTTTTTTTAATTTTTAGGGTAATTTGTTCGTATTGTTACGAAATCAAAAATAAATAAAAATAAAATGCGGCCCGCGGAAGTTTGAGTAGCGCTGTCCGCGGAAAATTCTCGTACAATCGTCGCGTGTTTCCATACGGGAATAATATCGCGAACGATCTAGTACATCGATTATCTCGCTCTGACATATTGCTTTGTCTCGCTCTCGCACTTCTAGTATGTACTAAGGGAACGAGACAGAGAGTATCCCTCTCTCTCTATTCCGGAGTAGTTGTGATCTTTCTAGAAACTTATGGAGCGGGTTTCCCGGGCCATATAAATATCGGAAGGTGCCTCAGGAGAGCAGTTCTAATTTAACTGAGCTACAAGTGCGATCAAGAAGCGATATCCGGAGCGAATAACAAGTGATACAAGCGACCTCGGCAAGTTATAGTGACTGTGATTAGCAAGTGTTTGGGACATTGTTAGTGATAAGTGAAGTGAAGTGACGTCGGCGACCATCCTTGTGGGAATAAACGTTTTTAAGAGTCATCAGGTGTTTTTCTCCAAATTGCGAACCCCGAGCTCGTAACAATTGGTGTCAAAAGTGGATTTGGAGATGCCATTGACTCCGAGAGAAGACGTCACCAGTGAGGGTGTGAAGACGAGGGCGAAGCGTGCTGGGGAAGCCACTTCTACTGGATCTGCTGACCAGGCCGCTCCCACCGCGCCCACCGGCCACCAGGGCACGTCCAACACCCACCAGGCCATGTCCAACACCCACCAGGCCACGTCCAACGGCAACCAGGCTACGTCCAACGCCTACCAGGACACTCCCAACGCCCACCAGGCTATGTCCAACACCCACCAGGCCATGTCCAACACCCACCAGGCCATGTCCAACGCCTACCAGGACACGTCCAACGCCCACCAGGCCATGCCCAACACCCACCAGGCCACGTCCAACACCAACCAGGCCACGTCCAACGCCCACCAGGACAAGTCCAACGCCCACCAGGCTGCGCCTTTCTTTGATTTTGGGGAATTGATGCGAATGCTGGACAACAAATTTACAATGCTGGACAACAAATTTACAATGCAGGAGAAGCTTCTACAAGACACAAGAGAGCAACAACAAAAAGCTCAAGAGCAACAACAAAAGGCTCAAGAGCAACAACAAAAGGCTCAAGAGCAACAACAAAAGGCTCAAGAGCAACAACAAAAGGCTCAACAGCAACTCCTGTCAGCTATTGGTGAAGTTAGTGGCGTGGTTACCAAATTACGCAAGGATGTTGACTTGGTGGAGGAACGCGTCACGACTCTTGGGAACGACATGGAAAATATGAAGACGGACCTTTCCACATTACAGAAGAAGGTCGTGCGCCTTGAAACAACGGGAGTAGCAGTTGCATCTGGCGGAACAGTCATTGCCCACCACGGACCCAGCGTGAAATTGCCGCCATATGACGGAATCTCGTCCTGGACCGCATACCGTCAACAGTTCCAGACCATCGCAGCTGCTAACGGATGGACAGATGAACAGTGCCTGACAGCTCTCACCGTCGCACTCCGAGGACAGGCTCTGACGGTCTTGGAGGTTCTTCCGTCGGGCAGTGGATTCAAGGACCTGCTGGAGGCACTGGAATCGCGATACGGGGAACGGCATTTGGAGCATGTCTTCCGCGCTCAACTCCGCGACAGAGACACCACCCAGGAGAGGGTCTGCAGCAATGGGCGCTGGAAATAGAAAAACTCGTCCGCAAGGCGTATCCAGGGGCCGATTTGAAGATGCTTGAGTCCAACACCGTGCAGGCGTTCGTTGACGGCATCAAGGATTCGGAAGTCAGAGCTGCAGTAAGGCTAAACCATCATGCCTCATTAGAAGATGCACTGGCCCACGCTTTATAGGTGGAAGCCGTCAGACATGACATTCGTCATTCCGCGACTCACAAAGTGCGCGAAGTAGTGAAGGAAGTTAGGGAAATAAAAGCTCCGCTAAGGAAGAGACCTGGATCCATGTGCTATAGGTGCGGCGACCGAGGGCACCTACAAATGAATTGCCCAAAGATCAAGAAGCTTGAAGACGACGTGAAGGAACTGAAGATGAAGCAGGAGGCTTTATCATCGGAGAGGAACCAGGGAAACGAGTAAGAGCCAGGACTAGGGGGCGAGTACTGGCTGGCGCGGAGGAAGCCCCGACAACTATTATCTCTCAGGCATGCAACGGAAATAGTCTCGTAATATCTGGAACTGTAAATGGGATCAACTGCAGGATGACGCTGGATACCGGAGCATCAAGAACAATAGTCCGACCTCACTTAGTAAGGACCATAATGAGAAGCATGAGGAAACTGGACTGTCGGCTTCTTTCTGCCTCCGGCCAGCCAATACCCGTCCTGGGAGAAGTGTCTGTAAAAATGTCTATGGGAGAAACCACATATACCCACAACGTCATCGTGGCTGAAATTATGGACGATTGTGTATTGGGATTAGATTTCATGAAAAAGTACAACTGTAGAATAGACGTTGCTAGTGGTGTATTCAAGAGTGGTGAAGAAGAGATCATCATCCTAGGAGGCATTAACGGGAGAGTGACATGTTTAAAGCAAACGGTCATACCTGGGAAAGCAGAAGCCCAAGTACTAGTAAAGTTACCAGTAACAAGGAACAAGAAATCTACCGGATGCGTGTTGATTGAGGAGGTAGCTAATAAACCTGCGACTCGAGGACTCATGACCGCGAGGACTCTCGTGAAAGGAAGAAACACCGCAGTAGTAAGAGTACTTAATCTAGGCGACCAAGAGAGGACCTTAAACAAAGGCGACATCATTGGAAAATGTGAAGAAGTTGTCTGGCTGAAAAAGTGCAGTACAACACAAAGCTCAGACACAACGAGTACCAGTGATTCTACAGTCAAGGAGATTCTAAGTAACTGCAAAAGCAATCTAACGTACTCGCAGAGCATTAAAGCTAAGAAGTTTCTACTGCGCTACGCCGACATCTTCACCAGCCAAGAAGGAGACTTAGGAAGAACGTCGCTAGTACAACACAGGATTGACACCGGAAATGAGAGACCCATCCGACAGCGAGCGAGAAGAATCCCTATAGCCAAAGAAATAGAAGTCAAAGAGCTGCTGGCGGATATGGAAAGGAATAAAATTATTGAACCATCAGCAAGTCCTTTGTTCACCAGTCGTGCTAGTAAAGAAGAAGGACGGAAGCACGCGGTTCTGTGTTGACTACAGACGACTTAATGACATCACCAAGAAGGACAGTTACCCGCTGCCTCGGATTGATGACACCTTGGATACCCTTAGTGGCATGAAATGGTTTTCAACATTGGACTTAAAATCTGGGTACTGGCAAGTGGAAATCCATCCGAAGGATAAGGAGAAGACTGCATTCTCGACGGGCAAGGGATTATGGCAGTTCAACGTCATGCCATTCGGATTATGTAACGCGCCAGCTACCTTCGAGCGACTGATGGAATGTGTACTAGCAGGATTGGTAGGAGAAGCCTGTCTAGTATATTTGGATGACGTTATCATCGTTGGCCGAGACTTTGAGGACCACTTGCGGAACTTGGAGCAAGTCTGCGAGAAAATTCATGGAGCCAACCTAAAATTGAATCCGAAAAAGTGCCGCTTATTCAGGAACGAAGTGAGCTATCTAGGCCATGTCATTACCAGTGAAGGAATCCTGACTGACCCGGAGAAAGTGGAAGCCGTTCAGAAGTGGCCTACCCCCAAGGACAAGACAGAAGTACGGGCATTCCTTGGCCTTTGCTCGTACTATAGACGTTTCGTGAAAGGATTCTCGGAGATTGCAAAGCCATTACACCGACTAACTGAAGAGAAACGTCAATTTAGTTGGGATGAAGCTTGCGAAATTGCCTTCGAAAAACTGAAGAAACATCTGTGCGAAACACCAGTCTTGGGATACCCTCAACCAGAAGGTCAATTTATAGTGGATACGGATGCAAGTAATACCGCAATCGTTGGGGTACTATCTCAAAAGCAGGAAGACAGGGAAGTTGTTATAGCGTACTTCAGTAAGTCGCTGTCTAAACCGGAAAGGAACTATTGTGTGACAAGAAGGGAGCTACTGGCAGTAGTGAAGACGCTACAACACTTCAGCAAATACCTCATCGGTAGGCAGTTTTTACTTCGCACGGATCATGCAGCGTTAAAATGGCTGTTGCAATTCAAGAACCCAGAAGGTCAAGTTGCTCGATGGATTGAACAACTTCAGGAATATGACTTCATTATCGAACACCGTCGAGGACAGGCCCATGGAAACGCGGATGCGCTGTCACGCAGACCCTGCCCAGAAGATTGTAAGCACTGTATCAGGCAGGAGTTAAAAGAAATGACAGTAAAGCTAACTCGGACAGAACCATTAGAGACCTGGGAGAACGATGCGATGAGAAAGGAGCAAGAGAATGATGATGACCTACGGCACATCATCAGGTGGAAGGCACAAAGTAATGATAAGCCAAAGTGGAGTGAAGTTGCACCGACAGGCACTGTTTCCAAGGCGTACTGGGCGCAATGGGATAGCCTCGTTGTACAAAACGGAATACTCTACCGGAAATGGGATAAACCTAACGGCAGAGAGTTTCAACTGCAAATTGTGGTTCCAAGAACAAAAATACGTGATGTTCTTCGGGAAGTACACGACGGCGTGTCCGGTGGACATTTGGGAGTCAAGAGGACGCTAATGAAAATCCGCGAAAGGTTCTACTGGCTCCATTGTCGGGAGGATGTAGAGGACTGATGCCGCAAGTGTACAACTTGTGCTGCCGTAAAAGGGCCACATACCAGGAGCCGAGGGAATCTACGACTGTACAACGTCGGTGCACCTTGGGAACGCATTGCAGTCGACGTAGCTGGACCATTTCCTGTCACTGACTCAGGGAACAAGTATTTCATGGTTGTCATGGACTACTTCACTAAGTGGCCGGAAGTGTTCGCCATACCAAACCAAGAAGCTACGACAGTTGCAACCAAGATAGTGGAAGAAGTGATTTGTCGCTTTGGCGTGCCCTTGGAAATCCATTCCGACCAAGGCAGGAATTTTGAGTCACAGGTTTTTCAAGAAGTTTGCAGGATTATGGGAATGAACAAAACCCGAACCACGGCTTACCATCCTCAGTCAGACGGGATGGTCGAACGGTTTAATCAGACGATCGAGAGACATCTGGCAAAAATAGTGGAAAGCCATCAAAGGGACTGGGACAAGTACATTTCACTGTTCCTGCTAGCTTACAGAACAGCAGAACATGAAAGCATAAAGGCAACTCCGGCATATGTCAACTACGGTCGTGAGCTGCGGTTGCCAGTGGACCTCCTAACAGGAGGCTCACCAGATGAACCTCAAAGTGTTCAAGACTACGTTTCTGATCTGCGTGACCGAATGCGAGAAATACACGCCGCAGTTCGAGAAAACGGGTTGCAGTCGAGTCAGAACATGAAGACCAGATACGACAGAATGTCGAATACAAATGGCTTCGAGGAAGGCGCTCTAGTCTGGCTTCACAACCCGACTCGCCGGAAAGGGAAATCGCCAAAGTTACAAACCAAGTGGGAGGGCCCATACAAGGTGGTAACGCGACTAAATGATGTGACGTATCGGATACAGCGTCAACCAAGAGGAGCAATGAAGATTGTTCACATCGACCGCTTGGCGAAATATTGCGGAAGTAATGATGATGCTCGGGACGAGCATCTCTAAGAAGGGGGCAGTGTTACGAAATCAAAAATAAATAAAAATAAAATGCGGCCCGCGGAAGTTTGAGTAGCGCTGTCCGCGGAAAATTCTCGTACAATCGTCGCGTGTTTCCATACGGGAATAATATCGCGAACGATCTAGTACATCGATTATCTCGCTCTGACATATTGCTTTGTCTCGCTCTCGCACTTCTAGTATGTACTAAGGGAACGAGACAGAGAGTATCCCTCTCTCTCTATTCCGGAGTAGTTGTGATCTTTCTAGAAACTTATGGAGCGGGTTTCCCGGGCCATATAAATATCGGAAGGTGCCTCAGGAGAGCAGTTCTAATTTAACTGAGCTACAAGTGCGATCAAGAAGCGATATCCGGAGCGAATAACAAGTGATACAAGCGACCTCGGCAAGTTATAGTGACTGTGATTAGCAAGTGTTTGGGACATTGTTAGTGATAAGTGAAGTGAAGTGACGTCGGCGACCATCCTTGTGGGAATAAACGTTTTTAAGAGTCATCAGGTGTTTTTCTCCAAATTGCGAACCCCGGAGCTCGTAACAGTATATTAATAGCTGCAATAAAGTAACCAGATTTTCTAATTATGACTTGACCGGGATTCCGAGTCAAGATGTGGTTCAGAGCTGCGTACAGAGACATTAGCACGGCACTTCTACTGGCCAATACAAGCCATCAAATGATGATATCTATAGAGGATATATAAAATGAACTGCGAAGATTTAATGTTCATTGGAGTAAATTCAAAGATGCTTCATAAATACTACCATAAGAAGATATGTACCGCACCCTTTTACAATTTCCAATAAAGATAAATTTTAATGAAATTGAACCGCCATCGAGTCTACCATAATTAAACCGACAATTACTGAGCTCCGTAAGCTCAATCACAGAGAGAGCTTATGTGTTCCGAGTCGGCGAGCAACCTGATACTATTTCGTATTCCTTTTTTACAAGCCTGTCCATTTTGATGCTGGATATAAACACATTTTTGAGGCTTTTGATGGGATAATGTGGGAAGTTTTTATTAAATTATACTGACGTACACTACTACTACTATGAAAAACTACTTGTTTAAAGTATGTTAAATCTCTAAATCTACATATATAGCTCTTGTTTTATTGACATTATTTATGCACACAGTAACACACTTGTGAAATGGGATATACTAAACCCACCTAAAGTTGAGCAAATTAAAGTTTGCAAAGAATCATAAAATAAGAACGGATTGCTGGAAAGCCCTACTCGAAATACCTCTTGTAGCAGCTAGAATTTAGCCTACAATGGTTTCATTGATAGCGTGAAACTAACAAACACAGCATCATTTATAAATTGTTGAATAAATAAATGAATGAAAAAAAAATATTTATTTTCTCAACGCAAATTGTTAAGTGCTATTAGTAGGTACAATTTTTTTTATACAACTAAGTAAGCAAACAGGCGTACGGCCCACCTGATGGTAAGTGGTTACCGTAGCCTATGAACGCCTGCAACAACGGAGATGTCACGAGCGCGTTGCCAACCCTGAAGGAATTTTTTACGCCCTTTTTGAAGGCTCTCATATTATAGTCACTAGGGAAAACAATACAGAAGAACTGACAATACCAGTGTTGTGAGAGAGTAGTATCCGAAGAAACAATTGCAGATCACGATGCAATCAAGCATGCAAGGTTTTTAACATTCGCAGACCAACTATCTTCGTCCAGGAAGTCTTTACATCCTGACACGCGACACTCATTCGTCGGAATTCGTGTACGAATCTCTTATACGACAGGCAGTCAATGAAGCGAGCCTACTTGGAACCTGACTTTGCATTATTCATCAAGAAAATCATCCGCTTTTCTTTAATTACTGTACAACTGAATACTACTGCTTTAATTGCTGGAATTTGGTGTTATGCTTCATTTAACTCGATTTTAACTTCCCTTATGCGATGTTTGAGTTTGAGTTCATTAGTTGGTTTGATAACATAACGGAACATAAAGGTACGATAAAAACGTAAATTAAGTAAAAACTCACTCACAAAACAAACAAAAAAAGTTGGTATGTTTAAATTATATATAGCTGTTTTTTTACTAGTGAGAATTATGTAAGTACTCTTATCCATACTTCCATACTAATATTATAAATGCGAAAGTCTGTCTGTCTGTCTATTACGCTTTCACGGCCAAACCGCTGAACGGATTTTGATGAAACATAGGCTACTATTTGACGCAGGCTGAGCTGCGGGAAAAAGTTAGTTTCTTATAAATCCACTTGCAAGTCTCTCTGTTGCAATATTAGGATTTGTAGAGTTTCGTAAATTTTGAATACACTCGACTTAGAACAAATTAATTATAGTCCAAACAGCTTTAGTTTACATTGGACAGCTTAACAAGTTGTCCAGACAAGTGGACTAAAGTTGTTTTATTAGTGTTATGTAAGCATTAAATATTTGTATACAAGTGAAGAATATTAAATAGTGAATAAGTACATTGACTATGGACCTTCTTTAATATGTCTCCAGGGGAGATTGTATAACAATTGTGATTGTATCATAATAATAGACTGGCGGCAATTCTTACCTACATTTTACCACTTCGTTTAGTTTTAGGCTCAAAAATGGTCCGCTACATTTGGATATTGTAAAATAAAATCGATGCAATCCAAAAACACAAAAGCGTGTTTACACTAAAAGCATTCTCTTCTAGCCAACCATACAGAAGACGGACATTGAGATTAGTGAACTCAAACAGAAATAAAATAAGTTACAATTAATGCAATTTACCGTAACTAATTTGCAGTTAACCTTAGAGTAGAAACCCCCGTAATAATTAGACTGCTGTTAATTGTGTAAAATGTTCAAAGAACATGGTACAGAGGATATTTTTTTTTTATTCAATTCAAAGTACTAGACCTTTGTAATTTACTTAGATTTTATGACAAAATAATCGCTAGGTCTAGTCTACCGACGCAACATTCGCTTTCCACCGTTAGTCGGACCCGCCGACCGCCCACGGCTGGGCAATCAACTTGGGTGTTTGTATATGTATTATTTATATTTATAACCTCACTATTATTGCAATCAGATTTAGACAATACAATGATAATAATTTTCACTTTACAATACGAAGTAGATAATATCTTCATTGCTATCGATAAATCATTAAAATTTGTTTTGATGGACCACCATCTCGTCTGCCCTTGAATGTTAAAAGCGGTTCACGGTTTTGATGGCAAGACACCTGATGGAATGACTCTCGTGCCTTGGAGGTTGAGGCGGCCCCTCGTGTGGGACGCAACTTGCCTTGTCGACACGCTGGCGCCGTCTCATCTCGGTTACGGAGACCTTAGGCCCATGGGGACCATCAGCTCATAAAATCTATGACGTTATCACCCGTAGATTGATTGGGGTTATTTGTGACCAGAGGGCTGGTTTATACTTCGCCCAAAAATCAGCATTTCCATACAACGTGGTAATGCTGCTAGTCATCTGGGCACCCTACCTCAGGGCAACGTTTTGTCGAGACTGAACTTTTATATGACTTTTATTGTTTAGTTTTAGTTTAGTAGTTATAAGTAAGCATTAGTTTTTATTTATTTTAATGTTAAAATCATTGTGGTTATGAATAAAAGTTCACGAATGAACAGAAGATCTCTTTTTAACAGATGTCGAATTCCACTAGGACTAGTATTTCTCCTAGCAGAAATGGTATGATACTTAACAAAAACCCAAACAATTAGGCATGAAGTCATGACCAAGTCTTGAAGTTTAGCGAACCTTAAACCCAAAGCAATAGGAGCTTATAATATAAATAAAAGTTACCTAATTAGCTTTTTTTATTCACAGAATAACTGTTATACTCGTAGTAGAAATACTTCCTTGTCGTAAATTACTTAGATATAGCAAGTTCTAACAGCTATTACGAACATTGTGGCTTCGTGAAGAGGAATTTATGACAGAGTTTAAAGCCGCTAGCCTTCTTGATGGCTTGATGGTTGTCACTACCTGATACGATAAGTGATTTTATAAAGGACAGCCTAATGATACGCCGGCCAGGGCAGGGCCTTCGCGTGATGTATGTTGCCTGAAGAAAATAGCCCGTCCTTAACTTAGTAGCAGATTACTTACTGTAGGTATTATTTTAATAACAGATAGCTGCTCCAATATGCTGTTCACAATAAAAAATACTTGTAATTAATAAGTATATTAAATATCTTATTTACAATTTTATTACTTATCATAACAACCTAGAACATTTATTTATTAACCCCAAAAAAAAAAAACCCCTAAAAAAGTATCATGCTCAAGTTAACTCATATCTACCTATTGTGTGAATTTCGTAATAAAAATAATTAATCCCGAACATAATAAATACTAAGACTTAGCCTTAAATTAAGAACATAAGTACTAAGGTTTATCAATTTTATATTACCAGAAATTAGAGCGAAAATGTTTTACTAACATTCATACATCAAAATGACACTGTTCTAGAAGAAATGGGGTTCCCACAAATTTCTACACCTACAATTCGAAGCACCTCTACCCTCCCTTATTCCTCTTGAATCCACCCTTACGATCTACCAGAGGATCAAAGGATACTTTTTTCTCCTCTTCGATCCACCGTTCGGTGGATTACGGTATATAGACTCTGCACGCCCTGGTGTCATCTTATCTGTCAGCTTTTGGAACCACCTTTCGAACTCTGACGTTCCTTTAACGACCACCAAATGCCGATGCTAAAAAGAGAGCCAGGCCAAACGGCTTAATGTCATTATTATCAGACAATCAGGTGATTCAAACTGGAAACAACTAAACAAAGTATGCTTCCCGTGGCCACCGAACCCACGATCTTCAGTTCTGAGGCACTTTAACCACTCGACCGAGGAAGCAGAACACTTTAACAATACTTGATAATGATTTCCTTTGCAAGTTCTCCAAACCTTAAATTCCTTGAGACTGAACAATGTAAGGTTGTGCAACGCGTACCACGTGTTATCATTCAGGTGTGTCGGGGAGCCAACCGTAACGGACAGGTGCGGAGGGCGCAGGGCACAGGGCGTGGGCACCCGCCGGGCAAGGGCATCGTGAGACCGATGATCCCACCAGTGTGAATGTTAATAAAACCTTTGACTTGTGTTTGAAAAAGTCTGTAGGTTCTTACGTCGGTGGCTCCCACGTTCGTGAGCTAAATGTTGATTGTAGAGCTTGGTGTAGGGTGAAGAAATATAAGTAGGTTAGGAACAATAAACAGCGTCTGTAAATGAGTGGTTAATTATGGCTTTTCTGGTTATGGAAAGCATACTTAGGGAATTTGTTGTTAATCTAGTTAGGTCATCACCCGACTGTCTGATAAGGAAGAAAGATGATGAATCAGAACTTAATTTCTAATCGTATATCGTAAAATATCTTTCCTTTTTCTTCTCTATAAGTAAAGGTAACCAACTTCTGCTTTCACTAGATAAATTTAAGTTTTCTACATTTTCCTAGCTTAATTAAATAATTTTGTACATTTGCCCGTTTGTCTGCACCCAGCTTTTTAATGCAAAAGATGATACATCAATGAGAGAATGCTTAACACGCTGACAAATGAAAGAATACATGATTGATTTGTAATCGTTGGATGGGATCATTGACATTTCAATTAGTTTGTTTTTGTTATTAGCTCAGTAGATATAATAGTGGCGAATAGGGTACCTATTCTACTTAATTAATTTTTTTTTTCACATAAAAATATTCAGTACCGGAAACCGAAAACAGAGATATTTTTTATCCGTACAATAATAAATAAGTTATAAGCTTTGAAGACCGTTGGAAGGGGAATCTTTCAAAAAACAAGAAAAGGACGCAAAAAAAGTGTAAAGTGACGTAACTGCCACTTGGTTTCATGCGTACAAAGAAGACGACAAGACGTCCCCACCATTCTCTACTGAAATTTATGAAATGTATAATAAAAAATATAGAAAATGTTAATTAGTCTTCTTTTTAAGAATTTAAAACTATATTTTCACATCAATGCCTTACAATAAACAATCACACTTTTTTTATTCCTATAGATATAATTCGTAGACTAATAACACCCTTCAAATATCAAACGTTTTTATAAACATAGATTGGTTCCGACAGCAGATGGTTTCATGATAGTGTTGTAGATTTCTTGTCCTCAAGTTTCCTATTTCCAACAAGATGCGTGTAAGATCAGATTATAAGATCCAATTAATTCTCTTCCGATGGTGCTGAGCCTTTCTTTCGCCAGAGAAACTTATTGTTCGAGATATGAGATGGCACAAAAACACAGACACGCTAACCACGGCAGCGCATGTCGTGATAACAGGTAATACGTTGCGTTACAATGAGGTTCCCTGGATTAAATAAAATAATTTTAACGGTGTCTTGAAAGATTAAAGTTGTCAAATTATAATATACATAGTTTGTGTTTCTGTGTGATTTCTGTAAAATTTGATTCCACCAACAGCATTTCGACACCTAGTTATCATTAAGAAAGATGAAAGATTATCTTATTATTGAATGTATAGATAGAATTAGAATAACAAAAGAAACGAGGCACCTGACTCCGACCACCATCATGGATCGTCACTAAAACCGCGAAACAGTACAATTGATCACTATAATCTAGTCGAAGGTAAAATCTATGTTTGACTAGATTACAGGTACTTACCTATGTGATTTTTATTCATTTGTTTAGATGTAACCGATTTCTTTGAAGCTCGACGAAGTCTTTACCAAACAGTTAACAGTGAGTACGTAACAAAGTATTTTATTTGCTATTTTTAACTTGTATAGAATTTGAGTTAAAGCTTGATAGTTTTTATAGTTTATCGATGAGTAATAATAGCAATGTGTGTGTAATAACAATAACAAACAATGATAGATAACAAAAAAGTAGAATCCTTACTAACATTATAATAGAAAATATGGGCAGGAAGTTTCAATAATAATTCCACTGATATTTTTTGCCTTGCTAATTCCCCTCAAGAATAATAGAATTAATGTTTAAAAATTCACACCGATCAACGCGATAGTCATACACAGAAAGATTTGTAGCAAACAAATTACTGACATCAAAATATCGAGTTACAATCTAAGCAATGGAATAAATTAGATTCTTCCAAGGTTTTTTTAATGAATAGTGACCCTATTCCGCAGAGTTCAGTCCCCTCGGTTGGCAGGAGCTAGATAAATGAGAGTTTTAGTCATTGTCAAGACCGGTAGTCGAAAACAACGGCTATTGTGTAGAACTGGTTCGAAAAATGTTGGTAAATAATTCTTATAAAATCTAATGCGCAGCGGAGTGTGCGCAACGTTTTTGCTATTATGATTGACGTGAGGCAGGACGGAGAGTGCATGAACACAGTTCAGTTAATCTTTTGTTGTAATTTCAATAGCTGCGGAAGATTTATGAGTTTAGCAAAAAAAATAGGATGAAGTTAATTTAACGAAGGACTTTTTATGGAAATTGCAACGATTATTTTATGTCAACTCACAACTTAAGACCTACATGGAAATACATATGATGCATTAGCGAACATTGTTTGTTTTTGGTTGCAATTGTGAAAACATTAAAGCCCTATATCCAACAGTGAACTTCATACTTAGTATAATAATGACATCAAACCAAGTCCAAATCCGAACTTAATCACGACCAACCAATCCAAGACCAACGTCATTGATGTGACGGAGAAATAGTTAAAAAAATATGTTGATTCGTCCAACAAAACTAAGGTACATATTTATTTTTGTATTCTGTAGGACAGATCATCATCCTAGCGTGTGTTCCTAGTTGCGTCGTCAGCTTACGCTTCGGAGCCTAGGGTACGCTGTAAGTCATGCTCCTAGATTTGGCAGAATTGATTTTTACAATGGAGCGACAGCCGTCTGACCTCCTTAACCATTTTTTACAGGGAAACCAGACCAAAGGGAACATGACCCGAAGTGTGTTAGTGGCCAACACTATCACAATTTTTCAGGCTGCCCTAAGGCATCTGACACAGCCTCACGACTGCTATCTATCGACAACGACGACTTAACGTGCCTTCAGAAGCACGGAGGAGTTCAAGATAGAAAATGCCACTAAATGGCGACCAATCCAATAGTGGTCGTATCACGCGGTCGCTTGACACGCGCATTCGCTACGGATACGCGACAGATGATACTTGATAATAAATTAAGCACGGCTCAGTGTTTGTCAAGTATACAGCGGAACGCTGGTGCTACGCCCTTTGTGACACAATGTAGAGATAGGGAGAGACTAACGGTAGCTCTTGTTCTCAATGAAATGATTGATATGTTCGGGGGGCAAGTTATAAGTGATTGCGTTATGTTTAATTTTCAAATTTCAAAACTGTACTGAAGTAATTTTAAACTATTCCTAAAAAAATATTTTTTTTTTGTGTTTTACGTACCAGATTAGATTAGTCATAAGTTTCCTGCGCATCAGTTTTTATTAAACTTCCAATTTTTTCAGCAAAATTGAATTTATAATTTAAAGACAAATAGAAGTAAAAAAGGATAATAAAACATTTTAACGATCGTGTTATAAGTTCGCAGTTAAAATAAATTTTGTATAATCATATTTTAAGACCTACATTTTCTAGATTACCCAATCGCTCTTCCCAGATTTGTTACATCAAGTTTTCTTTCTCTTATCACTTGGACCACACCACGCCTCAGCTAACGTTACGTGGCAATAATTTGGATGATGACAATAGTTTGTTACAGTTTATTTATATCGAGCTGTAAACGTCAATTTGATGGCATTGTCGGAGCGAGAGCGTCTCTATTATAATGTTGTAGAGCCGTTATTAATCTACGTCATAAAGTTTTAATGGAATGTGTCAGAGAAATATATTATCGTAAGTATATATATATAATAGGTTGGGGATAACATTTCTTCGCATTTTTTAAAGAAAAAATATTTTTTATATAGTTTATTTACATTTAACTAAAGTATGAAGGTGCCATTTTGTTCGATTACTTTTTGCCATCTTGTAGGTAGGGACATGATCCCATTGCTATAAAAATTTTTAGGCTTCTGATCAAAATACAGCGACAAGTGGTTTTAGCATTCCTCTCGTGATGTTAACCTGACACTGCCTAAAGAATTCTGAAGAGACCGAAACAGGGGGAAATCTGAAGGCGCAAGGTCAGGACTATACAGCGGATGCATTAACATTATATTGGTCATAATTATATTAAACTAGCTCTTTCCTAAAGTTAAAAGTAGCCTATGTATGACCCCTGGTCTTGAACTATATTCATACCAAATTTCATCAAAATCCGTTCAGTGGTTTGGCCGTGAAAGCATAACAGACAGACTTTCGCATTTATAATATTAGTATGGAAGTATGGATTCACGCTGGTCACTAACCAAATCCCCTAAAATCTTACAACTACGATCATTTAAATGCTATTAACAAACCAACAATAACCCTCCCCCTTTCATCCCAAAGCTGGACAAAACACAAAAGGCTTGGGTTTAGAAATTAACCAAAAACACTCTGCCGTAATCGGATATTACGAAAACAGGCGCGTGCGCCTTTGTGCTATCAACGGCTATTGTTCGCAGCCAGCCACCATACACTCGCTTCACGACCATTGGAATCGATTTATTCCTAAAACAATCACTAGTTAGCGTTATTTCTTCTCCACAAAAAAGTATTATACCTAAGAAGAGTAAAATCATCAGCAAACGAAGAAATAATATTCCTATCATCATCATCTTAGCGCCTTCCCGGTTGCCTCCTCAGCTGTTTGCTTCGGAGCCAAGGGTCCGCTTTTCTACTTTTGCGTCTCCACTTCGCCCGGTCTTCGGCATCCCTGAAGAACATAGTCTACCTACGCTACGCTACATGACAAGAGTGAGTATAGAGCCAGGCAGATCTGAGAGAGCATTAAAAGATGTGTATTTAGTTATTACTTATACACAAAACTAGCTATTTCCCGCAGCTCTACCTGCTTCAAAAAGTAGCCTATATTTGACCCCGGGTCTTCGACTATATTCATACCAAATTTCATCAAAATCTGTTGATCCGTTTGGCCGTGAAAGCGTAACAGACAGACAGACAGACTTTCACGTTTATAATATTAGTATGGATATGGAAGTATGGATTAAGACCAAGTTATTTACAAGTATTAAGTACGAGAAGAATTAGTATACATTTGCTTACTATTTATAAATATTTCCTAGAAGGAATCACGTCTGCTAATTATGGTCGCTAAGATACATCATTTGTAAACTTAAATTTCCAACAAACCTCGCGGGAAACAAGCGATCAAATGAAACCATCCGGTTAAGATTTTTTAAGTTATTAATTATATATATATTCTTGTTTTTTTTGTTGCTAAAACAAAAAAAAAAATTAAATTCATTCTACATTTTACATTCAAGTGGGTGTGTAAAGTTTAAAAAAAAAACATATGTAACATATATAACACTTAATTTACCAAATGACACCCAGTAAAATTCAGATAAAGTAAACCAAATTCGTCAACTTTCGCCAGTAAATTGGTGATTTCGGTGCAAAAATTATGATAAAATGGTATCTTTTGAAAAAAAAGGAATACCTTTAGAATATAGAAGGCTAGACAGATGTCACGGAAGGTTGCATAATGTAGAAAAAACGTCGATCACGGAACAATACGGCGGTAGTGCGGCTCGTGGACAATAGAGAGGCGATGTGATCTCTTTATAGCTACCAATTCTAATATCTACTCAATAACCAGTTGATTCAATGGAATGATTTGAATAAAACTGTATAATTTTGAGATATGATGAACGAACTACTCCGTTTTATCATAGCGTTTCTCCAGTTATCCTATTTGGTTACCACACTTTTACACCTATTTCTGTCGTAATACAATAGTGCTCGCATTGGTTTTTATAAATTTGAAAGATGAGAAAATCAATGAAGTTCATAAATACAGTGATAAAACATCGACCCAGGCCACAAGTTGGCGGCTCGCTTACGAGCGTAAAATTGATACATGAACTCTTAAATTCATTTTTCCATATCACGTCTTTTTTATAAAACACTTCATTCAAACGAAAAACTGTACTTACATAGTATAAAGTTTATATTTCAATGATAATTGGAAATGTGGTCCCACAAGACAAAAGAGATACAAATCGCATCTAAATAATTAAACGAAGAAATTAAAAGTGAATGCAGCGCCGCAGTAATGGCGCATTGTCCACTAAATGAGCGCCCGACGGCGATCTCAATGATAATCACCTCAATCTCTAACTAAACTTGGTTTAATTAAACACTGTTTCAAATTTATACTCGCTTTTTATAGTACTGAGTAGGCAAGCAGGCCTACGGACCACTTGGTTGTCTCTCTCGACTCTTTAGCATCGAAGCCTGAAGGGTAAAGAATAGTATAGCATGCGCGTAGAAATATATTTACGAAGGTCAGACTGCTGAGTCAGACAGCAGTAACTTCATTGATGTATTGTAATATCTAACGTTATTTCTAGGATTATAATGACTGGTCAAGTGTACTGGCTTTAAAGCAAAAGCTATGGACACATGGGAAATAGGCACGTGATGGGATGAAGACGGTGGTTCGAAAATATCTTTGAGAAAATATGTAAAAACTTGATGCATAATTCATTAACCCCACTCACGGCTCTTTTATTTAGTACTAGCTTTTTCCCGTAGCTCCGCATGCGTCTTAAAGTAGCCTATGTTTGACCCCGGGTCTTCAACTATATTCATACCAAATTTCATCAAAATCCGTTTAGACTTTCGCATTTATAATATTAGATATGGATATGGATGGATTTTGTTCATCACGCTAAAATGTAGCAACGTTTTTCTTCAAGGGCACATTTGTTTGTATTTCAGTACAAAATTTAATCAAAGTAATTTAACTGATAAGATCTAAAAGAGGGGAGGCTTTTGCCCAGCAGATGGACACAAAATAGCTACTAAAAGAAGTTTAACTGACGGTTAAATGTTAGTAAAGGGATGGTATCTACCTATCCTTTGATAAATTTTTATGTTAAAAGTAAGTATACTTTATGTAGTTATAAAATTCGATAAAGGTCATGATTTCAAGGGTCCAAACATCTGTTGCGGCCCTCACCCTGCCGAGCGTATCGACCTGGAGTTTCTCAGCCTGATAGACCAGCAACGCCTTGATGAAAACAGTTACTTCGAGGTCAAAATGTACACCGACGGTAGCAAAATTGACGGAAAGGTGGGAGCGGCCATCTCCATATGGAAAGGTGCTGCAGAGACAAGAGCCGTTAAACTCACCTTGCCGGCATATTGTACGGTGTATCAGGCTGAGCTTCTGGCGATATGCGAGGCAACGAGGATAGCTAAAAAACTCAAGGCGAGTACTTTTGGAGTCTACAGCGACTCTATGTCCGCTCTACAAACGGTTACGAACGCATACTCCCTCCACCCACTGGCCTTCGAAAGTAAAGAAAACATAAAATATATAAGGCAACAAAATAAAACAATAAAATTATTTTGGATTAAGGCACATGCGGGTTTGGAGGGGAATGAACGAGCCGATCAACTTGCGAAAGATGCTGCTGTAGGCTCCAAAAGAAAACCAAACTACGACTTGTGTCCCATTTCACATATGAAGCGGATTATACGCGAGGATTCGCTAAGGGAATGGGATCATCGATACAACACGGGCGAAACCGCGGGAACCACAAAGTTGTTTTTCCCGTCCGCGTCCATAGCGTATAAAACTGTACGCGAGTTAAATCCGAAAGGGCTCATCACACAAATGTTGACTGGACACGGTGGCATTGCTGCGTATTTACATCGTTTTAAGTGTAGGGACAATCCGTCATGTACATGTGACCCCGACAGTGAGCAAACGATCTCACATCTCCTGACTGAGTGCCCAATGTTTGGTCGCCAAAGGCAAGAAACAGAACAAAAAATTGGACAAAAAATTACTATAGCAAGTCTTCCAGGCATAATAATAGATAAATGTAGAAAAAGCTTCTTAGAATATAGTATATATATAATGAAAATAGTAAATAAACAAAATGGTAATAAAACTATGATGCAATAATATTGTTACATATTATATAGCACCATAAGAAAAACATGTAGTAATAATACATAAGGAACTAAAATATAAACTAGCATAAGTATAGCATAATAATAATTGTAGTAAATAAATAAACAAGATGTAAACAACTAGAAATTAGATAAAGTTAAGTAAACATGAATTGTTGGTAAGTTTTTATGTAAATAGTCATATCTAATAAAGAAAGAGTAAAATTGTTATACACTTTGGAAAATAAAGGAAAAATTGTGTTGACTACCACTCACTCAAAAAAAAAAGAAAAGAAACATATTAGCTAGAATAGAAAAGTAAGGCGAGCATCCCACTCGCAATGGTTTAAAAAAGATAGATGTATGAAAGGACATAGTATGAAGTAAGAAAGTGCGAGAAGCATACATGAGAGAACTGGCGTGAATCAGGCTCAAAGTACAATAGGCTCTGGCTTAGTCAGAGAGACTAGTAAAAAAAAAAAAAAAACATCTGTTGCGTGGAGCGTCTGTTGCGTGGCAGAGGCGCGCGCGCAGCCCCACGATAAATACTAGCCGCCCTTCCTCTGCCTCAACTTAATAAACTTAACCGAACCGATGGCAAAGCGGACTAAAATAAAAAAATCTGATATATTTAAAACTTAACATATAATAAGCTGATAAAACCGTATTAAATTGTCTCAATGCCAATATATTTTTCATACGACTAATATTTTTTTTTTTTACAGTTTAAGCTTGTGTAATTTTATAATGTTAAGGCAAGGGATGGTTAATAAAAGCAGAGGAATCAAGAATAAAAACCGTATTTAACCATACAAGATATTTTGTATTGTATTGTATTTTTTAAGTTATTTTATAACCATATTATATTAAAGTAAGCCAATTTCTTGAAGGCTTCTTTTTAAATGTGAAATGGAAATGTTGTCATAAACCAGCGTGTTTTACTCGTACGCTTTTCAAAAGGGACACTCCAGATACCTGTGTAGAGAGGGAGGGGAAGGGTTGTAGTTAATTAATGGAGATAAAGGAATGCGGAATGAAATGTGTGAGGTAGGGACCGAGATGAAATTGATAATGATTAGAAATAATATGATTTATTTATTTATTTATTAGGAAGGCCAACAGCTTTTTTTGTATAAAGGTAGTAAGGTAAAAAATATATAAAGCAAGTGAGCCACTACAGGTCCTCACAGATAGATCCAAAATAGCTTAACAAAATGAAAATGATAGACAATTTCGGCATTATTTAAACAATACCACGCCAGAGGCCGAAAGCCGGTTTCGTAATACTTGAAACTAGGGTATACAGGGTCGATTGTTCATGTAACCCACTCGATATTAAAACGATTTAATCATATCGTTATCGACCGATGACGACGTTCTCTCAATCACTCAAAGTATCAGTTTTTATCCGAACAAAAATTACAAAATTATACCTTTATTTGACGATGATCAAATTTTTTTTTGGTATATTTTTTAAATAAATATTAAACTGTGAAGACATGGCATTATAAATTCTCAATGTGACTTGACAACATCATTGGTATTTATGTAGGTATATATTTAAAATAAAACAGTATTTGTGTTTGTTTTATGTATGTTTACGTAGTGTATGAACTTAAGCTTTTGATAAACTTCGCTCTTTTAGTAATAAATTTTTTCCCCCTTAATTTTTTTGCGCCAAACTATCTTTCCGTTTCTCCCAATGGTTGACTGGTAGAGAACGCTCTTAGCATTAAGTCCGCGAATTGTTATAAGTATACGTGTACTTTGTGGAACAATAAAGTTTTAATAAATAAACAAATATCTTTATAATGTATTTTTATCAAAATAAATATTTTTAAAGATCAAGAATATTCATAGAACATTTGGTTAAAACAAAAGACATCAACGCGCCCGGGCAGCAGCGGCGCGCCGCCATTACACTTACCTACACCATATAGCACGTATTTTGTTTTTCGAAATTTGTGTCTCAGAGATACAAAACATAATTTCGCCTTGTATATTTTATCACGTTATGTATATTTTAGGACATAGAAGCTCTCAAAAGAGCAGACTGGCAAGAAGTGCCGCTGAACAGGGACAGTGGCATGGTGTCTTTAAGTTGTTGAACTATCGCAGTAAGTATGTACAATAAAACAAATAAATCATTGTGTTAGATTCTATTAAAAAATAAACTAATCTAATTTGAAACACGAAAAACTACGAAATATATTAAACATCAGATACAAAGTTCCCAAAAAAAAACATTTTAAGTGAGTTGACAGCCGACATGGTATCATGTCTGAAAATAATTGAAAACAGGCATTACGTGTAATTACGAGCTACTTAACGCTGCAATTAACGGTTTCACGAGTCGATTGTCATGTTTTGTGCCCGTATTGTTATCATTCACATATAAACTACGGGCATACAATACTTAAGTACAGAAAACGTTCACTGTGTGTGTACTTACGATATGGTATTTTTAGAAATTGTAATATTAACCATATATTACTCTCAAACTCGACTCAACCTTACTCTAACTCATTGGTATGATTAGTATCTCACTTGCTTCCTTGACTTAAGGAGATTCCTCATTGGAGGTGAGTATCGAACTGTCAAATATAAGGTTGGTCGAGAGGTACCTTGAGGCGGCCTCGAAAGTGATTATAAATCACCTTTTTGCTACTCTTTGCCTAGTTGACTACTTACTTTGTTTACTTTTTACTCTATTCTTTTATATTTTTCAATTTGTGTGCTTCGG
This sequence comes from Euzophera pinguis, assembly GCA_947363495.1. Lineage (NCBI taxonomy): Eukaryota > Metazoa > Arthropoda > Insecta > Lepidoptera > Pyralidae > Euzophera > Euzophera pinguis. The sequence goes on from OX376159.1 coordinate 17,791,064, forward strand.
ATTGTTATTACAACATGTGTCTTTCCTCATTGGAGTTTGCTCAAGCAACCAATTAAGAATATCATTTTCAAGGAAAGTTCGAGGACTTCCTTGAGGCACCCTCCAATGAGTTTGTGTGAAGAACATCCATAAAGTTATGTTTAAGAATACGGGGGTTAATTTTGTATTTTTTTTAATAATTAGTACCTATGTTCGTTAAAATTATACCGTGCATAAAATGCTTCGTTATTTTTAACAATAAATAAAACGCAATAATATATTATTTATACATGTAAAAACAGTTAATAAAATAGGTAGGTTTAAAATTTACCATATCATCACATTTTCTAAGTTAGAATTAACTATCAGGGCCACGGATAGTGCATTGTCAGCCATGGAGCCTTCGAATTTATTTCAAAGGAGATTTTAAGTATCAGTACCCTCCATATTTTGCTAAGGCTGTAAAACTAGGTTCGCGTTGCCGGCGGTCGTTATCACGCATCAGAGCCTTAAAAACACACAAGTTATGGCCGTAATTAAAAGTTTACGATTCGCGATCAAAGCTTAAAGAATACCTACAATCGGGGAAAGCTGCCTGCCTGCCTCGATTATTTCGATTGAATGCAATTGGAGCTCATTGTTTGGCGAGAGAGGTTTAGTGATGTTGAAACAATACTTAGGATTGCGCTAATTAATATACAATACAAATACTTTTCATTGCACAAAAAAAGAAAAACATTTCAGGAATACATAAATAAAAAAAGTGAGCCACAAAGGTGGCCTTACCGCTGAAGCAATCTCTTTATTTATTTATTCAATCAAGGTACACCTACAGGTTACATGTTCACATTATCTTACATATTCCAAATAGGTACTTTATCTAGCATGCAACCCAATTAAAGGTGAACACAACATTTTCCTAAAAAATAATAATCCAAAAGTACTAAACTAACAATAGAAGAAAATCTCTTCCAGTCAACAACAGTGTAGGATAGGTAAACTGAAGGACAAGAAGGTGAATATGTAAAATTTTGTGATTGGCAAATCAATTTCACACGTGGCAAATTTTCCCCGTGGCCAAAAATCATAAATAATCAATAACATAAAAGGCTCTCCTTAACCAAATCACAGTAAATTTTAATCAAATGAGTATGATAATTCTTTCGAGCGAGTTACCATAAAATGCACTGAATGCCGATTGCCGAGACGCCTCACAACTTTCCCCGGGCCATTCGAATACATTTCCGCTTTACTACTTGATGGTTTTATAATTAACAGTTTCCATACTTGAGCACCTCCAACATAGCAGCAAAAGGTTTAACACGACTTAATAAAAAAAAGTTATAAATTAATCGCACTTAGTACTATTAACACAATACAATAATTATTATATTACCCAGGTACCATTAAAGAGATGAAATGTGCGAGGACTTGGAGACCCTACAAAACACAGACTGGCAAGCAATAGCGCAGAATAGGGAGGAGTTGAAAAGTTTTGTGTCGGAGGCCAATGTTTCTGGTCGCCTAGAAAATAACAACAAAATTGGTTGTTAATTATAGCAGTAATTAGCATTTAAAATTTTCTCATGATAAAAAGTGGGAGCGTGGTGGGGACGTGTTGCTATCTCATTTGTACGCAAGAAATCAAGTGGCAGTGACGTCACTGCACACACAGTGCATCCTTTTCATATTTTTGACAGTTACTCCTTCCTCCGAATTTCAAAGGCTTATAACTTATTTATTTTTGGACGGATTACAAAAATTCTTTCTTATTTCTGTTTCTGGCACTTAAAATATTGATAGGAAATAAAAAATATTTTTTTTATAGTACCCAATTGTTATTGACTTAATTAGATTTGTAGGCGTCTTCAAGAAGCGCGGACGGAACAAATAACATATAGATTTTTTTTAAAACCGCTGAAACCAGATTGACAGACAGTAAAGTGTTAATTAACGCTTATAGTTAAACTAATGAATTCTGCTGAAGAAAGCAAAGGAGTTGAAGATGCTGCGGACGTTTCTGTGCTGTAGCATGATTACAGATTGGAAGTATATCTGGAAGACCAACACTCTTGGGATAAGTCCGCTTTTGTGCACATTTACTATAATTTAAATGTTTTATTTATGTACAATAAAGAGTTACTTACCAACTAACTCCGCTTTTCGTCGGTGGTTAAAAAAAATAATACAAACAAACAATTTGTATCATAATTATTACGTCAATGTAATACAAAGTAAACAAAACTCAACAATGGAATGCGCAAAGAAAATTACTACGTATGTTTACACGACTGCAAGACAGTATAATACCCAATCTGGCGTTGTCTCTCGATAGCAATTACATTTACATTACATACAAATTACACGCGTAATAGTGCGCTGTCGATGATCCCAGGAGCCAGACCACCGTCATTATGATGTTCAGGCGGTAATTTGCTTGCATGTTCACTAAGTAGATGCGGTAAGGAGACATCAAAGAACTGTTTACCTACCAGATAGAGTGGCATTCTATACTAGCCTACGAATAACAATACTAGCTTATTATATATATATTAGCACGCCAACGTCTGAGAAACATTTTATTTTCATTTCAGTATCATTTAAGTTAAGTTTCGAAATATAGACCAAACATAAATAACCTAATTAAAATTAAAAGTACTAAGATATTGGAATAATACTAATCCTAAACTACCAACAAAATGCGATATTATTCGACTTTGACAAGGAGAAATTACTTATTTTTATTTCCGACTAGCTGCTTCCCGCAGCTCCGCTTGCGTGAAAAAGTAGCCTATGTTTGACCCGGGGTCTTTAACTATATCCATACCAAATTTCATTAAAATCTCTGCGGTTTGGCCGTGAAAGCGTAACAGACAGACAGACAGAAAAACAGACAGACTTTTCTTTATAATATTAGTATTGATTTTTTTTTAAGTCATGGCAGTAATGCTGTATCGCTACATTTGTTTACTACAGTCGCTAATTGTAGTTAGGGTTTGGCATTGATGGAGAATATACTTTATCTATAAATTATATAATTTTAGTAACCCTAAGTAACAAATGCCAGTATGGGGCAAAGCCGCACAGGGGCTTCATAAGGAGCTCAGCAAACGCCTAAAAGAGATAACAGGCGACCCTCGCGCGGGCAGCTTTCTAGCTCAACGGATAGCCATCGCTATTCAGCGCGGGAATGCTGCCTGCGTGATGGGAACCCTGCCAGGGGGGCCCACTTTAGATTATATTTAGTTTTTAAGTTTTCGTTTTGTTTTAGATATAGTTTAGTTTTGTTAAGTTAGATTTTTTTTTAAATTACTATTGTCTGTTATAATGAAATAAATCACACCTATGTATTATTTCATGCCAATATGGTTCATCTTTATGGTTTTCCATACAAAACCCTAGCCTCCGAGACTAGCAACTGGCTCTACCTTGAAAATCTCTGAATAAAGTCACTGTCAATCAATCACTGCCCCGTTTATCGGACCCTCGTAATTGGCTCCATATCAGAATTTCCTTTCACCCCATTGTCCGCGCGCATTCAGTGCCAATAACAATTTTCCCCGCGGGAATCGAACCGCGTCCGCGATATCTGTCGGATCTCGTTTGCTAAGTCACGGCGGCCGACCACAACACAACACAACGAGCCGTTTTCCCACAAGGAATGAGTTACACAGTACACTACTTTCGAACAAGTCGGTATAACTTGTTTTGTTTATAACTTTCGTAGTATGAAATGAAGACAGCTTTGATTCTTTTTCGTCTTAAAAATATCTAAGTATGTACATTGAATATGCTCTTAACTCTACGTTTTCAAGAAAATAAACTTACTCTATTTGATAACGAAAAAGGAAAAAAAAAAAACAACATTTAAATCCGAGATTGAAAACGGATATATTTTCATATTCTTCCTAACAAATCTATTGTTAAACTATTAAAATTGTTATAAAAAAAATAATGAAATTTCTAAGAGAATTTCTTTGTGTATTAGGATCAACAATTTATTAACGGAAAATCCATTTATGTCATTTTCTAAACTATTAAAAAATTACTTACGCAAATCGTTTAGTCAATCCTATTTTAGCGTCTTCAAAAAAAAAACAAACACGTATGGAAATATTCACATGTTCACTTGCAAAATCACAACACTACACGTCCAAGTTTAAATAGTTTAAAAAAAATACTGGATTAAAATATTGCCGGCGCGAACCGCGAGAAAAAAGGTAAAGTGACACAGGCATGCGGCGCTGGGGGACTCCGCGAGTGCACTACAAACTTCGGAGTCTTTGAGCGGAGACCCGCCGCGCCGACCCGGCAGCGGCGCCCCGCGACCGCCGATATCTTTGTTCGTAGCCCTTTGCTTGTAGTCCAGGGGACAGGAGACGTAATTAAAGATCATGTTTAGAAAATAAATTGTGTTTATAAGTAGCATTTAAGTAAAATAAAATATTCATTATGTTCACGTGACTGTTTTTCCTATCTATCCGCTAACAGGACTAAGGAATTGATATTTATTTCAGAATTTCATTTCAAACGTTTACTACGTTTAGTCATTTTTAAAATCGTCAGTACTTAGTTATTTTCCCACCAGCCTGTGGTCTTCCTATTGGGTGTATGTCTCCGCTGGGCAAAGATCTCCATTTAGTTTCTACTCTACTCTACCTAGAGAGATCCAGAGCAATGTGTCCAAACCAAACTATCAGATTCAAGTCACAGTCAAGGTCATCTTATTAGGTCTTCCTCAACAGCGGCGATCGTCCAGTTACAAAAAGTATCTAATGCTGCCCATATTACTGGCCACATGCGACAAACATATCGTACTCATTTAAGTCTGACAGTTGTTGCAATTTATTTACGAAATAGAAATTTACTAGTTTTTGCCACAGATCACCGGCATGCCCGTCACTCAAAGACTGAAGAGTAGACACAGCTTCGTCAAAGAAACAAAACCAGTAACTGGCGACGCCTCTCAGTCTAGAGTGGATGTTTGGACGGAGAGATACCCTTCGGCTTCATCTCTGCCGCTATCGGAGTGTCTCCCTCCTGGACATGACCTGCCACGGCTTGCATGAAAGTCTTTAAACAGGACTCCGGACTCTCATAGGCCAAAGCAAAGAAAACAAGTTCAGGTGGGGCTACTGCTCGGAGGTGGCCTGCCAGTGCGGTGTCTCTCCCCAAACCATGAGGCATCTCCTGTCCTGTCCTGCGTGCCCAGCCACTTGGTCCTCTGAAGTTTGCCAGAGCCAGCCAGAATCGACTCGCAAAGAAAGAAAGACTAGTTTTTGCACTTTATTTACGAAATAAAAATTTAGATTTGCTGAATGTATTGTCCCCTTGACAGCGAGCGTGACCCGTGACCGTAGCCGGTCCGCGTTCTTTTTCCTCCGCTCCAACCGCCTTCGCAGTCGACTTTTTGCGCCCTTTGGTGATACGTTACGTTTTTTGCGGAGTTAAATAAGAGTTAACTCTTTTTAAGATCCATTAGACTGCGAGTTATAATAAAAAAAAGTACTTTTTCTCTGAAGAAGAAAAATATCCATGCTCATTTTCGCTCTAATCCTTTCTTCTCTTCTTTCAACTGGCAAAAGCTGTCTGGAGCCCTATTTTTGATATGTGTGACTCATATGTCGTATGAGAATCATTAGATTCACCGACTGAGTCAAAAAATTAGATCAACATACATTTCAAAAGTAGCACTGCTGTAGTGTATCTGTGATGCATATCACCTAATCGGAACCCGGGCTTTGCAAACTGAAATATCTTCAAAAGTTCGCTTTTTCACATTAGCCACTGTACTTTAATCTCATAAAAGAATTTTTTTTTCTACAGTTTGCTGATATTTCCGTGTAATACCAACACGTACTGCAAATTATGAATCATCAATTTGACCATCAAATTGGCCGGCTGTACGCAAAGATTGTAAAAAAATATTGGATTGTAGCGGCCGTGAAATTAGGAGAGACGAACCGCGACAAGATGATTCACAAGCAACTCTGTATTTAGGTCTGTTGCTGCTGTTGATCGTAAACAATTGTTATTTTCATTAAGGAACGAAAACACCTCATACATACTAGTAATTGTCCGCGGCTTCGGTCTAGGTATTTCGGGAATTCCAATGTTAACTGTGTCTCCTACGTCATAATCCCCGGATTCTAGCCGAAAATTTGAAGACCCAAAAAAGGTATTTACCATGGTCAAAAAATGGAGGTCGATTTTAGGGTACTAAACCTGATCAATGCAGTTATTATTTTATATATTATTTATTTATTTATTGAAACTTTATTGTACATAATACAATTGTATAGCACAATAGGCGAACTTAATGCTAAAAGCATTATCTACTCGTAACAGTCAACCAAAAACAAAAATATATAGCTATAAATACAAAAAGTTGGAATGATAATAAACTTACTTATGGTACTTACATAATATACTTACATATATACGATGAAATAATAATCAAAATACAGTTAATTTCAAGAGTTATATCAACGAAATAATAGCAGCAACTCTAAATTTACTCATGTTTAACTGTCTAAATTTGCTCCCGTAACCGCGAGAGTAGGAGCTCGTAGACAAGCCTTTTAAAGTTGGCACGGCTGGAGACTGTTCTAATGGACTCAGGAAGATTATTCCAGAGTCTAACAGCCGTCACAGCGAAGGAATTGGAGAAAAACCCTGTATGGTGAGAAGTAGCGAGGGTCATGTTGTTGGAGGAACGCAGGATTCTTTCATGAGTGGAACTCAATAGTTTGTAATCAGTTTTGAGGTAATCAGGGGATAGTGGATTGTAAAGAATATTATGAAGTTGGCATAATATATGCAAATTCCTGCGTTGCCGTATAGGTAGCCATTTAAGCTCAGAACGGTATTCCGAAATATGGTCATACTTTCAGAGACAGAAGATAAATCTAATACAATTATTTACGAGACACTTTAGTTTGTTCAGCTGTTCTTCGATTAAGTCCAGATAACACACATCACCATAATCAATGAGGGGTAGAATAAGCGCTTGAGCCAGCATAATTTTGGTTTTGACGGGCAGAAAGTTCTTAAGACGCTGCAGGTAGTGAAGAGTACCATATACCTTTCTACTAATTTGTACCATATGGGTATCCCAACAAAGTTTACTGTTTATGTGTAGACCGAGATCTTTTACTACAGGACCGAAGGGAATCACCTTACCTTCAAACATTAGCGACTGCAAGTTGTTAAAATATATATTATTAATGTGATATGAGCTACACACATTTCACGGGGTTTACACGAATTCCAAAATTGGTAGACCATTCCAAAATACCGTTCAAATTTTCGTTTAATAAAGAAATTGCCTGGTCAATGTTATCCGTGTTCGTCTGTGTATAAAGATTTTTATTTTTAGATTAATACCGGATGTGCGGAACAGAAATCGCTTTAAAATTCAATTTTAACTAGGTTCTCGATTTCTTTAAAATTTCAGATTCATAACACTAATAGTTTTCGAAATTTCGTATTTATTACATTCACACAGAAATGAAATTAAATCTTTTATTTTTAATATAGGATATATCATATATTGACGTCAATTTACTCATATAAATTTTACCATTACTTCCAAAGCGCAAGTGGAGAAGAAGCGGCGCCATTTTCTTCAAAACGTCAATTTACAAATAAGAAAAAAACTTTCCTTAATTAACTAGTTAAATGAACGAATTCACATGTTTGTCAACATTTTGCACAATATTTAATTGTGATTTCAGATTATTTAAATTAAATAAAAACTGAATAAAAATAATAATAAAAAAAATGACAAATGTAAAAACAGAATATATAAATGAAAAGAGAAAAATAAACGTATTTTTAGCCCTATCCATATCCATACTAATATTATAAATGCGAAAGTCTGTCTGTCTGTCTGTCTGTCGTTCCGCTTTCACGGACAAACGGTTGAACGGATTTTGATGAAATTTGGTATGAATATAGTTGAAGACCCGGGGTCAAACATAGGCTACTTTTTGTCGCATGCGAAGCTGCGGGGAACAGCTAGTAGGATATATATATTGACGGCGATGGAAAATCTTTCCTGAAATGTTTACCTTAGTGTTGTGCTAGGCCTAGAGATGGGCGCCTTCCCGGAAATTTTCCCATTTATTCCCAAAATTTTTAAAAATTCCCGGGTATAAATGGGAATTAATTATTTTTTCCCTTTTCTTCCCCTTGCATTTCATTTTTTCCCTCTTGAATTTCTTCCCGCTGCCCATCTCTAGCTAGGCCATAGACTACACATATTACAAAATAAATCTATTACTCTATACCCTTGGTCGGTAGTTCCTTCAAAGAAACTGCGAAAGGAACTAGTGAGAACAAACGGATTTCTACGCTCTGTAGTGCTATTTTTGAAAAGCATGACTCGCGCAATATTTGTGAGCCAAATGATCTTCGTTAGGTATCTTTTTTTACTATATCGTGACTAAATATGGGCAGCGGGAAGAAATTCAAGAGGGGAAAATGGGAAAAGTAATTAATTCTCATTTACTCTCGGGAATTTAAAAAAAATCTGGGAACAAATGGGAAAATTTCCGGGAAGGCGCCCATCTCTAATCGTGACCGCAGTCCAAGCTCATCCGGAGTATTCCGTAACTAGAGCTTAAACCATTTTCGTGTGAGTATCTGAACTACATAGCTATCACATTATTACGGGCTAATTGCTACCGTTTATAATGAGCAAATCTCCATCATTAAGTAGAAACTGGCACGAGCCATGAGCCGCTTCTTACAGAGGAACTTACATTTTAGAGGGAATGTAGGTATTGGTCGCCCATCTTAAAAAAGCAATGTTTATGAATGAACACTTTATTGCACCATTTACATACATATAAGAAAGATACGACACATTGCGAGTTTTATTTCAGACCATAAATTAAGATTAATACATAAAATTAATACATATAAACTAACCTAAAAATTACTATCAATAAAGTAAAACTTAAAAAAAAAAAACTAAGTGAAATGCTATTTTTGAAATTTTTTTACGTTTTATATGCTATGCTATTTTTGAAAAACGTGACTAACGCAAAATCGTCGAGCCCAATAATTTTTGTTCGGTATGGGACTATTTTTATTCGACACATATGTATATCATAAATTTCAAACAGCCCGTTTACGTCATGAAGACAGTTTTCGAATATCGAGTTTTGGCGGACCCCGAACTTCAAACCCATACGGTTTAATTTGCAACCGGAATAGAGCTTAGATTTCCTTTAGTTTTCCTTACAGGTAACTCTCCAGGCTCGAATCTTGCACCAGCCGGCAGGGTCGCCTTGTAGAGACGAAACGAAGAATACGAATGTTAGACAAAAATAAACAATACAAATCAAAGATAAACTACTTAACCTACAAAGACATTTAACATCAAGTTACGTGAACATGTTCGTGTATAGTAGAGTAGCTAGGCAGATATCACTTGCCCTCTGCATATAACCTCCTCCGTGGCGTCACACCGTGCCGTGCACGCAGGCCGTCACAGTCGACTCCTCTCATCGCCGAGGCTGCCTAGATTTCTACCACAGCATCATTTTAATTAAGTACTTTAATATTTGTCTAGCTCGTGTTTGCTGTTCATTTTTGAAACTATAACAGACGCTAGACAGTTATTAACTTTCTATCAAATTAAAAATGTAGACAAATAAATAAATGAAACCGCTTGCAGACATTTCTTTGGAGTGTTTATTTTTATTTAGTTAATTCAAGTGGTGATCAAACGAAACGGAACATGGTCTTGCTTAATTGTTAAATATTAATAATAACAAAAAAAAAACGGATACTTTTAATTTTTTTACTAACATTTAATATTGAAGATTTTTCTGTATTTTTATATTTATTGTACTAACACAAATGGACCATGTTGTCTTCAATAAATAAATTTTGATTTGATTTTATTTGAAAAACATCTACTTACCTATATGAAGGGGTCTTGATAATCTCAGGACGCTGAATACAGGCGGCTTACAAGATCATTACGAACGTACATGTAGGTCACACTAAAAGTTTTGCGTAACTTAAAAAAACATGTTATAACCAAAATATTGTTTATTGCTTTTCAAAATACTCTCCTTTACATTTTAAACATTTTTTCATGCGATCGAACCATTTTTTAAAACAGGAGGACAACTGTTACAGATCAGAGGGCATGTTTTCTACGTGCTGAGAACGCTATCACTGCCTCTTCGGAGTTGGTAAAAGTGAAAGCTCTCATCAATTCTTTGATTTTGGGGAAAATACAGAAATCACAGGGTGCTAGGTCGGAGCTATGTGCAGGATGGGTGACGACTGGTACTTTTTCGGAAGCTAAAAATGACTTTGTTTTGTTGGCTGTGTGTGAAGAAGCGTTGTCATGATGTAGGAGAACGCGGCTTTTTGGTCGTCTTTCGCAAACTTTTTCTAACACCCTGAGTAAACAAATGGTAGATAGAATACCACTCGGCATTATCACTCTTTTGATCTTCAAGTGGAATTGTGCAGATAGGACCCGTAGCTGAGAAAAGAAACGCGATCATTTTTTTACCAACGTTTCTCACCTGCCTAACTTTTGTTGGCCTGTTCTCATTTTCAAACACCCAGCGAGATTGCTGTTTTTTTTTCGGGTTCAAAACAATAAATCCACGTTTCGTCTCCTGTAACATCATAAACACATTAGAATGTCCGTGGTCGTACTTCAGTAGCATCTGTGAGCACCATTCCACGCGAGCCCGCTTGTGCTCCGCTGTCAGTTCATGAGGGATCCAACGACAACAAAGTTTCCGAAGTTTTAATTCTTCGTGTAAAATTTTCTGAATTTGGCTCATACCAATCCCCAATAGTCCTCGAATTGTCTCATAGGTGATCCGCGGGTTTTCTTCAATTAGCCGCTTAACAGTAGCCACATTTTCGTTGACGGCAGTTAAAGGCCGCCACGAAATTCGTCATGTAAAGAAACCCGACCTCTCTTAAATTCAGCAAACCATCTCTTCACGGTGCTCAAACAAGGTGCTTCTCTCCCAAAAGCATTTTGAAGACAAGCGGCACAGTCTTGCGGAGAGAGAGAACTTTAAAAATCATAAAAAAATCATCGCTCTAAAATCTTTTCGACTTAATTCCATTTTCGTTGCGTACGTATAACTTTGATGTGTGATAAAAAACAATTGACAAATGATTTCCCGCCAATTTTTTTTCATTACTAAGAAGGTTGCAAGTCGTTAAAAAAAATTGAACATTCGAATTTCAAATAAGTTCCGATTAGCTAGAAGTACAAACCTTGTGCCCCATGTATATGAGAGTGTGACGCCAAAAGCCCTATTTGACATATATGTCACATAAAAATCGTTCGTTTCAAAAATAGGGTTCCAGAAGCCCTATTTTTGAAATGTATGACATATGAGTCGAACAAAATCCTTTGTTAAAGAACGTAAATCATTCGATATCGAACAAAAATTAATCGACTTGCCGATTTTAAATGAGTCACAATTTTCAAAAATAGCTCTCCCGGCCCGACTACTTACGCTAAACTTTCTCGCGGCATTCAAATCAGCCTTCAATCAGTCAAGACGTTTTTATCAGCGCATCTGTGAACGGAGTTGCATGTTTACACACTTAAGTACCTACCCATCGTTTAGCATGTTGAGCTCAGAAAAAAAAATCAAAGCGGGACGAGAGCTTATCACGTTCTTTCATCAACATGGAATGATCCAGCTAGTTGTCAAACAGCCCAGTGTCGCAAGGAAAGAGTTCATCTGACATCTCTTATTATACCTAAATAGGGGCATTCTATAGTTTTTTTTTTTTTTTTTTTTTTAATTCTTGTGCCACCAACATCGTTGATGCCTATATGGCATTCTATAGTTATAATCTGTCTTACCGCCAGTAAAGGTGTTTTCAAGGAGAATTGTGTTTGTCGTATGAAATATATGTTCTTTATCAAAAAGAATAGATTTTTAAGTAACGAACTGGCTGTACAGGGGAACTACTATAGGTACACTCTCAACCATACTTCTATATCCATATCCATACTAATATTATAAATGCGAAAGTCTGTTTGTCTATTAAATTAAACTATTTTAATACGATTTTATCGCGTTTATTACTTATTTATTTACACCTGACGTTTCAAACACTTTACAGCGTTCATGGTCGCAGGCAAAGTTAACATTTGTCTTTGATGTCATAAGATTACAAACTACCGCCTGAAATTTTTATTGGGAACTATTCCGATTCACGCAGTATTGGCTCACAGTATCTAAGGGTCTTGCAGTCTGCTTCCGAGTTTGCGATTTTATTAAGTTAATGACTGGGTCCCAAGCTGGCGGTACCTGTTTGTCTGTCTGTTCACGGCCAAACCGCTAAACGGATTTTAATGAAATTTGGTATGAATATAGTTGAAGACCCGGGGTCAAACATAGGCTACTTTTTGACGCAGGCGGAGCTGCGGGAAAAGGCTAGTAAAATATAAAGTTCTCGCTAGATATAATAAGTCTCAGTTCCAATCTCAAAATGCCATCATTCTTCCTTTTCCTTTACCATTCGGGTCATTCCGGAATATTAAACTCGGAACTTTTGTGATACTTTAGATATATTTAGATTAAATAAGGTAGATGTTTCTTCTATCTATCATCCATCTCGTGAGGAGTAAGTAGAAAAGAGACTTATAGCTATATATTTACGTATATAAAAACCTTCTACTAGGCCAGATGGTTATTCATTGTCAAAATACATTACAATTTTACTTACTCAAAGTTTGTGGACCCCGAAAGACCACAAGCACGTACCGTGGTCGACATAATGTGAATCTTCATGGTGCGCGCGCATCGTCGCGCACTATGATTTCATAACGTTTGATATGGTTGCACAAACTAACTTCGGGTAAGTATAAAACCTGCCTATAAAACATTAGTTGATAAATATATGTTATATTTTAGCTCTCACTCCACTTGTATACAGTTATATATATTTTAATGAGCTACAGTGAAGGACTTGACTTCATCTAACCTTGGCGACTATGCCGACTGTCTATGGCTCATCTCCTGAAGAGTCCCAATTGTCAATTCCTACAAGATCTTGGAGCGGCCAACGACAGAGCAATCAATGTTGCCACTGAATGGTCCAGGTTTAGCTGACATTTCATTGTCGTAGTCATTTCGAGTTCCGTATCCACAAGGGGTAATACTGAACCCTAAAAGCCTTCCTCTTATGATATACGCATATGGCATATTCCACTCTCTAAATGCAATGATTGGCCATCGATAATATTGTTACGAAATCAAAAATAAATAAACATAAAATGCGGTCCGCGGAAGTTTGAGTAGCGCTGTCCGCGGAAAATTCTCGTACAATCGTCGCGTGTTTCCATACGGGAATAATATCGCGAACGATCTAGTACATCGATTATCTCGCTCTGACATATTGCTTTGTCTCGCTCTCGCACTTCTAGTATGTACTAAGGGAACGAGACAGAGGGTATCCCTCTCTCTCTATTCCGGAGTAGTTGTGATCTTTCTAGAAACTTATGGAGCGGGTTTCCCGGGCCATATAAATATCGGAAGGTGCCTCAGGAGGGCAGTTCTAATTTAACTGAGCTACAAGTGCGATCAAGAAGCGATATCCGGAGCGAATAACAAGTGATACAAGCGACCTCGGCAAGTTATAGTGACTGTGATTAGCAAGTGTTTTGGACATTGTTAGTGATAAGTGAAGTGAAGTGACGTCGGCGACCATCCTTGTGGGAATAAACGTTTTTAAGAGTCATCAGGTGTTTTTCTCCAAATTGCGAACCCCCGAGCTCGTAACAATTGGTGTCATAAGTGGATTTGGAGATGCCATTGACTCCGAGAGAAGACGTCACCAGTGAGGGTGTGAAGACGAGGGCGAAGCGTGCTGCGGAAGCCACTTCTACTGGATCTGCTGACCAGGCCGCTCCCACCGCGCCCACCGGCCACCAAGGCACGTCCAACACCCACCAGGCCATGTCCAACACCCACCAGGCCACGTCCAACGGCAACCAAGCTACGTGCAACGCCTACCAGGACACTCTCAACGCCCACCAGGCTATGTCCAACACCCACCAGGCCATGTCCAACACCCACCAGGACAAGCCCAACGCCCACCAGGCTGCGCCTATCTTTGATTTTGGGGAATTGATGCGAATGCTGGACAACAAATTTACAATGCAGGAGAAGCTTCAACAAAAGGCTCAACAACAACTCCTGTCAGCTATTGGTGAAGTTAGTGGCGTGGTTACCAAATTACGCAAGGATGTTGACTTGGTGGAGGAACGCGTCACGACTCTTGGGAACGACATGGAAAATATGAAGACGGACCTTTCCACATTACAGAAGAAGGTCGTGCGCCTTGAAACAACGGGAGTAGCAGTTGCATCTGGCGGAACAGTCATTGCCCACCACGGACCCAGCGTGAAATTGCCGCCATATGACGGAACCTCGTCCTGGACCGCATACCGTCAACAATTCCAGATCATCGCAGCTGCTAACGGATGGACAGATGAACAGTGCCTGACAGCTCTCACCGTCGCACTCCGAGGACAGGCTTTGACGGTCTTGGAGGTTCTTCCGTCGGGCAGTGGATTCAAGGACCTGCTGGAGGCACTGGAGTTGCGATACGGAGAACGGCATTTGGAGCACGTCTTCCGCGCTCAACTCCGCGACAGAGTCCAGCGCTCAGAAGAGGGTCTGCAGCAATGGGCACTGGAAATAGAAAAACTCGTCCGCAAGGCGTATCCAGGGGCTGATTTGAAGATGCTTGAGTCCAACACCGTGCAGGCGTTCGTCGACGGCATCAAGGATTCGGAAGTCAGAGCTGCGGTAAGGTTAAACCGTCATGCCTCATTGAAAGATGCACTGGCCCACGCTTTGGAGGTGGAAGCCGTCAGACATGACATTCGTCATTCCGCGACTCACAAAGTGCGCGAAGTAGTGGAGGAAGTTAGAGAAGTAAAAGCTCCGCTAAGGAAGAGACCTGGATCCATGTGTTATAGGTGCGGCGAACGAGGGCACCTACAAATGAACTGCCCAAAGATCAAGAAGCTTGAAGACGACGTGAAGGGACTGAAGATGAAACAGGAGGCTTCATTATCGGAGAAACGAGTAAGAGCTGGCGCGGAGGAAGCCCCGACAACTATTATCTCTCAGGCATGCAACGGAAACAGTCTCGCAATATCTGGAACTGTAAATGGGATCAACTGCAGGATGACGCTGGATACCGGAGCATCAAGAACAATAGTCCGACCTCACTTAGTAAGGACCATAATGAGAAGCATGAGGAAACTGGACTGTCGGCTTCTTTCTGCCTCCGGCCAGCCAATACCTGTCCTGGGAGAAGTGTCTGTAAAAATGTGTATGGGAGAAACCACATATACCCACAACGTCATCGTGGCTGAAATTATGGACGATTGTGTATTGGGATTAGATTTCATGAAAAAGTACAACTGTAGAATAGACGTTGCTAGTGGTGTATTCAAGTGTGGTGAAGAAGAGATCATCATCCTAGGAGGCATTAACGGGAGAGTGACATGTTTAAAGCAAACGGTCATACCTGGGAAAGCAGAAGCCCAAGTACTAGTAAAGTTACCAATAACAAGGAACAAGAAATCTGCCGGATGCGTGTTGATTGAGGAGATAGCTAATAAACCTGCGGCTCGAGAACTCATGACCGCGAGGACTCTCGTGAAAGGAAGAAACACCGCAGTAGTAAGAGTATTTAATCTAGGCGACCAAGAGAGGACCTTAAACAAAGGCGACATCATTGGAAAATGTGAGGAAGTTGTCTGGCTGAAAAAGTGCAGTACAACACAAAGCTCAGATACAAGGAGTACCAGTGATTCTACAGTCAAGGAGCTTCTAAGTAACTGCAAAAGCAATCTAACGTACTCGCAGAGCATTAAAGCTAAGAAGTTTCTACTGCGCTACGCCGACATCTTCACCAGCCAAGAAGGAGACTTAGGAAGAACGTCGCTAGTACAACACAGGATTGACACCGGAAATGAGAGACCCATCCGACAGCGAGCGAGAAGAATCCCTATAGCCAAAGAAATAGAAGTCAAAGAGCTGCTGGCGGATATGGAAAGGAATAAAATTATTGAACCATCAGCAAGTCCATGGTGTTCACCAGTCGTGCTAGTAAAGAAGAAGGACGGAAGCACGCGGTTCTGTGTTGACTACAGACGACTTAATGACATCACCAAGAAGGACAGTTACCCGCTGCCTCGGATTGATGACACCTTGGATACCCTTAGTGGCATGAAATGGTTTTCAACATTGGACTTAAAATCTGGGTACTGGCAAGTGGAAATCCATCCGAAGGATAAGGAGAAGACTGCATTCTCGACGGGCAAGGGATTATGGCAGTTCAACGTCATGCCATTCGGATTATGTAACGCGCCAGCTACCTTCGAGCGACTGATGGAATGTGTACTAGCAGGATTGGTTGGAGAAGCCTGTCTA
The DNA here is from genome assembly GCA_947363495.1 of Euzophera pinguis. Lineage (NCBI taxonomy): Eukaryota > Metazoa > Arthropoda > Insecta > Lepidoptera > Pyralidae > Euzophera > Euzophera pinguis. Next base: position 17,807,506 of record OX376159.1, read on the forward strand.
GTATATTTGGATGACGTTATCATCGTTGGCCGAGACTTTGAGGACCACTTGCGGAACTTGGAGCAAGTCTTTTCCAAAATTCATGGAGCCAACCTAAAATTGAATCCGAAAAAGTGCCGCTTATTCAGGAACGAAGTGAGCTATCTAGGCCATGTCATTACCAGTGAAGGAATCCTGACTGACCCGGAGAAAGTGGAAGCCGTTCAGAAGTGGCCTACCCCCAAGGACAAGACAGAAGTACGGGCATTCCTTGGCCTTTGCTCGTACTATAGACGTTTCGTGAAAGGATTCTCGGAGATTGCAAAGCCATTACACCGACTAACTGAAGATAAACGTCAATTTAGTTGGGATGAAGCTTGCGAAATTGCCTTCGAAAAACTGAAGAAACATCTGTGCGAAACACCAGTCTTGGGATACCCTCAACCAGAAGGTCAATTTATAGTGGATACGGATGCAAGTAATACCGCAATCGGTGGGGTACTGTCTCAAAAGCAGGAAGACAGGGAAGTTGTTATAGCGTACTTCAGTAAGTCGCTGTCTAAACCGGAAAGGAACTATTGTGTGACAAGAAGGGAGCTCCTGGCAGTAGTGAAGACGCTACAACACTTCAGCAAATACCTCATCGGTAGGCAGTTTTTACTTCGCACGGATCATGCAGCGTTAAAATGGCTGTTGCAATTCAAGAACCCAGAAGGTCAAGTTGCTCGATGGATTGAACAACTTCAGGAATATGACTTCATTATCGAACACCGTCGAGGACAGGCCCATGGAAACGCGGATGCGCTGTCACGCAGACCCTGCCCAGAAGATTGTAAGCACTGTATCAGGCAGGAGTTAAAAGAAATGACAGTAAAGCTAACTCGGACAGAACCATTAGAGACCTGGGAGAACGATGCGATGAGAAAGGAGCAAGAGAATGATGATGACCTACGGCACATCATCAGGTGGAAGGCACAAAGTAATGATAAGCCAAAGTGGAGTGAAGTTGCACCGACAGGCACTGTTTCCAAGGCGTACTGGGCGCAATGGGATAGCCTCGTTGTACAAAACGGAATACTCTACCGGAAATGGGATAAACCTAACGGCAGAGAGTTTCAACTGCAAATTGTGGTTCCAAGAACAAAAATACGTGATGTTCTTCGGGAAGTACACGACGGCGTGTCCGGTGGACATTTGGGAGTCAAGAGGACGCTAACGAAAATCCGCGAAAGGTTCTACTGGCTCCATTGTCGGGAGGATGTGGAGGACTGGTGCCGCAAGTGTACAACTTGTGCTGCCGTAAAAGGGCCACATACCAGGAGCCGAGGGAATCTACGACTGTACAACGTCGGTGCACCTTGGGAACGCATTGCAGTCGACGTAGCTGGACCATTTCCTGTCACTGACTCAGGGAACAAGTATTTCATGGTTGTCATGGACTACTTCACTAAGTGGCCGGAAGTGTTCGCCATACCAAATCAAGAAGCTACGACAGTTGCAACCAAGATAGTGGAAGAAGTGATTTGTCGCTTTGGCGTGCCCTTGGAAATCCATTCCGACCAAGGCAGGAATTTTGAGTCACAGGTTTTTCAAGAAGTTTGCAGGATTATGGGAATGAACAAAACCCGAACCACGGCTTACCATCCTCAGTCAGACGGGATGGTCGAACGGTTTAATCAGACGATCGAGCGACATCTGGCAAAAATAGTGGAAAGCCATCAAAGGGACTGGGACAAGTACATTTCACTGTTCCTGCTAGCGTACAGAACAGCAGAACATGAAAGCATAAAGGCAACTCCGGCATATGTCAACTACGGTCGTGAGCTGCGGTTGCCAGTGGACCTCCTAACAGGAGGCTCACCAGATGAACCTCAAAGTATTCAAAACTACGTTTCTGATCTGCGTGACCGAATGCGAGAAATACACGCCGCAGTTCGAGAAAACGGGTTGCAGTCGAGTGAGAACATGAAGACCAGATACGACAGAATGTCGAATACAAATGGCTTCGAGGAAGGCGCTCTAGTCTGGCTTCACAACCCGACTCGCCGCAAAGGGAAATCGCCAAAGTTACAAACCAAGTGGGAGGGCCCGTACAAGGTGGTAACGCGACTAAATGATGTGACGTATCGGATACAGCGTCAGCCAAGGGGAGCAATGAAGATTGTTCACATCGACCGCTTGGCGAAATATCACGGAAGTAATGATGATGCTCGGGACGAGCATCTCTAAGAAGGGGGCAGTGTTACGAAATCAAAAATAAATAAACATAAAATGCGGTCCGCGGAAGTTTGAGTAGCGCTGTCCGCGGAAAATTCTCGTACAATCGTCGCGTGTTTCCATACGGGAATAATATCGCGAACGATCTAGTACATCGATTATCTCGCTCTGACATATTGCTTTGTCTCGCTCTCGCACTTCTAGTATGTACTAAGGGAACGAGACAGAGGGTATCCCTCTCTCTCTATTCCGGAGTAGTTGTGATCTTTCTAGAAACTTATGGAGCGGGTTTCCCGGGCCATATAAATATCGGAAGGTGCCTCAGGAGGGCAGTTCTAATTTAACTGAGCTACAAGTGCGATCAAGAAGCGATATCCGGAGCGAATAACAAGTGATACAAGCGACCTCGGCAAGTTATAGTGACTGTGATTAGCAAGTGTTTTGGACATTGTTAGTGATAAGTGAAGTGAAGTGACGTCGGCGACCATCCTTGTGGGAATAAACGTTTTTAAGAGTCATCAGGTGTTTTTCTCCAAATTGCGAACCCCCGAGCTCGTAACAATATACTAAAATTCAAAAAGAACTTGACAATGAAAATTCGACCTACTATTTTTATAGAAAAATAAAACAATTTAATAAAGAAAAATCAATTTATTCCATTAGGGACTTAGAACTTTGACATTACTTTTTAAGGAATTATATACACTAACTAAACTTACAATTATACAATTACATACTTGAAATAGTTTCTCGGTGACTTCAGAGAGGAGGGCAATTAAAAATTGCCAATTGCCTTTAGCTTAAATCTAGCTGCGTTGATCATCAATAACCGTCATAAGGTTCCTTTTTTATTTCTAAACTAGGTTTATAATATGAATCTTCACTTTGGCCACCATATCTCCTATCTTCATCTCTATGTCTTCTCCGACCTTCCAGAGGTCTACCTTTAGATTTACTTCTGCTTCTTCGACTACTGCTCTTATCAAACCTTGATTTTTCACTTTTACAACAGTCTTTAGAATGTCTATCCTCCTTGTGTTTACTTTTACTGTATTTATTGTCATCTTCATAATCGTAACCTCTTCTTTTGTGTGTTTTCTCTTTATTCTCAATTCTATCTGTAGAATATCTCTGACCATTCTCTTCTCCTTCAACTTTAATCTTGTTTCTTGTACTATCATATCTTCCAATAGAACTACAATGTCTATTATATTCATCTCTGGTTTTATGGTTCGTTTCTCTATGATTTTCATGACGTCTCTTTCTGCTATCTGATCTGTCATGTCGATCTTTATATCTTTTGCTGGATGATTCATTTCTTCCTTCAGATCCAGTTTCTTCACAATGAGCATCATAACTTCTCTTTGCTGTGTTGGTATTAAAAGTGTTATCACGTCTACCATAGTGTGTGTTGCTATTGTGACGTTTATCATAGCTTGTCTCACGTCTGTCGTAATCCCTGGATTTTACAGCATCATATTTTGAACTTCTTCTATTCGTAGTGTTATCCCGGTTAATAGTATCACCACTTTGATTGTAATTTTTAATTTCGTTAACTTTTCCAGTAGTACTTGCGACTGCTTCAGTGTATGATTCCATCTGTAATTAAATACATTATTGTAACTTTCCTGTTGATTTTCAACTACTTGTATAACATAAGGAGCAAAACAGCCAAATCCAGCAAGGACAGACAATCCTGGCGCCGAGTTACGAGGCCCGATCCAAGACAAACTGGGAAGGTGGCAGGAGAAAAAAGAAGAAGGAACTAAAATCACGGATTTTTTTATTTTTCTCTTGCGGTTGGATACTATTTTGGTTGACATGTCAACTAAAATCAATTTTACACGAATATACTTAAGCCATCTTTTGTCTTAGTAAATTAATGCCTGAACTCTGAAAGCCTCTACTGACCTGGCTCTTGATAACATCCCGCAGCACATCGGAGTAGTTCTTCGTTTTGGCGGCGACGCGGTACTTGGTGCGTCTGCGCTTCATGTTCCGCAGCTCGGCCAGGATCTCCATCCGGGACTTGGCTGCGTTGCCTTGCGTTGCATCTTCATTTGAGCTATGAAGAAAATCAATATTATTTAGTAGTCGGTCATGGCAGGTGTCCGATTATTATAACAATAGCCCCGTTTTAATTAATCCAAAGTTTATAACCATAGCTTTTTATTCATGGAAAATGGTTTCTACTCTTGCCAAGACCATGCATATCGTCCTTTGATATAGCAGAGAACAAATTTTGACAGGAGCACGAATAACATCCACCTTCTTCAAAGAGCCTCCATGAATTGGGTCTATATCCTCTCAAAATAGATAGCTTCTCTTTCTGTCGATATCGAAAATGAAAGGAAAAAAACAGGGGCTTTCAGACATCAGGCTGGAAAGTCAATTATAAAATCTGACACCAGATGTGGTAAATAATATTAGAATATAATATTTGATCCTCAAGAACTTTTACAACCAGATCGTGAATATAAGTTGCTCTCACAAATTTTACATTTTTAATGGTATATGTAATGTTCTTATTCTATAGTACACACCTTGCTAAAGCCAAATCTCTAAGATCATGGCACGACGGGACCGCAGCCACCACCGCATCGTGCAGGGCTCTTCTCTCGTCCGCTGTGAAGACCACTTGCAGCCGCGACATGGACAACGGCTGGTGGCTCACACCTCCTGCTCCTTTTGGTTAAGGACATTTGGTGTAAGGAAACTTGCAATTTCACTCATCATAACATCCTCCTAATGCAACCCAGTCTATATTGCTTTGAAACCTGGATTTAGCTAAGACCAATTTCTCTTTTTTTTCTGATGTGCTTAAACCCTTTCGCTGCCAGAAATTTTATAACTATCATATTTTTTCGTTTACTACAAGTTAGTAAATACGAGTAAGAGTATAATCGTAGGCTGGCATGAAAGGGTTAAGATTTAATGATCAATTATTAAAAGTTGTTTGTTATGTTGCCAAATTTACTAAATAATAGCATTCCCGAGAAGGATGTCACTTTATGTATTGGACAGAAGAGATAGACACAGAAAAATATGTTCAGAAAGTACTGGGTTCCAAAACAATATGCCTGAAGATGAAACCACTGTTCAGAGATGAGAGATATGTGTAAGATATAGGCAAAACAGGTAGATATAACAAATAGTTTCAGCTATTGTGTAAAGGATACATTCAGTCGTAGCCAATCAATAAAGAAATGAGAACTGTACATTCCATCGCTGTAAAACAAGAAAATTTTTACTGTAAAAACCATATTGATTACAAATTATAGATAGATAAAATATAACTTAAGACTCAATTATACTTCAGCAGCATTTTGGTGAAAAATATTTTTTTTCACATCTATTAAATTATTACACTCTAGATAGAAGAACATGTGGTTATTACATAAAACAGCTAAAATAAATCCACCTGCAAATAGGACTTCTTTTACTTCGACCTTCTTCGGATTTTTTTAATTACTTCTACTAAGAGGTCAAGTCAGGTATACATATTTACAATTATTAATATCCAGTATAATATATACCTTTTTTAAAGAGGGGGTCCTTTGCAGAAGCTTCATTTATAATTTGTTGTATTTCATTGTAACCTGGAACAAGAGACATTAATTTAATGAAATCAATTTCTTAGAACAAGTTTTCCATTCAGGCTGATCCAATCATAAATAAATTCTTATTCCTATCAGAAATGCTAGATCAACACCCAGTTGAGAAAGTCAAAGTAATTTCAATTTGTACTATTAACAAAACTGCCAGAAATTTTATAACAATAATTATTTCATTGTTTACTGTGAAGGCTGCGTTCTCAGTAGGCAAACTGTTAGCCGCCGGCTGAGTTAGTGGTGTATCGGTTTAGTAAAGTGGAAGGGCTCCATATACTTGAAATGGAGTGTTCACAGTTTGCTAGTTTTGCGCTCAATATACACAATTTGCGTAGATTGCCGCTACTCAGTCGGCGGCGAACAGTTTGCCTACTGGGAATGCAGCCTTATAGTTTAATAGCCAAGGTAATCATCCATACTAATATTATAAATGAAAAAGTCTGTCTGTCTGTCTGTTACGCTTTCTCGGTCATACTGCTGAACGGATTTTGATTAAATTTGGTATGAATATAGTTGAAGACCCGGGGTCAAACATAGGCTACTTTTTTGACACAGGCGGAGCTGCGGGAAACAGCTAGTAATTTATATCTTACTCAGTTTGACAAGAGAGTGTGCTCCTTCGTTGGGTGGGTCCGGCAGTAGTTCATCATTTTGTGTGTATCCCAAGCTTTGTAGACGGCAGTTACTCTCGTGCACCTCCAAACTACCTTGTGGCATTTTATGATTAGTATCATATTGACATGTTGCTGTTGAAGTTTCCTAAAATAGAATAAAGGAGATTTTTTTTGTTAAAAATAAATAAATCTTTATAATAATATAGGTTACGATAATAATAAAAAATATTAATAATGATAAACAATTAAAATTATGTTTTTAATCATAATATTTACAATTATCATCATTTCATGTAGGTTACATTGTCAATCGACCATGGACACCATGGGTGGAAATGGCAATGAAAAGTATAATGATATCAGATATTAATAATGATATCAGAAAAAATTACCTCCAAAAGCTTTTTAGGGTCCCATTGTAGGCTCTGGAGCAACATAGTCACTTCTGTTTCAATGTCTTTGGTGGACGTTTTCAATTTTAACAATTCTTTTTCCCTCGAATCCATTGTATTAATATTATTAGGATACACACAAACACAAATTGGAAAGAACAGCGCAAAAGACAAAACAACACGAATCTTGTACTAACAAAGTAACAAACAAACACAAATTTCCTTTAATACAAAAGTTCTCTGTGACACAAACTAAATAGGGACAATAACAATATGAAATAGTGTTGCCGCTTGCCGCTCGATAGTCGACTATCGATAGCCTATCGATAGTTTCGACATTATCAATACTATCGATATTAATAATGTGGATACAATCGTCCATAACATAAAAGTAAAACAAAAACAATACTATCGATAGTATCAATAGTGTATGCAATAGTTAGAAATAATACTATCGATATTATTGTTAATTGTCAATAGTATTGCACCTTGCACCCAAAACAGTTATCGATAGTATAAATAACTGAATTGGGTATTCTACTCAATCTATTTTTATCAGTCATATCATAAACAATTAAGTAAGCAAACAGGCGAACGGCCCACCTGATGGCTCATATCAAATATTTACTACCAGAAACTGAAAACAGAAAGAATTTTTAAAATAAGTTCATAAATAAATAAGGTAAGGTAAAGGGGAAACTCTCAAAAAACAAGAAAAGGATGCTGTGTGTGCAGTGACGTCTCTGCTACTTGGTTTCGTGTGTACAAAAGAGATAGCAAGATGTCCAACCACGTTACCACTTTTTTTCTTGACAAAAATTTAAAATCCAATTACTGCCTTAATTACCAACTAATTTTGTTGTTGTTTTTGGAATCGGTTTCTTTTTAGTGTAAATATTGTTTCTTATGCAAATATTGCCCAAGTATAAATACAGTGAAGTAGCCTATTTTCGAAATCAATTATCGATAGTCAAATCGTCGATATTTCAACAACACTAACGTAAAATGAAGTAATGTACTCTGTCACTATGACATTGTGTAGAATTTGAATTTGACAGAAATGGCAAACATTAACAGTGACAGTGGGTGACAGACACTTTTTGTGACAGTAAAATTATTAATTCATTTTTCTTACTTTACTGCTGTGGAACCGTGGACATTGGTAATGAAATGAAATAAAATGAAAAAGCTATTTTACTGCATACAATTAATCATTTTTGTATTTAAATATACTGGACCAGGGTGGTTACCATGACCTCTTAATTAAATCTACATACAAACGCATGAGTAGCAAAAAAATTGGTTGTCTGTAAAGTCGGTTTACAGACGGTAGTTTGACGTGACAACGTCAAACATTACAGTAGTTTAATACACATGATCATGCCTCTCTCTCTCGTTCGTGCCGCGCTCTCGCTTGCGGAACGCGACAATGAGCGTAACGGGACAATGAAGTCATCTTTTTCGTGCATGCAGCCTGTAGTATCGAGTTATTAGACATTGTCACATCAAAAGTACAGATGATCTACCCGGTAAAAACTTGTCACTTACATTTAAACGTATATACTCATTATTTTAATCATGGACTTAGTATATTAAATAGGACTGAATAATTCTGCAAATTTGCATAGAGGCGAGGCCGAGCCAAGCGAGATAGAAATGGTGGAGGAATCTGTCTCTTTCTAGCAAATACAAGCTTTATCACGTTGGTACTTGTGCAAAATTGACCTGACCACGCACTTCTGTGTACGCTTCGTAAACATGTCTATTGGCCCTATTGGCTCCCTCGGAGAAGACAAGGAAACTTTACTAGTGGCCTTGGGTTCACTAGACAAGCAGGACTAACGGCTGCACGTAATACGCCAAGTGTTGTCCACTCCAAATTAGGTGACACCCGCTGTTGCTTAACTCGCGTAATCGTCACCAACATTCACGTCCCGCTAAGCTATCTAGCTAGCTACTTATATGCAGTATTTACGAAGCTTAATATATTTTGGCCTAATTAAAAACACTATCATGGTTACCCAATTAAAAAGAGATAGTTTCCTCCACTATTTCTATCTTTTTCTGGTCGGGTTTTAGGTCAAAAAGCTCAGTCCTGTTTATTAAACTAAGTCCATGACTTGAATATGTTACGGGCAACTTGAGAAGTCTGGTCCCTATGAATAGTGATCGACCTGTATACATAATGCCTATGTCACATGGGCATGGCACATTAAAATTTCATGCCTAATTACTTTTCCGGTCAGTATGAATAAAGGCAAATACGTTTTGGGCAAAATAATAAAACAAATGAAATGAAGTGTTTCGTTAGTGTAACATATATTTAGTATATTGGTTTTACCTTCTAAGATAGCATAATTTCATCTGCAATATAAATTAAAAAACATAATAATTAAACCATAATCATTAAAAATTTATACTATTGTTGGTCAACATAAAAAATAGGTTAGGTTATGTTAGAACTGCGTTTTCATACTATGCTTCATATTTCATTAAGTTAAGGACCATGGTCTGTCGGGCATTATAATATAGACCGGTCTAAGTAATTAAAATACTAAAATTTATCAAATAGCCTGATGCTCTTGGGAACTATTCATAATACTCGGCCTTATTAAACACGTTGCCCGTAACAAATATACCCCATTTTTCTTGCTTCTTAGTTGTTGTTGTTGCCAAAAGCTCCATTATGTGCCCTGGGTATGCTCCTATGTGTCCTCTGTATTCTTTGGTCTGAGACTCTGAGGACGTGAACTTCCTCAGACCAAAGAATATTTTATAAGTCCATGAGAGGCTTAGAGACCCGCCCAGAGTACTTACAGAACGTGTAAGTACTCTGGGCAGTATACCTAAACTAGAGATTGGTGACATAAAATGGCTACCATGGACTTAATATATTTAACAGGACTGAGCTCTTTGACCTAAAACCCAAGCAGAAAAAGATAGAAATAGTGGAGGAATCTGTCTCTTTTTAATAGGGTAACCATGATAATGTTCTTAATTGGGACAATCCAAGAAACAATTTTAAACTTCGTAAATACTGCACGTAAGTAGATAGCTTAGCAGGACGTGATTGTTGGTGACGATTGCGCGAGTTAGGTAACAGCAGGTGCGACCTAACTTGGAGTGGGCAACACTTGGCGTATTACGTTCAGCCTTTAGTACTGCTTGTCTAGTGAAGCCAAGGACACTAGTAAAGTTTCCTTGTCTTCCTCAAGGGAGCCAATAGGGGGGGACATGTCTACAAAACGTTATTTTCGACTAGACTCCAATTTCCGTAAAGTCTGCACAGAACAATAACTTGTGAGGTTAGCTAGCACCTCCGCACTCGGAACATTTAAATGTGTCTGTAAAAAAATCTGCATAAAGCATGTACCACCTTCCCCTTTTTTCCAGAGGACCGTGGTTACCCTATTTTGCACAAGTACCAACGTGATAAAGCTTGTATTTGCTAGAAAGAGACAGGTTCCACCACTATTTCTATCTCGCTTGGCTCGGTCTTGCCTCTATGCAAATTTGCAGAAGTACTCAGTCCTGTTTAAAATACTAAGTCCATGATGGCTACCGTTTCCTAGGGTTGTCATTTTATTATCTACGCAAAATTATTATGGTGGAAGTACCTATGTAATACATACTATTGTTATAATTGCGAAAGTCTGTTAATCTGTCTTTTTTATTTGACAGCCTTTACTACCAAGTTGGTCCCATATTAATTTGTTGAAGACATGATGAAGAACTTTGGAGATATCGAAGAAACTCCTTAATATCCTATAGCATTTCGCGTAATATCTTCACCTAATGTAAACAAAATCTTATTCTTTATCATCTGTTTGGTGAATTATTACGTTATTTACGATAAAATAAATAACCGGCCAAGTGCGAGTCAGACTCACGCACGAATTTGAAGTCGGTTGTTTTTTAAAAAAAAAGTAATTATTAATCTTTTCTACTTTAAAACCTGTCTTAATCAAGCCAAATCTGTCTTTAATCATTATGCCTGTTCCTTATTCATTTTTCGAACGAAGAAATTATGTCCTCGAAATCTTTTTGTCTTTGGGTCTATGTTTTTCATTGAGGTTTAAGATTTTCTTCTGCTGCTTCAAACAGTTATTTTTTCAAAATGTCAATATTTTCATGACATGCGACCTAAAAATTCATACTTATTACGTAAGTAAAATTAGCACAACCCTATTAGTGTAGGTACGTATTGTCTTGAACACAGAAGTTTATCTGAATATCAATACTAAGAACATAAAATATAGGTTTTTGTGATAATTTGCTATTTAATCTAATAATTTTAGAGCTCTTTTGGTTTATAACGAGTTAGTAACCTGTGAAGCATGAGTTGAGGTTGATTTATGTATATTCTTGCACTTTACATCATACATTTAGTGATTTTAGTACACAGTTTCCTCAAAGTACAACTCGTTTTTTAACAGATTATAGCTTATGAGATGATGACTTCAAAAAGCCCGTTTGTAAGACTCCACTTTGTTAGTGGCTAAATACATCTAATAAAAGACATATCACAAAGAAAAACACAGAAAAAAGAAAATACTTTTGACGTATGTAATGTGACAGCAAATTTTTTATCTACATTTCAGCAAAAGAGACGTGCTGCTGCGGGACGTGTGCTTTCGGAAAAAATCTTTTGAATGTTTTACAATGGCAGATTCTGAGGTAATTTTGTTTTCTTTTCGATAAATATGAAATATATTAGACGTAAAATTTATAAGTCAACATTATTTTCAACAGGTATTGAAGAAATTAAAAGATATACCATTTAAAATCCAGACCGCTAGTTTGAAGGGTAGACGAGAAGTTGCTGAAGAAATTCAGGATGTTCTATCTTGTCCAGGTTTGTAGCAAATCATCCTCATTTCTGTGTTTGAAACGTCCTGTGAAAAGGACATTTTTCAAAGGTGTATACTAAAATATTTTCAGCTGTCAATTGAGTGTGTTGACCTAGCTGTATTGATCCATTGCCCTGCCAATTTTCAGGACATCATGTTGCATAGCAGTTATGAAATTTCATATTTTACAGAAACTTGAATTATTTTGGCACTGAGTGAAGCTTAAGTTATGTATAAGTTTTTTTTAAATCTTGCAACCAGTCTTAAGACTTTATGCAGATGTGTTATTGGAATGGTTGCTTGCCAAGGGGGTTCCCCAGTGGGAACCTCTTCAATCTCGATATTAACTTCTTAAGGATTGATGTCTTGATTGTGTGAAGTTATGAATTAATAATATTTTATGAAGTATACATTTTCCAATTGGAAGTAAAATCCATTGGAACAATAACCCTTAAACTTTATTTACCAAACAGACATATAGGTGCTATTTATTTCGATAATAATCTCTTCAGTGGTCCCGTGATAGATTTTCACACAAAAAATCTTAGAATCCACCAAATCATCTTTTTTCAGAAATCACTGAGCCAGCAGTACGATTTGTATGTAGGCTGGTTGCGACCACACTGCACCGCTACAGGGACTCCACCTCACAATCTTACATAAAGGGTCTCCTTGGCTATCTGGTAGCCAACCATCGGGAATGGACCCTGAAGAGCATGCTACCTGTGCTGTTGGATCTCTCAGAACAACTGCGCAGTACAGCTACTTCGTAAGTATTTAATGAGAATGATGATGATGAGTATTTAATAAGACTCAAAATTGATAATCCACTTTGTCCAGCACTTTAACTAGTTAATCTGTGTTATTTGCATGGAGCAATTACAAAGAGGAGATGGCGTAATAAGCGTTTTGTAAGAGAGTATTTGTGAGGCTACACGGGGCGGAAGGCAGACGTGTGGAGTGCTTGGTTTCGGCTGTGGCTCCAACCATGGAGCATGAGCAATGACAAGCTCCGCCCACTTTTGAGTCGGCGAGGCGCCAATGATCTATGTAATTGCTCCATTGTTATTTGGCATATCAGTAAACATACTTGCTTACTTTATTTATAGTGAAGGTAGAGCTAATATTAATGTGATAGTATAGTAATAAAAAAATATAATACAAATGTTCTAGAAAAAATAATAGTAGAATAATAGAGAAGAGAATTTAATTTTTTATCGAAATAACTTGGAGTTAAATTTAAAAAAACTTTTTTTTTATACAATTAAGTACGCAAACAGACATATGGCCCACTGATGGTAAGTGGTTACCGTAGCCTATGAATGCCTGCAAGATCAATAAATATTTGCAATGACCCCCTGTTTACAAAAATAAAATCAATAAACTATTGAAAAGAATTTTTATGGAATAATTGCAGCAAAAGTACATGCCAGAGTGGACTATATGCCCTGCGTTGGTCCACGGTCCTGGTGCAGGGCTACCTTAAGGCCACAGAGGAAGATGGCCTGGACTACAAGGCGCTAGTTCTGACGCAAGCCAACCTGCTGGCTGTAGTTGTTGCTTATGGAGACAACAGGAAGAATGACAAGGCATATTCTATTGTAAGTTTCCATTATTTCTCTTGAATAGTTTTCTAGTTTACTGTATATTTAACAGCTACCTGATAAACTATGTTAACTGTTTTTCATGCTGAAACCCTATTCACTAAGGATGATATAAATATAGAAAATCAATGTGGCATATCACACGAGGTGTGCTAAACCAACACAGTTGGTAAAAATATTCCAAATTTGTGATTGTTATATTCAGCAGTCAAATTATAAGAGGCCAATCTCTAATAAGCAAGTTTTGTTTCAGCTGCACACGTCCTGGTGTGCACTGGGCAAGCAGCGAGTCAACAAGTGTGTGGAGGTGCTGATAGCGCAGCCCCCAGACTGTGGCCCGCACGTCTGTGTGGCGCTGTCTGCACTGTGCAGGCACCACACACACATTGCTGATGTCCCTGCTATCGAGCCTCATAAGGTATATCACCAGTAGTAGAATAACTTAGGATGGTTTTTCCTTTTATTGTTTTTTTAATAGATTTTAAATAATTGTCTGTAGAGTTTATTTATATGGCTATATCAACTTTGGTTTAGGAATCTTGGATAAAATAGATAAATCATAGCATTTTACATCTACATGTAGAAAGTGTGGGCTTAGCGTAAATAACTTTATAACAACTATTCAATTACATACCTTATTAAACCAACAAAACGAAACTTTCCAGAACACTAATTTTAGAATTGTTAATCATTTTGAATACAGGAAAAAATATTAGAATTCTTCACAAAAAGCTTGATAAGCGTGAAGAGTCGCCCCAATGCCAACTACATCAAAGGCTGCTCAGCCTTCCTCCAGCTCCTGAACAAGGCTGAAGTGGACGCGAGTCTGCTACCGGCTCTTCAAAAAGCCATGCTCCGGAGCCCGGAAACCATCATAGAGGCTGTGGGGGAAGTAGTCGAGAATCTTAATGTGGACTTGGATGGCATAGCAGTGGATATTGGGAAGAATTTAATAGGTAAATAAAATTTTTGCTATTGAACTTTATGTCATACTTTGTTTTATTTAACTTTAACAGAAATAACTCCTGAATTATTTAACTACCACTTTGCGTTTTCTAAATTTTATTCTCAGTTGACTGTTAAGTTATTCATGCATAATATGGACAACACAAGTAGTTTCACAAGCATATTTATAATAGGATATTTTACTCAATTTATTATATTTCATAATTTTGGCACCAGAAACTGTAATCAGAAAGATTTTTTTTAATCCATTTATAGATAAATAAGTTAAGTTAGTCTTTAAAAAAAAAGACAAGCTATGTATTTTGCTCACTTTGTATAAGAAAATTTTAAATGCTAATTACTTGTGCAGCCGGGTGTAGATTTCTCCCGATTGAAGAGGATATCTCCTCTGGACTTGTAATGAAAAAGAAAAAAAAAGAAGTAAAAAAATACGTTTATTAACAAAAAAAAAAAGAACGATAATATTGATGTGGACGTGTCAATAGACTTGGACCACAAAAGGATGTTTGCAATGTATACAACAACTGCTTAATGTCGATCAAAGGACAGATTGCAGTTAAATGGGATATATATAAAAAAAAAACTGCTTTAATTAACAATCAATTTTTTTGGTATTTTTGGAATTTTGTGTATTGTCTTGTATAACCAAGTTTGAACACTTGACTAATTGGCCTATGCTTTAGAATTCATAAATGTAATGAATAAATATCCAAATTATTCAGTTTTTTTTTTGTTTACGTTCAGTGAATTTACACTCAAAGAACGAATGGGTTCGCGGTGAAGCGCTGGTGGCGCTGCAACGACTAGCGCGGCGCTGCTCGGCGTTGGATGCCGCTCGCGCGCTGCTCGGGCATGTCTTTGCCGAGTACAACGGTGCCAGTGGGAAACTCACCTCCAGCGAGGACAAGATCATCGTGCTGCAGGTCACTGAGACTAACCTCCGTATTCTTAAATATAACGTTAAGGACGTCCTTCACTCAAACTTTCCTTGAAAACGACATTCTTAGTTGGTTGCTTGAGCAAACTTCAATGAGGAACGTCACAGTCACAGGTTATAATAACAATTCTAAAGATTTCTTATGTTTTCGCGATTGTTATTATGTAATTTAATGAACAATTCTAAACACAAAAATTGAAAATGACAAAAGAAGAGAGTAAAAAATAAAATAAAGTAAGTAGATACCTAGACCAAAAGTGGCAAAAACCCGTTTTTATCCACTTTATTTCATTTCAAGGACGGCTTAAGGTATCTCTCGACCAATCTTATATTTGACAGTTCGATACTCGCCTCCAATGAGAAATCATTTTAAGTCAAAAAAGCTTGTGACTAATCATACCATTGAGGTGGAATAAGGTTAAGTCGAGTTTGAGTGAAGATTTAAGAATTTACAGGTGTCAGACATTAATTTTACAGAAACATGCTACTTCTTTTTTACATCTTGTTTTGTGAAGTTTACCCAGGTAAAAGGGGCACGTTAATAGATACGGCATTGTTTTTTGGCCCTACTGCTACACTGGCACTAGGGTCCTGATGGATTTATGTAACCTCTGCGTGTCAGGTTAACTCTGCTGCTGCTCTAAGAAGTATTTCTACTTACTTTAGGAAATTTTTGTCTGAAAACAACAACTTCCTAAAATTACTACATCTTATAACAACTAGCATTGAGTCTGTTAAAATATCACATTTTTGCATACTTGTAACACTCAATTGTTTTTGTATTCCTAGAAAGTCTGTAGTGTAGTCATTATCATCCTAGCGTGTATTCCTAGTTGCGTCGTCAGCTTACGCTTCGGAGCCTAAGGTACGCTGTAAGTCATGATCCTAAATTTGACGGAACTGGTTATTACAACGGCCTTTAGTGTAGTATTGCGCTTAAAAATCACCTTCCACCGCAGTTAATTATTTGAAACTGACAAATTATTCTTCTTTGATCAAACCTCCATTTACACTTCAAAGCCAAGAGTATACCTTTAATTTTGATTCTAAATTTGGCGGTACTGGTTATTACCATGGAGTGACTGACCAATAGTAACATGGCCAAAAGTGTGTTGTTGACAAAGTCTCACAACTACCAACAGCAACCGTGACATCCATCCAAAAATTTTAAAAACCAATTTCTAGTTACCTCTAGATAAATCTGTAATTTATCCTCCAGGGCATCGGCGCACTACGCGAGCTAGGCGTAGACTCCCGCTCTCTCGAGCAGCTGTTCTCGGAGATGGCTATGCAGACGGCCCACGTGCTGGACAGCGAGTCACACGAGCGGACGCTGTGTGGAGCTCTGCAAGTGCTGCAACGCTGGTTGACTGCGCTGCGGGGACCGCTGCCGCCTAGTCTGATCGACATGTACAAGGTGGGTACCCGACCGGGAAAATAAAAACCTTGCATGGACGCCGCTATTGATCGCCTTTAAGCTTAACTTTATTTGTGTCAAATTTGAAAACGTCTTATATGTTAGTTTTCTATAAATTGTAGGAATAACGAAAACAACGTCCACTTCTGTCTCTTTTTGGCAGATGACGTTGAGATGACGAACGGAATGTTACATGACTGCATAGTTGCCAGTTAAAGAAATTAGTTCCAGTATTTTCCCGCAAGCTTGCTATTTTATTGGTTGGGCTATATATCTATCTCTGAGATACATCTCTGTTTTCTTTGATCAGGCCTCAACTTTACAGATTTCATCCATCCATACTATCCATACTTCCATACTAATATTATAAATGCGAAAGTTTGTCTGTCTGTCAGTCAGTCTGTGACGCTTTCACGGCCAAATCGCTGAACGGATTTTGATAAAATTTGGTATGAAAATAGTTGAAACCCCGGGGTTAAACATAGGCTACTCTTTGACGCAGGCTGCGGAAAACAACTCGTCTTTCATAAACATGAATTAAACAGTATAAATTTGACACTGTTTTTATGAACAACCATCAGAATCTCCTTCGAAATACAAATGAAAACTTAATTTTCTGCGTAATCCTTTCAATACCCCATTCCTTTCAGAAAAACCTATCAGCCAAAAGTAGTACGCAAGTGGTCCGCATCGCGTACACGTCGCTAGTGTCGCTGGCGCTGCGCTCGTGTTCAACGAGTGAAGCACAAGCGGACGTTCTGAGGCCGCTGCTGCTCAAAGCGGTGGAGAAAGCGGGACAGCAGCCTCTGCAAGTCAGTTTTGAACCTGTTTTTTAAAATTTGATTTAAAAAATTGTAAAATGAACCTCCTTATTGTTGGAGGCCTAGACTCACTTTGGGTCGCAGCGCCATCTTAATAAGTAAAATGAACCTCAAAACTTTATACGTATATGATATTAACTATTTTTGTTAGTAAATTCAAAAATCTTAAACCTAGTGTTAGTATCTAGAATATAACATAAAACTTCGAGGCAGTTCCCGTAACACTACATACGCCCCTCGCCTCTGTACCTCAGCACATTTAAGATCTCATTTGACGTACCCACGCATAGCCGAAATGCGGCTACTCTCAGGTTAAGCTGACTAGCACTAGGTGGCCGTTCTGTTATACATAGGGCGCACTGTAAGTTTCCGGAACTGGCCACTTACATAAACAATATTTAAAAATTTATTGCAACATTTGAAAATAGAACTCTTTGGCTGTAGAATGCAGTTTGTTTCATCTGTCTTTCGTTTTTACCTTGTGGCGCCATTTAAAAAATTGTGTGTCTGCATCAACATAGATTTAACTCTTAAAAAATTTTACGATTTTAAGTGTAATTTGACAGCTCAACAGAGCATCGCTCGGCTTGAAACAGCTTTTGGCAATGAAGCACCATGCAAGACAACTGTTTATAGCTGGTTTGCAGAATTCAAGCGTGGTCGTATCAATCTCAGTGACGAATCTCGCGATGGTCGGCCGTCCACCGCTGTGACCAACAAAAACATCAATGCTGTGCGCCGTATGATTGAAACAGACAGGCATGTGACCTACCATGAAATTCGCGCATCTTTAGAAATAGGCATGAGTCAAATACAATTAATCCTACACAAACATTTGGGTGTGAGAAAGCTGTGCTCGCGGTGGATCCCACACAACTTGACCGAGGCTCAAAAAAACGGACCGCGTCACTTGGTGCAGTGCCATGCTTACTAGATTCAACGAAGGTGCGTCAAATTTGGTGTGGGACATAGTAACAGGTGACGAAACACGGATTTATTGCTACGATCCTGTGCAGGATCGTGTGAAGGGCGTATAAATGAATATTTTATTTATTTATGTTAAAGAAATATATAATTTATTTTTCTAACGTTTTAAAATTATTACAAAAAAATATATGCGTGTCTTTTCAAATTCGTATGGTAATCGAGTGAAGTTCGTATAGATCGCGCTCCCACCAGTCGTGACGTCGTGGCTACGTCATGGATACGCGTACAAGCATCGCTAACTTCATGGTCATTCCCTTGCTCGGCTGCTGTCGTATAATGCCGCTAGATGGCGCGCCAACATGCCCCCGCCTTTGAAAGCATCGCCTTTCAAAATCTTCTGCAGGCCTTTCGTCAGGCGTCCTGGTATTCCTGGTCATCTGGTTGTAGTGGTAATGGGCAGATATTGGAAAATATTCTTCTTATGATGCCACCATCCGTACGTATATCAGCCACTCGTGAAACTCCATCTCGGCCAGGAATAACTGCCACCACTCTGCCTAGTTTCCACTTGAGAGGTGGTATGTGATCCTCCTTGATTAAGACAAGACTGTCAAGCTTGATGTCATCTGAATTGTATTTCCATTTCGTCCTCTGCTGAAGTTCCGAGACATACTCCTTCGACCACCTCTGCCAAAAGTGTTGCCTGACTTGCTCAATGCGGTGATAGCGTGTCAGCTGATTCGTCCGTTGTGAGATGCAGTCTTCTGCAGCGGGCGAAGTCAGCGGTCGGCCTATTAAAAAGTGAGCAGGAGTAAGAGGGAGAAGATCACTTGGATCTGAGGAGAGAGGAGTCAAGGGACGGGAATTCATTACAGCTTCAATTTGTGTTAATATTGTGCTGAATTCCTCATAATTAAAATTAGCAAGACCCACGACACGTTTTAAATGGAACTTGCAAGACTTAATCCCAGCCTCCCACAATCCCGCAAAATGTTTCCCATAAGCAGGAATCCTGGAGAACTTTATGGAGTTACTAGCCGCATAATCAGAAATATGGGTCATACTTTCGTCTAAAGTTAAAGAAAGCTCTTTCTCTGAGCCTACAAAATTTTTCCCATTGTCCGAGAATATTTCAATAGGTTTTCCTCGGCGAGATATAAATCGTTTAAATGCTAAAATGTAATCATTGGTTGAAAAACTACTGACAAGTTCTAAATGAACCGCACGCGTGACCATACACACAAATAGGCATATATAACCTTTCGTTAAACTCGATCCTCTACCTTTGCGATTTAATATGAACACTGGCCCAGCATAATCAACTCCGCAGCGAATGAAAGGAAACCCAGGTTCTACGCGAGCACGAGGTAGGTTACCCATAATAGGTGTTAATGTGTTTCCTTTGAAACGCGTGCAGATTACGCATTTGTGTACTATTTGCCTAGATAGATTTCTACCGCCAAGAATCCACCAATGTTCACGCATCGCAGCTAATAAGAGTTGCGGCCCTGCATGTAACAAACGTTTATGTTCGTATTCAAATAAAATCTTAGTGAAATGATGCTTACCGCATAACAAAATCGGATGTTTCTTTTCATAATTATAACTTGAATTCTCAAGTCTTCCACCAACTCTAATTAAACCATCACTATCTAAAAATACATTTAAACTTGACACTTGATTAAGTTGTTTTTTATCTTTTAAAGATGTGATAGGTAATTGGTTCAATAAACACTTATGCACTCCCGAGAATGATTGCAACTGACACGCCTTCGCTAATGTACGCTGAGATGCGCTCAGCTCGTCCGACGACAAACAACCGCTATGATGGTGTTGCATCTCACTCTTGCGCAAGCGACTATTATTGACGAACCGCAATACATACGCACCCGCTCGCAGTAATCTATTGTAATTCGAAAATCTATCAAAATCGATCAAGTCTAATGTTTCACAACAAGGTAGACTTACAGAGTTCGACTTCATTTCCGGCAAGTTATTACAATCGTATAGATTGTTTTTATTGTCAGACCAATCTGAAACAGGTTGACGTAAACAAGGCGGCCCGTGCCACCATAGATCACAGTTACGTAACGCATCGAAATTAAGACCCCTCGATATTAGGTCTGCCGGGTTTTCTTTGCCGTTAATATGTAACCAAGGTGTATCGCCGGTTAACTCATTAATTTCAGTCACTCTGTTCTGAACAAAGGTTTTTAATGAATGGGGAGACATTCTTAACCATCCTATGACTATGGTTGAGTCTGTCCAAAAATAAATACCATCAATTTTTAAAGATAAGGACTCGTTTATTTTATTATATAATTTGGCGGCTATTAAGGCACCACAGAGTTCAAGACGAGGTATTGTCAAAGTCTTTAAAGGGGCTACTTTGCTTTTGGCACACATCAATTTAACTACAACACCATCATCATCATAAGTGCGTAGGTATGCACACGCGCCGTATGCTTCTTGTGATGCATCAGAAAATATATGCAGTTCAGTACGACTGGTGTGAACGCTCCTTATGAATCGCGGAATCCTTAGTTCGTTTAAACTCTGTAGTGACTCAACAAAATCTTTCCAAATAATTTTAATGTTTTGTGGGATGGGGTCATCCCAATCAAGTTTGGAAAGCCATAATTTTTGCAAAATAATTTTTGCAATGATTACGCAAGGTCCTAACAAGCTTAGAGGGTCGTAAACGTGTGAAATTGTGGCTAAAATTCCACGCTTAGTGTAAACTAAATTATTTACATCGATTTTAGTCGTATAATATAATTCGTCTGAATTATTATGCCAGCCTAGACCCAGCGTTTTATTTTGCGTATATTCCCCGATTGCTAAATCTTTAGGTGTGTTTTGCGAGACATCATAATTGAAAGTCCATTTTCTTAATGGAAAACAACCCGACTGAAGAACTTGTGACGTCTTTTCACAAATTTGTAACAAGACGTGAGGATCGTCGTGACCGGTTATCAGGTCGTCCACAAAAAAATCATCACGTATTGTCCTAGCTATGACGTCATCATCACATTCCTGCGCCAGTTGCCGTATACATCTCATGCTTAGATAAGGCGCGGACGCGGTTCCGTAGGTAACAGTATTTAACCTATATATGTTTAGAGGTTCAGTGGGTTGTTCTCTCCACAAAATTAGTTGTAGATCACGTTGGTCTGTCTGTATTAGTACTTGTCTGAACATTTTTTCAACGTCTGCACAGGCAACATGACGATGTTGTCTAAATCGCAACAAGATGGAGATAATATCATTTTGCAATGGAGGACCTATGTGCTGAATATCGTTTAGAGATTTACCGTTCGACGTCTTACAGCTACCATCGAAAACCGATCTTAATTTTGTGGTAAGGCTATGTTCTCTAAAGACACCATGGTGGGGCAGAAAGTAATGTGGAGAATTGTATTCGTTTACCTGAGTCATATGACCCATACTCTCGTATTCTCGCATGAAATCACAATATAATTGTTTATATTGTGGTTGGCGATTTAACTTACGCTCTAAAGACAAAAACCTATTTTGAGCTGTACTGTAAGAATCACCCAATGTAAATGGAGGTTCCTTAAATGGAATGCGAACCGAAAACCGTCCATCTTTCTCGCGTTTAGTGGTCTTAATAAAATTATCCTCACAATAGATCTCATCTTTTGTGAAGGGTTTGGTCACAACGGATACATTTTCAATTTCCCAAAACCTACGCAACTCACTATCCAAACCCTGAGAAAAATTACACAGTACCTGATTATTAATGCGCAGGCTATCTATGTATATAGGACCCGATATTATCCAGCCCAACTTCGTATTTTGCAAGTATGGGCCGCTTGATAATCTCAGTTTATTATCGTATAATAATTCCCAAAACTTATCAGCACCTATTAACAATTCGATTTCCGAAGGGATGTTAAAAGTAGGATCAGCTAATTGTATGTTAGTGGGAATTTCAAAATCGTTTATAGGTTTAGTTAGAGGGTAATCGCGCAGTGATACTCGGCAAAATTAAACATTGCACCGTCGTATTGTATTCGCATGTTTTAGAATGTAAGGTAATGTTACACGTATAATTCGAATGTGAGACAGAGTGTCCCACACCCGCTATTTGAACAGTGGACTGTAAAAATGAAGCGTTTAATCGTTTAGCTAAATTATTCGTGGCTATACAATGTTGGCTACCATTGTCAAGTAAGATTCTAATTGTATGAAAGTTATTTTTACTATCTTTTACGTCTACCAAAGCCGTGGATAATAAAACCGTGTGAGGTAGTTGTTGCGACGAACTACCTTTATTTTGTGCAGACGAGTGAAGCGAGGTAATGTGCAATGCGCCCGCGCCGCTGTTGCCGGCCGCGGCCGCACGAACGGAATTCTCGTTACGTACAGTCGGTTTCGACCCGTTACTGCTATTCAAATGTAATAAGCTATTATGTTTAAACTGACATATTCTACAAGGACCGAATAAGCAATCATTCACAGAGTGACCCGAACGCAAACAATTACGACAAAGTTGCTTTTCGTCAATAAAATTTTGCCTATCGTTTATCGACAAATTGAGAAATTTACAACACGTATATAGTGCATGATTACCATTGCAGGCTGGACAGTTACGAACTCGCTTGTTGCCTTTATCATTATGCGTGTTGACAAAGCTATGTACGTGCGACTGTGTACCCTGGGCTTTATGTTCTTGTTTCGGCCGACTCGGATTCGAGAACTGATTCTTCCTTGTAGAATTGTTCTTATACTTTGGATGATTTATATTAATCATTTCCAAAGTATCAGCCCGATTACGCAAGAAAGATAATAATGTTTCGAGACGCAATTTATTTTCATCTACCTTCCCTAGCAAACCAGATGCAAGATCCCCTTTGTGGTTCTCCCATTCACTTTCAGTGGAAACATCGAGTTTCGATACGATTAAATAAATGAGTAATGTGTCCCAGGACTCGGTAGGCTCGTTTAATGTTTTAAGAGCGCGTAAATTACGTAAAACGGTATCTATTAAAGTTCGAATCTGCTTCGGTTCCTTGGACACACTAGGCATTGTAAATATAGATTTAATGTGGTTATGCACTAAGAGACGTTCATTATGAAACCTTTTCTCTAATAACTGCCATGCGTGAACATAGTTAGGACCTGTGAACTCTAACTGCCTTATTAATAAATATAGACTAAAGTATGATTAACTTTACTCCAAGTTTTAAGTCTGTAGTAAAGAAAATCAATATTAATAAATAAAGAGTAGAAAGGAAGTAAGCTAATCCGAATCTACTCTCAGAGTAAAAGTTAATCGTAGGTGCTACCTAGTTTAAGCGCGGACTAAGCATAGATTTTGACATATTCATAACCAAAAATTTGTTAGTTGTTTGTTTGTTGTAACTTGTGCGAATTACGATGGAAAGAGATTATTACATTGATGATTTGAGGACGATAGAAGAGTTGAATGAGGTTGTGAACCAAATTCCATTAACGAGGCGAGTGAAAATGTATAAGAACCGTAATAATCCATTAGATCTTCAAGAAACTGAATTTAAATCTAAGTACAGATTTACTCGATCTACTGCTCATTTCGTTATTGAAATGGTGAAAAATCATTTGACTGGTGATACAAGAGGTGGCTTTATACCACCCCACCTAAAAGTTTTGACTGCAATAAGAACATGGGCCCGTGGGGAGGTAAGTAATACCTACCTTAGTAGTAAGTACTATTTTGCCTTCTGTGACCATTTGCTTAATTTTTTTTATTTTGACAGATTCAAGATGATGCAGGAGATCTAAATGGAATGAGTCAGCCAACAGTATCACTTGTATGCAAGGAAGTAGCTTTGGCATTAGTGGAACATAGAGCTCAATGGATTAAAATGCCACAAAGTGACACAGAGCAAAATAATGCAATTGCAGGATTCCATTCAATATGTGGATTTAGACAAGTAATTGGAGCTATTGACTGTACACATATTCGAATCCCAAAAGTAAGTGGAAATGTTGGACAATATTATATAAACAGAAAAGGATTCAGTTCAATAAATGTACAAGTAAGTTTTTATGATACTATGCCCACACTTCCATTCAAATCTTTCCTCATATTAATATTAGTATAGATATAATCTCTCTCATCTATAGATTTAATAGGTATATATAATTTATTGCAGGTTGTGTCAAATGCCAATTTGGAAATTATGGATATTGTGGCTCATTGGCGAGGCAGCACCCATGACTCTAGAATATTTAATGAATGCCGCTTAAAACAAAGATGTGAACAGGGCGAATTCCAAGGTAGACTACTAGGAGATTCCGGTTATGCCTGTACTCCTTATTTATTTACTG
The DNA here is from genome assembly GCA_947363495.1 of Euzophera pinguis. NCBI lineage: Eukaryota > Metazoa > Arthropoda > Insecta > Lepidoptera > Pyralidae > Euzophera > Euzophera pinguis. The sequence goes on from OX376159.1 coordinate 17,832,177, forward strand.
CTGTCCTAAATCCTAATTCACGAAAAGAAGAATTATATAACTCGGCTCACATAAGAACCCGTAATTGTGTGGAAAGATGCTTTGGAGTATGGAAACAAAGATTTCGGTGTTTACTGCGTGGATGTACTACAAAATTAGAGAATACTAAAGTAAATATTGTTGCATTAGCAATATTGCACAATATTGCAATGCATAGGCGAGACCTACTTGAAGATGTAGAAGAAGTACATGATGATGGAAATGTACCAGTGACACATACAAGAAACGCTTCTCTTAGAGGGAATGTGGCACGTGCAGCATTTATTAATCAAAATTTTTAGTTTAATAAATGTGTACAATACCTACTGACAATTGTTTTTTATTTTGGTAATATTCTATCAAAAGTGTGAGATGAGACTTGAGAACAATATTTAGAAAATTGGCTTGAAGTAGATTTAGTACCTTTCAAGCGTTAGTGTAACTTCATATTATACTCTGCATTAAATCCAATTTTCTAATATTATTTGTTGATCAGGTTGGCTGGGGCTATTTAGAATATAGAAATTAATTAAAAATAAAATAAGAAAAAATATTTATTTACTATGTACAATAAAATAGAAATATGCAAAATTACTTATATTTCCTACATGCTCCTCTTCCGCCATCTCCATACGTCTTCTGTGTTCTTTCTCTTTTAAGTTTTTGCTCACATAGGCTTGGTCCTAAAAATTATAACCACCATTAATTATAAAATATCTGTACTTAATTGAGTTAGGTAGTACTTTAATAGACGTTAAAAAAAGTTATATATTATAGTTGCTTATTAATGTCTGAGATTGGAATAAAATAGACACACAGTAATATATATGGGATGGTTTTTACTAATTTAATTATATAGGAACAAATTGCCCAGATCGAAATAGCCTGAAAGTAAGTATGTTAAACTTGTGTTATGGGTATGGAGTACTAACTCAACAATACTATATTTTAAGGTAAATACATACATATATGAATAAACTATCAAATCTAAGACTCAGACAAATCTGATTTTTTTTTCATATTGACCTGGCCGGTATTGAACCAGAGGCCTCGGGGTCCATGGCGAGAGACTTACCACTGCACCACTGAGGCCATGAAATCCTAAGTAGTATTACATGTCTTTAATTCAGTTACTCATTTTTATTTTGTGATTGTTTTGTAATGTTGAACCAAACTAGCACTACTTTGAAACACTATCTGGTCCTGGTCTGCCTGTAAAATTTTTGTATTTCAATTTTCGTTTGGGTACCTGTAAAACAAAATTTATAAAATAATGACAATAAATCATTGATAATTAACATCAATTATAATACAAACCTTTTTAGCTGTAAATGCGGCCATATTTGTCTGGAGTGGAGTAGCCGTTATTAAATCATCTTCAGAGTTCTGTGAAATAATAAAAATCATATTTCGTCGATGTATAGATAGATTCAAATACGTGTACTGTTGTAAGGTACTTACCCTCAATGATGTTTTCTGTGCATCTACTTGTATATCAACTTCCTCTATACTTATTATATTGGAATCCTAAAAATATAATAAATGTTAATAAAATTGTATTTTTTTGCTCTGAATGTATGAGTAAGTACGTATACATGCATATACCTTATCATGATTTTGACTAACTTCGTCAAATATATCCATTATCGGACCTTTGACTTCTTGTGTATTTGGTTTTGAATACTGAAAAACAGTAAAAACAATATGAAGTAAAGCACCCACATGCAGTAATTTGTAAAAAAATATGAAAATTAATTAATATGACTTACAAGCCCATCTGAATCAAATGGATTATCGTCTCTTAACAACTCTGCAGGATTCAACAAATCTTTGACTTCGATGACAGAATCATCAGGAGTTGGTGGTCTAGTACCGCCACCGGTTTTATTTGTTTCTTGTTTAAACAAGGTATTTTTGTTTGTATTTGTGTTAAGACATTTATCCTCAATTATATGGGCGTAGTCTTTCAAAATACAGCGAAGTAATTGCTAAAACGGTAACAATAAAAGATGTACCTAAGTCAAAAATACCACGAAAGTAAAATTATATAAAGGTCGGTGTTAAATTAAAACTTTATTACAATTACTAATATAAATAACTTACCTTTTCCTCTTCATCCCAGTTAACAGAGCGACAACGTTTTACATTCATTTTAAATGCAATGCAATGATTATAAAAAAACAACAACGCACGCTGGATACAAACAACGAGTATAAAAAAAAAGGTATAGATTATAACAGGTTGTCAAAGTCGAAATATTGCCTGTCAGTGTCATTAATGTCATCACTATTCATTCGTTATTCACTCTTTTTACTTTTAAATTATGTGGGTTGCCATTACATTCGCGTTAATCTAGGTGTAAGGAATGTATAGTTAGTCCTAGGTTACACCACGTTTAATAATAACAATCAAATTGGCAAGTTAATACTTCGTTACTCTGGGATTAACAAGTCCCAGTGTAAAGTCGGATTACGTTTGGAATAGGCGAATTTTATTAATAAGACAGTAAGGCACTAATCACTTGAAGTGCACTACCGCTCAAAGATGACCGCAAATAATGAAATTTCTGAATATTATCTAAATCAGAACGGTTGTGAATTAATGAAAAATATGAATTTTTAAATTCGAGCCATTGGTCATATGAACCATCAAAGGTGTGAAGCTTAATGTCCGGTAATTTAACGCCTGAAACTTTCGACTGTTTCGGTTTTACAATGCATTCAGAACTATCATAGTCTTCAACCAAAGATTTCGCTTGTGAAATACATTCGTAATATTGTTCCTCGAACATTTCACGATATTCAATTTGATCCGAAATATCTGCCTCATCAGAAAACTGTTCTATCCTATCTTGTACTCTATTAAAATCAATAAAAACTGACTCTAAATTTGAAATTCTCAACTTTAACGAAATTTGCTGAGTTTTATCTAAGGAAACATTTACACATTTACTGATATGCTTTTCAAATGAAGTTAAGCGACCCTTAAAAATGCCTCTTTGCTTTTTAAGATCAGAAATGGAACTTTTAAAATCGAAACCGTTATTAGAGGGAGACTTACTACCCTCCCTAGATGGTTTAGGCAATTTAAGACTAGTAACTCCAGAAGTTTCACTTTCACTCATTTTGAGGAATTATAGAGATGCTAAGAAAAAGTACTTACAGTTTTCAGCGACGACGCAGAAGTGGCACTTGCAACTAAAACCGAGAAAAAACACAAAATTAACACAAATCGCTTTAAAGGGCTAGGAAAAGGAAGGAATTACGACCTCACGCTGCTTTTGCCCCGCAGAAGGAACTGCTCTGCTGGACTTCTCTTTCGTAACGGACTTCTTCGGTTACTTCTCTTTAGTGGTTGGAGCTGGTCTTCTTCTGAGATTTGGCTCCGAAGGATCAATTTTATGTGCAGGATCGTGTGAAGGGCGTATAAATGAATGTTTTATTTATTTATGTTAAAGAAATATATAATTTATTTTTCTAACGTTTTAAAATTATTACAAAAAAATATATGCGTGTCTTTTCAAATTCGTATGGTAATCGAGTGAAGTTCGTATAGATCGCGCTCCCACCAGTCGTGACGTCGTGGCTACGTCATGGATACGCGTACAAGCATCGCTAACTTCATGGTCATTCCCTTGCTCGGCTGCTGTCGTATAATGCCGCTAGATGGCGCGCCAACAATCCCAAAACAAAGCAGCAATCGAGCGTATGGGTCTTTCAAGATGAGCCGAAACCAACCAAAGTGGCGTGCGTGAAAAGTGCATCTAAGCGGATGATTGCTTCTTTTTTTAATAAAACTGGACACGTGGCTACTGTTGCTTTAGAGAATCGTCGTACAGTGAATAGTGACTGGTACACGACCATTTGTTTGCCGGAAGTTATTGACGAACTCCGTAAAAATAACCGTAAACGCCGTATCATCCTGCACCACGACAATGCTAGTTCTCACACGGCCAGACAGACAAACGACTTTTTGAAGGCAAAAAATGTAGAACTCATGAGTCATCCTGCATACAGTCCCGACCTGGCACCTTGTGACTTTTTTCTGTTCCCAAAAATTAAGAACCAATTACGCGGTCAACGATTTTCATCACCAGAAGAGGCTGTCGAGGAGTATGAAAAACACGTTTCAGAGGTCACCACAGAGGAGTGGCACAAAAGTTTTCAAAACTGGTTTCATCGAATGAAAAAGTGCATAGACGCCAAGGGAGATTATTTTGAAAAACAATAAATTAATTTTGTACCTTTAATAGTATTTTTTCATATTCATTCCGGAAATTTATAGTGCGCCCCACGTAGTTAAACTTAGATATTAGATTATAATACAATAGACGGCAGAAACTAAGGATTTCCATTAGCTACAATCCTTACAGACCTACCTCGCTTATTCGCTCTCACAAGCAATAAAACGCAGAAAATTTCATTTCCAACAGCACCTGGTAGTAAGCGAAGGTATTGTCGCCATGGCAGCCCTCGTCTCACTCGACAAAGACCGCAGTCTGCCCGGGAAGCCCGCCTGGGGCACGTTGCTGGGGGACAAACACGTTCTATTACACGACAGGGTGTTACAGGCGGCGCCAGATGACGGTATTTATACAGCTGTTTGTTTTTAGAAGCCATTGGACTAGAAAGTTGAGTGGTTTTGGTCCTGTGTAGACAGTATTTTGCCCTTTCATTTTGGGTGAGCAATAATCTTGCCTTTAATTTAGCATAGACAGTCACTTTAATGCTATAAGAGATTTTGTCATTAATGTACTTTAATACACAATACGTGGATTTTTATTGTCTTCTACTATGGGCTACTATTCACAACACATCAAAACCTCTCCTACTCCTATCTAATGGCTATCCAGCCAAGCATGCCCTGCTTTAAAATCTGCTTATGTAAATTTTACCAATGTTGATTCATATCGTAACAAAATATGACAGCTTAAAATCCTTTTGCTAATGTCTGGTTACCTGAAAATTGATGTTTCGATTAGCTCAAGTTTGCCGAGTAGCACTATAACATTTACCCCTTTATAGTCCTAATACAGGTGGTGATACTATGCAGATCTGTGTTGGAAAACTACCAAAGTGTTGCCAGTGATCAAAACTCACCTATGTACAGAGCATTAGTCCTTGTTTTACTGTCAACCGTGAAATCCGTTAGAAGTTTTGCTATTGACGAAGTGAAAGCGCTACTTGCCAAAGAAGATTCAGCTCTGTTGGCGAGGTATTTAGTGCTGAAGCTAAATGAAGTGCTGGAGGAAGGGAAGATCTTCAGCGGGAAGGAGAAAACGCCGCCAGAAGAGAAGGGGACGGAAGTTACGGGGAAGATGATTCTGGATTGCGTTCAAGTGCTGTGTTCCAATCGTGGTGAGTTTTCAACTAATTTTATGTGACGCCAACTTTTTGCCAATTACTTATTTGATTTTACAGGACATTGCAGGCTTGTCTGAAATTAAAGATTATTTTATGCTTCGATAGGCCCACAACATAATGGTTAGTTTAGAATGTCACCGCTTTAAAAAAAACACGTCAGAATCGAAAGGTTGTTGAAAAAGAACAACAATGCTACCGTTGGCACATATTAAACAAATATACGATGTTGTTTCCTCGTACATGGAAGAAAAGTATTTGGCCTCGGATGAAATAGCAATTAACTTTATTGTTTATTTTTAAAAGCACTTTGTAAGTTTTCATCTGAGCTTCAGCAGTTTCATATTACTCGGACTCGTCAGTGATTTAGTGTTCTCTCTCTCTCAGGTTACCCAGCACAAGATGCCCAGAACCTGGCAATAGCCGCTTTGCCGAGTTGCCACCACCCGCTGGCGGCAGCAGTCAACAAGCGAGCGTGGCTGAAGGTGGCGTGCCATCTGCGGCTAGAGCCACGAAAACTGGTGGCCATGCACGCTAACAACCTCAAGAATACTTATATTAATGGATATACACCTAATGAGGTAAGGATGTGAATGTGACATCCAAATTCTAGCAATGCCCGGATTTTGAAGTGTTACGGAAACTAGTGGCTATGCACTACTTATATTAATGGATATTAACAGATTTCATTAGGTATATTGGAGTATAAAGGAAAGAAATAAATAATCAATTAAAAGAGAAGGACATTGGTGCCTCTCTAAAAGCAGGGCAGAAACGAGTGAGTAAACGAGATGGCGCAATACAAGCTGTAAGGCGACACCTCGCTTGCTCACTCAAGGCACCTAGAGCCCTATTTTTGAAATGTATGACTATTATCTAAATATATAAAAGAAGGAACTGACTGGCTGACATAGATAGATAGATAGTGACTGATCGATCAACGCACAGCTGAAACCACAGGGTCTAGAAGCATGAAATTTTGCACAAACGTTCCTTGAATACCGTTAGTGTGCAAGAAGGGATTTTTGGAAATTCATCCCCTAAGGGGTTGAAATGAGGGTTGAAAGTTTGTATGAAATGACGAATAAAAATCATTCGATATCGAAAGAAAATCATTCGTTATCGAACAAAAATTATTCGACTCGTCGATTTTGCTTTAGTAACAATTTTCAAAAATAGCATTCCTGGACAAAAATACTAATTTGATGTGACGTTTACCTTCCAGACGTGGTCAAACGTAGTGGCGACGTTAGTGAACGTGAACGCGGACGCGGTAGCCGGCGGCGCGATACAATGCGCGCTGTCCGTGCTACTGGACCCGGAGCTACTGAAGGTGACGCGCGATGAATACTTCACGTATCTCACGCAGGAGGGAGAGTTGTACGACAAGAGCGCTGTGCCAGGGTAAGTCTATTTCTATTTTGAATAAATAAATGAATACTTTATTGCACAAAAAAAAAAGCACTGAATCCAATTAACATTGAAATGAGTATATTTTTATAGTTTTATTTTAAATCGCTTTAGGATGATGTTTAGTTTAGTTTGATGATGATTTCTGTAAGGCGTCATAGAGTCGGCGTGATTTTAAATTCAAACTTACCGAGTTGTATTCAATGTGTGGCACTCCATATAGACTCGGAACAAAATACGGCAACCGGTCGTAGCGACTGTGCGAACACGGGGTTCAGCTAAACCACACAATTATTAACTGAACGGACATTCACACCCTCCCATCCGAAATAAACACCGCACCTCACCCAGTGTACATTTCGAGCGCAAAACAATACAAGGATGACAACCGGCTGCCACGGACAACTATAACGCAGATAAATATCCAACACTGCGTGTAACACACACATTGACGCGCGTGCTTACACAACCGAATCGTAGTAAAAATTATAGGCATCGGTCTCGCCGCTGTTGTATGAAGTGTTCTAAAGTTTATTTTAGAGAGATCTAATACGCAGGTGACTTAATAATTATGTATTTATTTTCTGTGTAGCAATGAAGACAGTAAAGAAATGAATCTGAAGCGAGAGAGCAAGGCGTACAGCTACAAGGACCAGCTGGAGGAGCTGCAGCTGCGGAGGGAGCTGGAGGAGAAGCGGCGCAAGGAGGGCAAGGTTAAGGAGGTGAGGTGTAGTTCCCGAACGGAGCATATCCTGCTTTGTGACGTCAAGTTGTTTGACCAATCTACGGCCTGGAAGAGACTGCATGGCCAGATACTTGTTCTCAACGTAATTAAATGAGTCTTGGCAATCTTACATACATACATATCATCACGCTTTTTTCCCGTAGGGGTAGGTAGAGACTACGGATATCCAATTTTATCTTGATTATGTTTCGTATGTTTCCAGGTCCCGCTGTCGGCCAAACAGAAGGAAGCTATAAAAGCTCAACTAGCCAAAGAAAGCGCCATCAGGCAGAGGCTTACTGCTGTAAGTATTTTACAATAACATTTGTATGCAGCATATTGAGTGGGTTACATAGGCATTTGAACCTGTACATCGCCGCACGTAATTATTAATAGTACTAACGTACAGAATGGACACTCACTCCTTCCCTTACGAAACAGATACCGCTTTTGCGATGTGTCGGCTGCGACGAGTACGACGCAGATACGGTAAATAATGCGTGTGCATACGTGATTGTGGTAGTCGTGATAGGTATCGCGCTAGCCGCTGTTTTATAGTGCGTCCGGGGTGTTTGTACACCGTGGTGTCAAAAGTTTTTTGGAATGGTGGATGGATTTGGTGATCGCCGCGCCCATATATTTATTTATTAGGAAGACCAACAGCTTCTTTTGTATAAAAGTAGTAAGGTAAAAATTATATATCTTATATACATATCATTACGCCTATTTCCCGTAGGGGTAGGCAGAGAGTACGGATTTCCATTTGCTACGATCCTTACAGACTTCCTATATCTTATATCTAAGGTATGATAAAGCTCTAGGTAGCCTGGAGGAGATTACTTTAGTGTTTAGGTTGCTTATTGTACAACTTGTCTCAAATATTTATTTGTTAAGTACTTTCTTTGTTTTATTTGCTTACATATACTGGAGTTCCTTTGATAATAGCTAATAACCGTCTTATTACAGAAAGTTAGACATTTGTTCAACATGTGTCTAAAAAAAAATTTAATCGTAAAATTACGTTTATCTATAACCGAAAGTACTTTGAAACTACTGTTTAACAAAGCTTAAAGCCATGTCTATACTCTGTTTAAGTTTAGACTTTAGAAAAACGTAGTTTAATTATAGCAGATATCTTTAAACACATCTTGAACAGTTGACTAACTTTTTTGTATTAAGTCGGGTAATGTTCTACATCCACGGCGTTCCCAGCTGAACAGTCGCGTGGAGGTAGCCGTCCGCCTGCTGGAAGCAGTGCAACGCGGCTCCACAGTAGCTGTGTGCAGCCGAGCGCGGCGCGTGGTGCCCAGCATGCTGGCAGCGCTGCGCAGTCCGCTAGCAGCGCCGCGCCTGTGGCCCGCGCACTGCCGCTTGCGGTCGGCGCTGCTGCCACACCATGCCGCGCTGGGCGACACTGTCGCGAGGGTCACGCTGAGGTCAGACTTCACAATCAGAATCGTTTATTTAGCTAGAGTACATGTGTTAGATTTACAATTTTTTCCGTCCAGCGTATTCTGTCTGACGTGCAAAATTATTTATAACATTGAATTTAATTATATAATATTGCGATGTTAAAATAAAAAAAAATAAAAACAACAAAAAATTAGTCAATAATTGCGGTCAAATTATTGCGGCTACCCGCGTCTAAAATAGCCTAATGTTTGATCTCAGGTCTTCAACTATATGAATACCTATTTTTTTAGAATCTATCGAGATTTAGCCATGAAAGCTTAACAGTCAGACAAACTTTTGCATTTATAATATTAGTATAAAAATATGGATGTATTCAAATAGAATCGGATGAAACTCAACAACACACACAAACTGGAATAAGGGAGAAAAAGAATTGTTTTCGTCACTACAGTCAAAAGGACTATTTAAGAAATGACAGTAATTATATTTTCAAAGTATATTGAAATCACTCACTACGGTTATGATTAAATTATGGACTTCTCTCACTAAACTTTTAATAGGCTTCCTTAATAAGCTCTGTTTTAGATCATCTTTCCTCTAAAAATCGCTAACGAATAAGGTATAATAAAATACCTTTACGATCCGACAATATTCAGTGAAATAATTTTATAACTCGCTTGGCAGGCTCCACAAGCCACAATGCGACCTGGACCCAGCTTGGGAAGAAGAGGACCTGGACAAGGCGACCATCCGCACCATCAACCTGGTGCACGCGGCCACGGCCGAGTCCAAGATACCGACGGACGACGACTTGGACTCGTCCGCGCCGCACAAGACCAACCATTTCACGGCGCCAGGGTTTTGTTACGTGTTCCCCTTGCTTAAACAAGGTAATACATAGGGCGCACTGTAAGTTTCCGGAACTGGCCACTTACATAAACAATATTTAAAAATTTATTGCAACATTTGAAAATAGAACTCTTTGGCTGTAGAATGCAGTTTGTTTCATCTGACTGTCTTTTGTTTTTACCTTGTGGCGCCATTTAAAAAATTGTGTGTCTGCATCAACATGGATTTAACTCGGAAAAATTTTCGTAGTATGATTTTCTACGATTTTAAGTGTAATTTGACAGCTCAACAGAGCATCGCTCGGCTTGAAACAGCTTTTGGCAATGAAGCACCATGCAAGACAACTGTTTATAGCTGGTTTGCAGAATTCAAGCGTGGTCGTATCAATCTCAGTGACGAATCTCGCGATGGTCGGCCGTCCACCGCTGTGACCAACAAAAACATCAATGCTGTGCGCCGTATGATTGAAACAGACAGGCATGTGACCTACCATGAAATTCGCGCATCCTTAGAAATAGGCATGAGTCAAATACAATTAATCCTACACAAACATTTGGGTGTGAGAAAGCTGTGCTCGCGGTGGATCCCACACAACTTGACCGAGGCTCAAAAAACGGACCGCGTCACTTGGTGCAGTGCCATGCTTACCAGATTCAACGAAGGTGCGTCAAATTTGGTGTGGGACATAGTAACAGGTGACGAAACATGGATTTATTGCTACGATCCCAAAACAAAGCAGCAATCGAGCGTATGGGTCTTTCAAGATGAGCCGAAACCAACCAAAGTGGCGCGCGTGAAAAGTGCATCTAAGCGGATGATTGCTTCTTTTTTTAATAAAACTGGACACGTGGCTACTGTTGCTTTAGAGAATCGTCGTACAGTGAATAGTGACTGGTACACGACCATTTGTTTGCCGGAAGTTATTGACGAACTCCGTAAAAATAACCGTAAACGCCGTATCATCCTGCACCACGACAATGCTAGTTCTCACACGGCCAGACAGACAAACGACTTTTTGAAGGCGAAAAATGTAGAACTCATGAGTCATCCTGCATACAGTCCCGACCTGGCACCTTGTGACTTTTTTCTGTTCCCAAAAATTAAGAACCAATTACGCAGTCAACGATTTTCATCACCAGAAGAGGCTGTCGAGGAGTATGAAAAACACATTTCAGAGGTCACCACAGAGGAGTGGCACAAAAGTTTTCAAAACTGGTTTCATCGAATGAAAAAGTGCATAGACGCCAAGGGAGATTATTTTGAAAAACAATAAATTAATTTTGTACCTTTAATAGTATTTTTTCATATTCATTCCGGAAACTTATAGTGCGCCCCACGTATCAGTTGTAACTGATAGCTATTAAACCATTTTTTTTGTAGGCAAAATAGTAGCGGCGACACTGTCGCGCAGCAAGTAATTACTACACGACTTAATAGATGGCGCTTAAAGCAAATAATCTCAAGTCCCATACGCACCATATAAGATCGGGAATTACTATGAAAGACCAAATCGCGCTATCGAAGTTTCTACGGATTGGAGCATAAATATATGGTTTTATTCTTTTATGATCCCTTTCCGACTTATTTTATAAAAAAATTGTAATATAAAAATAATTTGGTAAGAGCTTGTTATTTTATGTGTATTTCTAAACGCACCAACATATCATTTCAGTTTTTGATCTGTTCATTATGACTCGTGTGGAGTATTATGTTATCCTCGATTTGGTCGGTCTATTAATCGCTTAGTTGATTGAACCATAACTCATGTTGTTACGGCCGTACCTACCAAACGCACCAAGGCAATTAGACTTATTTACGACGCACATCGCGATCAACACGCTATATCGTGACACTGAATTAGTCTTGTCTAATGATGGTTTAGTCAAAACGTTGTCACCTCCAATCACACGATTTATTAAATATAGCAATTGTTTAGTAAAATATCTGTATGTGTGTGATACAGGTCTGACAGCTTCGGCGACCCGAGCGAACGAGGCGACCATGGTGAACGGACTGAGCGTCATCGCCAGACACGCGGCGCTGGCGGCAGTGCAGCCCGACCGCACGCTCATGCAGCCCGCGCTGCTGCCCATCGACCACATGTTCCGCCTGCTCATCGACCTCATCAGTGAGTGTAGACCGCACGCCTATGCAGCACCAGGAGGGAGATATGCAAGGATGTATTTATTAGGAACCAATAGAAAAGCTACCTAGCCTCGGTCAACGCTCCCGCGGAAACGGTTCAGCGAAGCAAGATTTTTGAACAAAAAATGCGAGGGGTGTACTGTACTACGAATAGAGGCGAGCGAACCGAGTTGTAAACATGTCGCTCCGTTCGCTTGCATCTTAAAAACTTTAGTTTAATTAATTTTTTAAGTTAAACTAACGCACTGCATATTTAAAACAAAAAGTAACAAGATTAACCGCGTAAAAATGCTGAGCCAGTCGTTCCGTGACCCCGGCCGTTGTAACACGGTTGAGATGTAGGTATGAAGATATTTTACGCGCTCACTCTACGACATCGCGCGTTCTACGCACGTTATTTCGGTAAAGTGTTCTTTATTTTACTGCAGCACGCGTTTTACGCACGTCCAGCGATTATATTCAATTTCATTGTAATTTCTTTTCAAAGTTATACTTTGTTTCTCCACAAACATTCTAATTTCAGTGCCAAGACCAAGCCATGTCTTGACAATAACATTGTGTGCAGGCAGCAGCTCAGGCCGAGTCCAAACAGCGTGCACCGTCGCGTTGCTGGAGACTGCCATGTGTGGCTCGCGCGGCGGCGTCTCTTTGGATGACGTGGCGTGCTTGCTGGCCGGCCTGCAGAGCCCGCTGGAGGTAATGTTATATTCCTTCCAGAAACAAGGTTACCGGGGGCGCGCATATCGCGAACTGAAAGAGCGGGACATGTTGTTGGGAACAGGGGTCTAAACCGTCCGAATCGAACTTCTGAACTTTGCATATTTGATATCGTCAATTATCCGCACGCGAAAACAAAAATTCTGTATTTTCATTTATGATCATTTGATTTCGACTATTAATATTCGAACAAGACTCACACGAATGGTTTGAGAGGCTAAATAGGCTACAGTGACCGGAAGCCTATGCATGCCTATTGCCAAAGTGATCGTATAACGAAATCACTATGGTAGGTCCTCCAGAGCAGTCAGATACACATCGCGCCAATCAACTTTGCGTCCCTACTGTTGGCTGCGACAAGACTGTTTGCAGTGGAGTTTGTGGCGCCGCTTCTTCTCCACTTGCGCTTTGGAAGTGGTGGTAAACTTAATATAAGTAAATTGACGTCAATAAGTGATATTTATATCCTACATTGAGAATAAACAATTTCATTTCATTTCATTTCATTTCACCAAGACTCTAGAACTCGTACTAGGCGCGTTTCGACTGCCTGAGTATCGGCTCCTCTAGAAGCAGGCTAAACTCTAGACAAACTAAGTAAGAAGCATAAGAAATAAAAAAAATACACAGATATTAGATAGTTCAGCGCGTAATTTATTATTTGAAGTCAAAGTTTAACAATTAACTTTATAATTTTCAAATGGGAGAAACATGGGATAGAAATATCACGTCAATTTGCAGGTGGTGCGTGACGCAGCTCTTCGCGCATTGCTCTGTATCGCAGATTGTCTGCCACAGTTTCTGGAGAACCCGGAACACGCACTAAATCTTACCAAACGACTGCTGATCGCTACCTTCGACGTCTCGGAAGATAACAAGTAAGTCGTTTTGTCTGTGTTGTTGATGGGGCAAGCTCGCTCTGCTTTGCAAAATATATGCTTATTTCCAGATAATATTTTATAATCCAGATTCTAAATACAGAAATGTAGGAAGGGGAGGTGAAGAGTAGATTTGGAACTTAAAGTTTTCTGCGTATTGTTATGTTAACAATTAATAAGTGCCTTCTATGTTAGGGGATGGAGAAATCTATATTTCTATTCTCAAGTCTTAAACCAACCTGTTTACCTGTAATATTTATTTTATCTAGGAAGTTAGCAGAGGACCTCTGGTCCCGGCTACAGCTCGCCCAGCAGTGGTCGCGCGAGGCCTCGCTGCTGGAGCTGGTGCTGGCCGAGACGGAGCACCCGTGCGAGCCCGTGCAGCGAGCCTGCGCCGCCGGCCTCGCGCACCTGCTGGCCACTGTACCCGACGCCGTGGACAGCGTGCTGGCTCGCCTGCAGCACATGTACCAGCAGCGGCTGCCGGTGAGTGTGTCTCCGCTGCGGCCTCGCGCACCTGCTGGCCACTGTACCCGACGCCGTGGACAGCGTGCTGGCTCGCCTGCAGCACATGTACCAGCAGCGGCTGCCGGTGAGTGTGTCTCCGCTGCGGCCTCGCGCACCTGCTGGCCACTGTACCCGACGCCGTGGACAGCGTGCTGGCTCGCCTGCAGCACATGTACCAGCAGCGGCTGCCGGTGAGTGTGTCTCCGCTGCGGCCTCGCGCACCTGCTGGCCACTGTACCCGACGCCGTGGACAGCGTGCTGGCTCGCCTGCAGCACATGTACCAGCAGCGGCTGCCGGTGAGTGTGTCTCCGCTGCGGCCTCGCGCACCTGCTGGCCACTGTACCCGACGCCGTGGACAGCGTGCTGGCTCGCCTGCAGCACATGTACCAGCAGCGGCTGCCGGTGAGTGTGTCCCCGCTGCGGCCTCGCGCACCTGCTGGCCACTGTACCCGACGCCGTGGACAGCGTGCTGGCTCGCCTGCAGCACATGTACCAGCAGCGGCTGCCGGTGAGTGTGTCCCCGCTGCGGCCTCGCGCACCTGCTGGCCACTGTACCCGACGCCGTGGACAGCGTGCTGGCTCGCCTGCAGCACATGTACCAGCAGCGGCTGCCGGTGAGTGTGTCCCCGCTGCGGCCTCGCGCACCTGCTGGCCACTGTACCCGACGCCGTGGACAGCGTGCTGGCTCGCCTGCAGCACATGTACCAGCAGCGGCTGCCGGTGAGTGTGTCCCCGCTGCGGCCTCGCGCACCTGCTGGCCACTGTACCCGACGCCGTGGACAGCGTGCTGGCTCGCCTGCAGCACATGTACCAGCAGCGGCTGCCGGTGAGTGTGTCTCCGCTGCGGCCTCGCGCACCTGCTGGCCACTGTACCCGACGCCGTGGACAGCGTGCTGGCTCGCCTGCAGCACATGTACCAGCAGCGGCTGCCGGTGAGTGTGTCCCCGCTGCGGCCTCGCGCACCTGCTGGCCACTGTACCCGACGCCGTGGACAGCGTGCTGGCTCGCCTGCAGCACATGTACCAGCAGCGGCTGCCGGTGAGTGTGTCTCCGCTGCGGCCTCGCGCACCTGCTGGCCACTGTACCCGACGCCGTGGACAGCGTGCTGGCTCGCCTGCAGCACATGTACCAGCAGCGGCTGCCGGTGAGTGTGTCTCCGCTGCGGCCTCGCGCACCTGCTGGCCACTGTACCCGACGCCGTGGACAGCGTGCTGGCTCGCCTGCAGCACATGTACCAGCAGCGGCTGCCGGTGAGTGTGTCTCCGCTGCGGCCTCGCGCACCTGCTGGCCACTGTACCCGACGCCGTGGACAGCGTGCTGGCTCGCCTGCAGCACATGTACCAGCAGCGGCTGCCGGTGAGTGTGTCCCCGCTGCGGCCTCGCGCACCTGCTGGCCACTGTACCCGACGCCGTGGACAGCGTGCTGGCTCGCCTGCAGCACATGTACCAGCAGCGGCTGCCGGTGAGTGTGTCTCCGCTGCGGCCTCGCGCACCTGCTGGCCACTGTACCCGACGCCGTGGACAGCGTGCTGGCTCGCCTGCAGCACATGTACCAGCAGCGGCTGCCGGTGAGTGTGTCTCCGCTGCGGCCTCGCGCACCTGCTGGCCACTGTACCCGACGCCGTGGACAGCGTGCTGGCTCGCCTGCAGCACATGTACCAGCAGCGGCTGCCGGTGAGTGTGTCTCCGCTGCGGCCTCGCGCACCTGCTGGCCACTGTACCCGACGCCGTGGACAGCGTGCTGGCTCGCCTGCAGCACATGTACCAGCAGCGGCTGCCGGTGAGTGTGTCTCCGCTGCGGCCTCGCGCACCTGCTGGCCACTGTACCCGACGCCGTGGACAGCGTGCTGGCTCGCCTGCAGCACATGTACCAGCAGCGGCTGCCGGTGAGTGTGTCTCCGCTGCGGCCTCGCGCACCTGCTGGCCACTGTACCCGACGCCGTGGACAGCGTGCTGGCTCGCCTGCAGCACATGTACCAGCAGCGGCTGCCGGTGAGTGTGTCCCCGCTGCGGCCTCGCGCACCTGCTGGCCACTGTACCCGACGCCGTGGACAGCGTGCTGGCTCGCCTGCAGCACATGTACCAGCAGCGGCTGCCGGTGAGTGTGTCCCCGCTGCGGCCTCGCGCACCTGCTGGCCACTGTACCCGACGCCGTGGACAGCGTGCTGGCTCGCCTGCAGCACATGTACCAGCAGCGGCTGCCGGTGAGTGTGTCCCCGCTGCGGCCTCGCGCACCTGCTGGCCACTGTACCCGACGCCGTGGACAGCGTGCTGGCTCGCCTGCAGCACATGTACCAGCAGCGGCTGCCGGTGAGTGTGTCCCCGCTGCGGCCTCGCGCACCTGCTGGCCACTGTACCCGACGCCGTGGACAGCGTGCTGGCTCGCCTGCAGCACATGTACCAGCAGCGGCTGCCGGTGAGTGTGTCCCCGCTGCGGCCTCGCGCACCTGCTGGCCACTGTACCCGACGCCGTGGACAGCGTGCTGGCTCGCCTGCAGCACATGTACCAGCAGCGGCTGCCGGTGAGTGTGTCCCCGCTGCGGCCTCGCGCACCTGCTGGCCACTGTACCCGACGCCGTGGACAGCGTGCTGGCTCGCCTGCAGCACATGTACCAGCAGCGGCTGCCGGTGAGTGTGTCTCCGCTGCGGCCTCGCGCACCTGCTGGCCACTGTACCCGACGCCGTGGACAGCGTGCTGGCTCGCCTGCAGCACATGTACCAGCAGCGGCTGCCGGTGAGTGTGTCCCCGCTGCGGCCTCGCGCACCTGCTGGCCACTGTACCCGACGCCGTGGACAGCGTGCTGGCTCGCCTGCAGCACATGTACCAGCAGCGGCTGCCGGTGAGTGTGTCCCCGCTGCGGCCTCACGCACCTGCTGGCCACTATACCCGACGCAGCACATGCTGTCGTTAGATGTCTTGTGGGGATAAGATAGGATGAGCAGTCACGAACTTTCAGGAAATTCGCCACGGTCGAAGACGGTATAAAGAACATGTGAAATTGCGGTGTTCCAGGAAAATTACCCCGGCTGACCGTGGTGATCATTTGAATTCTCTGTCTCTGTCCGATACTAGCGTGGACGTAGTTTGTGTATGCCTATGGAAGGCGGCGCTACGATACAAAATGTTGATGTTGTGTACTGATATCCTTTTAAAAGACGACTAAAATGATAAACTACACCGCCGTTTTTTACCTGCCGTTCTAAATCACATGGCGATAGCTAACGAGCGCGCAACTGACCAACTTTCAAAAAATTGGTTGTCTGTAAAATCGGTTTACGGACGGTAGTTTGACGTGACAACGTCAAACATTACAGTAGTATAATACACATGATCATGCCTCTCTCTCTCGTTCGTGCCGCGCTCTCGCTTGCGGAACGCGACAATGAGCGTAACGGGACAATGACGGGAATTTTTCGTGCATGCAGTATAGAGTTATTAGACGTTGTCACGTCAAAAAAAATACTTCATCTAAAAACGCCATCAATGTAATATCACAATTAATTTCCAGATGATCCCAGCGAAGCTGGACCAGTTCGGTCATGTCGTAGAAGGCGCGATAGACGAGTGGGGGGCCCGTAGAGGGGCGGCTCTGGCTTTGAAAGCCTTGGCGCCACTGCTTCGGGCCGACGCCGTGGCCGCCGCTATGAGGTTCTTCGTGGAGCAAGCGCTCGCCGATAGGCATGACGTCGTCCGCGGTGACATGCTGGATGCCGCCATGGCCATCGTTGATTTACATGGGAAGGTTGGTCGCTTGTAATTTTAATATTTGTACCTCATTTTCATGTTAATTTGTTACGGTGCAATAAAGAGTATTGTAGTTATGATTCACTAGGTTAATTGTTTATTATGAATTAATTTTGTGTCAAAATAAATTAAATAAAAAATAATAATAATAATTAACCCAGATCAAGATACTCGTATGCATAGAACTCCATATATCATGTGAATTATGTTTTGATTTGTTAAGATGGCTTGATTCTAATTGTCTATGTTTCTATGTGTTTTCTTAAGTAGTTGCTAGTTGCTAGCGTGGTGAAACTAAATAACACTAAGATTTGGTTATAAACTCAGACATTTACCCAACATAACCTTACAAAAGTACACAATATAACAAAATATTTCTGTTTTTCTAGATTTTTGTTATATATCGAATAAATTTCATTTGATAGCGATTGATTTTTGTTCAATATTACGAACTATTTTCATTAGACATATTAAATCAAACATTTCAAAAATAAATTAAGACTCGTGAAACCGTAATATGATACTAATTCCTTCAAAAATTCACAGTGATTCACCTTTTAGACGTAAAATCTGACAGTGTTCGTTATTTGTTCCACAGGAAACGATCAGCAGTCTCCTACCGGTATTCGAGAACTTCCTGGACAAGGCGCCGAAGTCTGGCGGTTACGACGCCGTCAGACAGAGCGTGGTTCTGTTAGTGGGGTCTCTGGCTCGCCATCTGGCGTCGGGCGATGCTCGCGTGAAGCCCATCACGCTGCGACTGGTGTCCGCCTTGTCCACGCCCAGTCAGCAGGTATACATTGATACTAGTGATGGGCCGAACATGATATCATTACATACATACATCAATCATACATACCAACACGCCTTTTTCCCGTAGGGGTAGGCAGAGACTACGGATTTTCATTTGCTACGATCCTTACAGACTTCCCTCGCTTCTCCTACGCTCATCGCTCTCGTCGATTACGGGTACTCCTGACATCTCCCTTTTTTTAATACGTCTTCGATTTGGTCGCCGTATGTTCTCCGAAGCCGGCCCTTACCGACTTTTCCTTTCACCTTTGATTTGTAAATACCTTCCGTAAGTCTCCTTTCATCCATCCTTTCTACATGCCTAAACCATCCTAACATGCCTTTTTCTATTTCATCATTATTTCGTAGTAAAAAAATATTTAATTTAATTTGAAATAATAACTATATAGAAATGTAAATTCTTTAAGTTATGTTCCTAATAAATAGAAAAACTCATGTGTAACATTTGATTGAGTCTCATAAATAAGATCTTCTTTAAACTTAGTTTGTCATTTGTATGATTGCATGAGTAACTAGCTTTATTAGTAACTTTATAAATGTATAAGTAGAGAAAGTACAAATATTTAATTTTTGTACAAAATCTGAAAGTTTGTTTACGTAAAATAATTTTAGCTACAATAAGTACAAGACAAATTATTCATAAATAATCTACATACATATGTTGAATTTTGGAATTTTTTCTCGGGATGTATTTCAACATTGTGCATCGGAACGAACAACTTTAAATTGGTTACCTCATAAAATAATGTAAACTTTGAGTACCACTTTGTCCAGTGGCTTTGATGAGTGGAAAGAAAGAGAGAAGGCCTTTACCCAGCAGTGAGACAAAAACGGCTGAAAAAAAATCTTTGCCGAACATTCGGTGATTTAGAATCTTAAGCCGAATACGGCAACTCGACAACGGCACTCAGCCAGCCGTAATACCCTCCCCTCAATCGAAAAAAATCTCTAAGTTTCGTAAGCATCTGTTCAGAAATGCGTTCTTTAGTTCGGAATATAACTGACTACTTGACTAACGCAACATGTCTATGTCTTTATTTTGCAGACGTCTCCATTATTCCTAACCCAAAATACATTGCTATTGTGACCCAAAATCATAAATCTTAACATTATTTAATGGTTTGGTAACCTTTTTAGAAGATTTTATACTTAAAATTGACTTTTATTGTGGTTAAAGAGAAATACATAAAATTTTTCCTTTAGTGTATAATTTTACAAAATAAATATTCAGCACCTTTAGGTTATATCAGTTAAATATGCACTCTTGCGAAAAGCTAACCCAAAATTTTCATATAAACTTTTGCATTAATTATTACAGTAGACAAAATTACAGTTATAATTTGCCAACAGGTCCAAGAAGCAGTGAGCAACTGCTTGCCCCACTTGGTGACATCACCGGCACTAGAAGAAGAGATCCCACTCATCATGAACAAGCTGATGAAACAACTGCTCACTGCCGAGAAGTACGGCGACCGGAAGGTAAGTCATACATACTGATGTACCTGCGTAGGTAGCTTACTGTGTAGGTATGCTGGTGTACCTACTGTGTTAACTATGTTATATTATATTGTATGTATTGTCTTTGTGTTTTTTGAAAAATAAATTTATTCATTCTTACCTTTTGTGACAATAAGTCGGCCATTCATAACCGCTAACTCTCGTATTAAAAATAATTGTTAGCTAAAACATGTTTCGTCCCTTTCGATACTCGATATTTAACTTGAAGAAACAAGAAGCAAAACATTTTAGCTAACATCAGCTTAATAATTTAATATGAGGGTAAGTGTAACGATAAATAAATTGGCCCCAAATGTAAACTGGAAAAACTAATATGTTTCCTTACAAAATGGTGGTTTTGCCTTGCTCGCAGCGAATGGTACGATAAGTTCAACTCGAATGAATTCTGGCGAGGCGAACATGTTTTTACATGGCGTACCTTGAATATAGGCATGATTTGGCCAGGTATTATTTCGTGTATATAAAAGAAAACTGTTTGTCACAGGGAGCCGCGTATGGCATTGCGGGCATCGTCAAAGGTCTCGGCATTTTGTCGCTGAAGCAGCTGGACGTAATGGGAAAGCTCACCGAGGCTATTCAGGAGAAGAAGAACTACAAGTATCGTGAAGGTATGACGTTTGTTCGCTATATGTCTGATCTCACTATCAAGTTAAAGGTGTTGTGATTTCGTTAATCTATACATATAAATAAAATTGTAGTGTCTGTTTGTAATATTGAAATAACCGTATTGTACTACATGCATATGAATAATATACGGTACATACACCAAAATAACATTTTTTACAATTGTTGTCTGTCTGTCTGTTTGTTCCGAGTAATCTCTGAAATGGCTGGACCGATTTTGACTGGACTTTTATTGGCAGGTAGCTGATGTAATAAGGATTAACTTAGGCTACGTTTACTTAAAAAGAAAACTTTTATTTTAGAAAAATAACACAACTAAAAATAAAAGAATTGACGGTTAGGCGGATCGAAGTTCGCCGGGTCAGCTAGTATACTATATTTTTAACAGTTATTAATTAATGATAAATATTACCTAAGTTTTGAATATTGAGAATGAAAAATTACATTCAAATTAATAGATTCGATGTATGTGGTATATGCCCAAAAATTTTTAAATAGAAAAATTGTTCTTGTCCCTCAGGGATCAATTTTAGGTCCGCTGTCGTATGTATAAATGTAATGTATCAAAGTTTGATTAAAAACCGTATGCAACTTCTCTCCACAGGAGCGCTGTTCGGCTTCGAGATGCTCTGCTACAAGCTAGGCCGGCTGTTCGAGCCGTACATAGTGCATGTGCTACCTCACCTGCTGCTGTGCTTCGGTGACAGTTCGCAGTACGTGCGGGCGGCTGCCGACGACACCGCCAAGCTGATCATGAGCAAGCTAAGTGCCCACGGCGTCAAGCTGGTGCTGCCTTCTCTGCTGCAAGCGTTGCAGGACGACAACTGGCGCACCAAGGCCGGTGAGTGCCGGAGTGCTGTTTTTGAAAAGTGTGACGCGCAAAATCGGCGAGTCGAACAATATTTATTCGACATATGAGTCGTACATTTCAAAAATACGGCTCCTGATGTAGCTAGCTTTTTTGTTTGTTTTCACTTTTTATCCTATCTACCCTAAGGTTGGCTGGAAGAAATTGCAATAGCGATAAGTCCGCCTTTGTACTCAATTTTATAAATGTATTAATTTAATTTTTTGTGATTGGTATAATAAAGTGTACCAATCACAAAAATTATGATAGATAGAAGATAAAGATCGATCTATCTTGTTGTTTCTTAAGTAGGATATCAGGTAGTAGAATTTAGAATGTAATTGTGAAACCAAACACACATTTAACGTAACGTTGAAGAAGACATTGTTTGCCAGTGACACTCTTTTACGCACCAATTTGAATCCCATATTGAAGCTGATTTTAAAGGTAAAAGAGTCACTATATCCATTTTGTCTGAATTAACTTTTAAACTTTCGCACTGCATTCGTATTAGACAAAGCGCGTACAAAAACTCCGTCGGACAACAAGTTGTAATACAGATGAAACGTCTAATTTTTGTAGATATGATTATATCCTGTAATTTTTTCGGGTGTTAAAAGAATTCTCTTACCAATTCGATTTTCTTGTCATCAGGTTCGATCGAACTGCTCGGAGCAATGGCCTACTGCGCTCCCAAACAGCTGTCTTCTTGCTTACCATCCATCGTGCCCAAGCTGATCGAGGTGCTCAGCGACTCCCACATGAGGGTGCAGGAAGCTGGCGCTGAGGCTCTCAAGGTCATCGGCTCTGTCATCCGGAACCCTGAGATTCAAGGTAGGAAATAATCATATAAAAACTATTTGTATAGATCAAAAAATGTTTTGATTATGCATAAAAGTTGAAGTGATAGTTAATATCTGTAAATCATGAGTATTTGGGATATTGGGATCGAAACGTCAAGATATTGTGATAACTGAACTTTATGTCAATCTGAAATGAAATTGTTTATTTTTCAATATAGGATATAAATATCACTTATTGACGTCAATTTACTTATATTAAGTTTACCACCACTTCCAAAGCGCAAGTGAAGAAGAAGCGGCGCCACAAACTCCACTGCAGCATTTTCTTCAAAACGTCAATTTACAAATAAGAATAAATTTTCCTTAATTACCTACCTTACCTAGCGGTTATATTGATTGTCAACCGCATGTTGTCATTCTTTAACTGCAAATATTAAAACGGGTTCAAGAAACTTACGTATTTTTATGTATGTAAAGTAAAGTGTATTAAAGACATAAGAGAAGCGTCAACAGAACTACAACAAGACGTTAACTTACAGCAATCGTGCCAGTCCTACTGCATGCTCTCCAAGACCCGTCCAACAAGACATCGGCGTGCCTCCAAACTCTCCTCGACACCAAATTCGTACATTTCATCGACGCGCCATCCCTAGCTCTAATCATGCCGGTAGTGCAGCGAGCCTTCTTGGACCGCAGCACTGAAACCCGCAAGATGGCGGCACAGATCATTGGCAATATGTACTCGCTGACAGATCAGAAGGATCTCATGCCGTACCTGCCTAATATTATACCCGGATTGAAGAGTTCGTTGCTGGACCCTGTACCCGATGTAAGTATTGTTTTATGCTGTTTTTGTGTGTTACATGCAATGGTTCTTACTAGACTTATCGTGTCTATAATTTATATGATTTGATAGATTAATTGATTGACTGGCTGCCTGCGCCAGCCTAGGGCCCGAAACGCCGAATGTAACAAATGCTGGCTAAACTTCGTAATCAAGAACTTTGTCATAATGACATTTGACATGAAGTGGAGAAGATACTGTACTGTGAAATAGCTTATTTTGAATGCATTTGAGAATAGGCTAGTTTACTAAATTTTAAAATGTAGTTATTATTATACGCCATTATATATATGTATGTTCAAAATTTTTTGTATTTTTTGCAATACTTCAATCTTACATTATGTATTTTGTATTTAATAGACACATGTTGAATGTCGTGCGAAAACGCTATGCAATGTCATGGCGATTCGAATAACGTCATAACTTTTTGTCGCTGTACACTCTCGCCGAGCCATACAGAAATAAGGTTAAGTTGTTATGTTGTTTGTGGGCCAATTAAGCCTCTTGAGTCTCAACTTTATATGGACATGTTAAACTGTCACATTAAGACTTGAGAGGTTTAACTAGCCCACATTCAGACGAGAGTGTACAGCCGCCATGAAACAAACATTAAGCCATTGAGAAACACGTGTCAATGTCAGATGGTCACATTTGTTTACCTGATTTGACAGTTTTCTATGGAAAATGACTATTATGAAACGTCGACATCAACAACAACATTGACGTTTTACATGATATGACGTAATCGCTTCTGATTGGTGTTCAGTGTCTCGTGACAAAATGGCTATTTTCCTGGATTTAATATCTAAAAATAGCAACAATCTGAAATTTTTGTGATATATGGTTTATTTATTTTTTATCCTACAATCTTATTTAATGATTAGAAAGTGTCATCTCTCTGATTAGTTCTTAGTGGAAACTAGCCTATTACATCTTCGAAATGCCGTTTCAAATAATTTGCAAGACAATATCTTTCCTTTTCATATTACTTATTGCTTTCAGTTATTTGTACATTGACAGTCTCATCAATGTCTTTGGATATACTGTGTTTTGGTTCATTGTATAGTCTATTACCATAAATATAGGTAAGAGATACCATATTATGTCAATTAGCACATTTTCTTCTTTAGTTCCTCGACTATTTATTGGGCTTTGTATTTCTCTGTTTCCTAAATTGTCACAGTGTTCGTTTGAGCATGCCAAGATTTCGTTGATTATTTTCAATTGCAAATATTCTTTTAAATGTAAACAATGAACTTGCAACAGCAATGTTACGCAAACTGTTGTCGCGCAGACTGTCTGTCATTTCTTACAGAAGTTTTTGAGCAGGTTTTAAAAAATCTTTATTTACGAGGGTCAAACTGAAAGTTCTTAGAAAATCAAAAACTGAGCACACTAGCAAGTTATTCCTTTTATTACATCTTTTCAAAATAGTGTCCTTTCACGTCAATACATCTCTGCATCCGATGGAACCATTGAGAAAACCACTTTGCCCACTCGTCTTTAGGGGTCTCTTCGACGGCGTTTTGAAACGCAGCCACTGCTTCCTCGGCGTCCATAAAACGTTTTCCTCGAAGTTTTTCTTTTATTTTCGGGAATAAACAAAAATCCCAAGGTGCGAGGTCGGGGCTATATGGCGGGTGACCTAGTAATTCCACGTTTGATGTCGCCAAATAGTCGATCGTTCGCCTGGCGGTGTGCGACGAGGCGTTGTCGTGGTGAAGGAGGATCCTACTGCGAGGTCGTTTCTCCCGAACTTTTTCCAAGACAAGTGGCAAACAATTGTTAGTATACCACTCTGCAGTAACTGTTTTTCGATCCTCTAAAACAATTGTCGCGTAATGTCCGGTCCTTCCGAAGAACGAGGCCATCTTTTTCCCCACGCTTCGACCTCTCTTCACTTTAATTGGCAACTCCTCGGAAGGAAACACCCACTGAGCAGACTGTCTTTTGGTTTCGGGATCATAACAGTAAATCCAGCTTTCGTCACCCGTAAGTATGTCAAACACAGCATTTGAGTCACCTCCGTTAAATCTTTGAACCATTTCACGGCACCAATCAACACGACGGATTTTTTGGGCCCCGGTCAAATCGTGAGGTATCCACCGGGCACAAAGCTTCCTGACCGCTAAATATTCATGCAGGATTTTGTGCACTTGGCTCATACCGATGCCTAAACTTGCCCGAATCTGCTGATAGGTCACTCTTTTGTCAGTCTCTATCATACGCCGCACAACACTGATGTTATCTTCAGTCGTCGCCGTAGAAGGCCGTCCCTCACGCAGATCATCGGTGAGATTAGTGCGACCACGTTTTAACTCATTAAACCAGTTGTAAACAGTGGCACGAGATGGGGCTTCATCGTGAAAGGCCAATCGAAGTCTATCATAACTTTCTTGTTGACTTAAATGACAACGAAAGTCATAAAAAATCATAGCACGAAAATTTTCTCGCGTTAACTTCATGCTGACGTGACACAGACAATTTTCAATTTGCCGCGAAATCTTAAAACAAATGACAAATTAATAAAATACATACTCACTAATATTGGCAAAGTGTTCCATTTTCAAAATTTAAACTTATTTTTTTATTATACTGTTTACAAGTGGTCAGTTCTAAAGACTTTCAGTGTCGCCCTCGTAATTAACAAAATTGATACTTCATATTCTTGTATTTGTGACCTAGTAAGTGAATGTACACCTGTATCAGAAGGTCACGCTTTTCCATAGCCATACGAAATGTAAAGGTACCTTCTAATTCTACACTTTATTGTACTTCCATAATATAATATTATAATCCATATCCATCCATACTTCATACTAATATTATAAATGCGAAAGTCTGTCTGTCGGATACGCTTTCACGGCCAAACCGCTGAACGGATTTTGTTGAAATTTGGTATAGATATAGCTGAAGACCCGGGGTCAAACATAGGCTACTTTTTGACACAGACGAAGCTGCGGGAAACGGCTAGTTTACTATAAATAAATTACAAACAAGTTACCAAAAGTTGTATTATGTCGTACAGGTGCGGTCGGTATCCGCTCGCGCCCTCGGAGCCATGGTGAAGGGCATGGGCGAGAGCAGCTTCGAGGAGTTGTTGCCCTGGCTCATGCAGACCCTGACCTCCGAGAGCAGCAGCGTGGACCGCTCGGGCGCCGCTCAGGGACTCAGCGAGGTGGTGGCCGGGCTCGGCGTGCACAAGCTGCACAAGATCATGCCTGGTCAGTGGGAAATAACCGATTTTAAACTTCACTGCATGTTTTGATTTCCAGAGATCGAACAGCATCCCACCTGATGTAAGTGCAGTGGCACAGAATGAAACCGAAACAGATGCCGCACCTCACCGCGCAGTAATTTTTTTTTTTTTTACTTATTCAATCTTAGGAAAACTTACAGCTATTCTAATTAACAATGGTTGTTACAGTGTATACCAAAGAGCCATTTACAAGTTTCCACAGGTAGAAACGAGAGTAAAATTACAAAACATTTCAAAACATGTTCACACAAGTACGCATCACAAGAATAAGAGTGCTAGAGGTTTACAAAAAATATTAATTCACTTTTTTAAATAAATTTACAAATGGATAAAAAATAAAAATAAAATGCAAGTTATTACAAAAAAATGTTGCTTAAAGCTCGTCGTGCTCACCGCACTCACTGTTAAATAAATTTGCCGCTCGCTATACGTACGAGTTCCTCCGATAATTTCTTGCTGCATTACTGAGATCAAATGCGCGTTTGTGGCGCAGGGACCGATTTGGTCATGTAAGTTGAACTTGCTTAATAAGTCTGGGCAAGCAACTTTACCAGAATAAATATTTACTAATACTGCTAGAATGACTTCTAGCTGTGCTGTCCCAGTACTGTACGTACGTATATTGTAAATGGTCCCTAAATAAATGATTTTAGAATCAATATTCGCCTTAACATGTCAAACAATAATTTTCTTACCAAAGACGTTGAATACGTTTACATAAGAATATATATTTTACACGCATAAAACCTTACATTAGTTCACGCCAATCCGTGTTCCCAACAGATATCATAGCGACGGCGGAACGCACGGACATCGCTCCACACGTGAAGGACGGGTACATCATGATGTTCATCTACATGCCCGGCGCATTCACCGACGAATTCACCCCTTACATCGGACAAATCATCAACCCTATTCTCAAAGCGCTCGCAGACGAAAACGAATACGTGCGCGAAACTGCTCTTAAAGCCGGCCAGAGAATTGTCACATTATATGCTGAATCTGCCATTACTCTACTGTTACCAGAATTGGAACGAGGTCTTTTCGACGACAACTGGCGTATCAGATACAGTTCCGTACAGTTGTTAGGAGATTTACTGTACCGTATTTCTGGTGTTTCGGGTAAAATGAGCACGGAAACAGCTTCGGAAGACGATAACTTCGGGACGGAACATTCTCATAAGGCGATCATGAATGCCTTGGGGACAGAGAGGAGGAATAGAGTCCTGGCTGGACTGTATATGGGAAGGAGTGATGTTGCGCTCATGGTGCGACAGGCGGCGCTGCACGTTTGGAAGGTAAGGGGGATAGATTGTAATCATTTTTTTTTTTGTTTTGTCATGTATTTTTTGTAAATAGATTCTATTTTATGTAGCAAATTTTTAATCGATTCGATTGGTTGTTTAGTTTTTTCTTGCGAATTGACATTTGAATCACTTTGTGGTCTGTGTTGACAGGTGGTAGTGACAAACACCCCGAAGACGTTGCGCGAGATCCTACCGACGCTGTTCAACTTGCTGCTGGGCTGCCTGGCCTCCACCAGCTACGACAAGAGACAGGTGGCCGCGCGCACGCTCGGAGACTTAGTGCGCAAGGTACAGGCTTATTGTAGGGCTCCAGGTGACAGGCGGAGACTCCACGAGTCCTGGGCCCCAATCGCAATAACGAAATAACGTATTTACCTTATGGTATGGCAAGGAACGAAGGAACGATCGTTAGGATTTTTTTCGAGTATGTAATATCGGTGAGTCGAATGATTCTCGTTCGACGTGATAGGCGAGTATATTTTTAACCGACAAAATCGTGGCCGTTTCTAAGAGATAGGTAATTCTTTATAAAATGTTTTTTTTTTCAACCTAAATTATAGTCTTATAGTCTAATAAGTTATATTGTAATAATACTAAATTCAAAATAATTCAAAAAAAAATCCAAATAAATCGAAACATCAAAATAATGAATTAAAAGAATGAATATGAATTAAAATGAATTTTAACTAATTGAAATGAATTACAATGAAATTTTAACAAATTAAAATGAATTTTAACGAAAAAAACTAATCGGAATTAATGAAATTTAAGCATATTTGTCTGACCATCTTACGAATGTCTCGTACGTTATACCAAAAAGTTCATCGACAGTTACTTTTTTCTAAACGTTATTTTGGTAGTGGCTCGCACGTTCCTTTTGTTAAAGACGTTTGTCAAAAAATAGCGCGATACCGTTGCAACACAGAAAGTTCGACCAAACATGATGCGACCAACAAAGTTCACGATAAAAATTATATTTTCTTTGTTTTTCTATTTTTTACTAGACTTATGAGGACTATTTTTGAGTATGTAAAATGGTTTTGTCGATTGAAAATAGTTCGATTTCGAATTACTGTTATTCGACATAATCGATGATTCAAAAATAGTCCTCGCCTTCGGAAATTGGTTTTGGTTTGAACATTCGCGTCATTTAAAATAACGCGATCGCCTTCCTGGTCAACCCGATTGATATAGGCAAACGGATCCGATCGCAGGTCTACAGAATACTTTCGGCTTCGATCGTGTGTCGCGAATTTTATCCACCCATCAAATGGTCGGACCTAATCAAGGTCAAAGATGCGCGCTTCAAATCGGTTTAATCCGTACTAATATTATACATGCGAAAGTCTTTCTCTTCTTGTCTTTCTTTCTGTCTGTCTGTTACGCATTCTCGGCC
The DNA here is from genome assembly GCA_947363495.1 of Euzophera pinguis. Lineage (NCBI taxonomy): Eukaryota > Metazoa > Arthropoda > Insecta > Lepidoptera > Pyralidae > Euzophera > Euzophera pinguis. Next base: position 17,861,355 of record OX376159.1, read on the forward strand.
AAACCGCTGAACAGATTTTGATGAAATTTGATATAAATATAGTTGAAGACCCGGAGTCAAACATAGGCTACTTTTTGACGCAGGCGGAGCTTCGGGAAATAGCTAGTTAGAAATATGTGACGAATAAATATGTCTAGCAATGGTTTTTTTTTTTTTGTTAAGATTATGACAATTGCTTGTTTTTCTTAGCGGGTGGTCAATTTAGATGTCATAAATGGCCCATGATATTAATGTATTCTTGTATATCATCAGCTCGGCGAGCGCGTCCTGCCCGAGATCGTGCCGATCCTAGAGCGAGGGCTGCGGTCGGACCGAGCCGACCAGCGGCAGGGCGTCTGCATCGGCCTCGGCGAGATCCTCGCTTCTACGTCTCGGGATGCTGTGCTAAGCTTTGCTGATGGATTGGTAATATTGTTTGTCTCAATATACAGACTGTAATATATTGGGAAAGTTAACATTAGGAAATAAGGTTCTATATGTAAAAAAATTTCTTCCGCCGTAACCGCAATTTTTTTTTCTGTTGTTTTACAGTAATTACTGTTTATTTGAGAATGGAGCTAAATTTGGTCTTTGGGGAACTTCAATTTTAAAGAGCAGATAATTTTATTAGAAAATGATTTACTTCTGATTATTTTAAGGTGGAAGTGTACCCAAAATTGATCCTTGGGGAACTCCCGTTACATGTTTTATGAAAATGTATATTTACTATTTGGTGTTGATGGAATATGCAACGTATTCAATAATTTGAATTGTGCCTTTGTTGTCTTAATATTCAACTTAAATTTTTACTTGCCATAAATTAATTTCAATAAGATTGTTGTATGTTAACGCAATCAAATGCTTTTGAAAACTCTATAAAAATGACAATATTTTATATATTTATTTACGTTTTATTGTGATTATAAAAAGTAATGTTTAATGTACAGGTGCCAACAGTCCGTACTGCGCTATGTGACCCTCTGCCGGAAGTCCGTTTGGCGGCAGCGCGCACGTTCGATTCCCTGCACGCCACTATAGGAAACAAGGCGTTGGACGACATCCTGCCGCACATGCTGCGCTCGCTCAACGACCCCGACAAACAGCTTGCTGACGCCACGCTGGACGGGCTTAAACAGGTATCGTGTTAACAGCAAGAACATATAGAATGTGTATTTGTAAAATTTTAAGAAGAACTGGTAGTTTTGTTAATGGCATTTTTTGATCTATATTGTTTTTTCTAAACGTGAAAAAAGTCAAAACGAGATTGTCAAAGGAGTTCGCTCACTTTATAACATGCCTCGGCTATATTTTTTTTTCGTCTTTCATGATTTTTGGTGTTTTTTTTAGTACACTAGTGATTTGATGAAATATAGTAGAATACTTAATTTTGTATTCTACTAAATTTATTTTTATCATTCATATGAAACATTTCACTGCCACAAACTGAAAACAGAAAGATTTTTTTAAATCCGTTCTTAAATAAGCACGTTATAAGCCTTTGAAATTAGGTGGAAGGGGAAACTGTCAAAATAAGAGAAGGATGCATAGTGTGTGCCACTTGGTTTCGTGCGCACAAAAGAGATGACAAGATATCCCCACAACGCTCCCACTTTTCTTCTTGAAAAAAACTTTAAAATCCAATTACTGCTTTAGTTATAGCTCGACTAGGAAAATAAAAAACCTGGTGTTGCTATTGATCGTTTTTATGTGGCAACATGTTGTTGGATTGTTTCGTATGTGAATATTGTTCTAGTATGAATACAGTCAAGTAGCCTATTAAAATTGCTAGAATGAATATTAAAAATAGTATAAATATAAAAATTAAGCAATTATCGGCTAAATGATTGCGGAACGTGTAACGTAAACGCCGAGCAGACATTTTGCCTGATCTACATTAAATTCTAACGTAACGAGTATTCGTACATAAGAATATGTTGATTGCTTTCAAAAAGGAAAACTTTCATTTTTCAAACACATCTGCATAGCTTTACACATAACTGATTGCGAATAAAACTAAAAAAAATTGTTTTCAAAATATAAAATATGATGTTATAGATAATGGCGATAAAGTCCCGCGCGGTGCTGCCGTACCTCGTGCCCGTGCTGACTGCCAGCGGCGGCGGTGGCGGTGGTGCGGTCGACACTCGCGCGTTGTCAGCCTTGGCAGCGGCGGCAGGCAGCGCGCTGGGCAGACATCTGCCGCGTGTGCTGCCCGCGCTGCTGAACGCGCTGCAGGCAGTGCGAGGCAGCATCGACGAGCCGCGCGAGCTGGATCACTGTCGGGACGCGCTGCTGCCAGTCTCCGACCCGCCCGGCGTGCGCGTGTTAGTATACTGCGTACAAGCCGGCTGAGATATCTGGAACCGCGCAGGATGACTGCCATACGCAACGCAATGATGATTTGTTTAATCAAAACTTAATTCTATTAAAACAATAATTTGATGCGTATCGTTTGATTACAAAGTTTCTTTCAGCTTTTTTTTTCAACAGTAAACTTTATTAAAACATACTTACAGCTATTTGGAACGCAGCATCTGACAGTGGGATTATGTGTTGGCGTTTATATCTAAGAACCGTCACTTGTGATCTGAACTGAATTGTATAATTGCTTTGTTTTCAATTAAAGTTTTTACCAATTTTGAATATATTTTATACTACCTATACGGGATATAGCGCTGCGTCATAAAGTAGCCTATGTTTGACCCGGGATCTTCAACTATATTCATACCAAATTTCATCAAAATCCGGTCAGCGATTTGGCTGTAAAAGTATAACAGACAAACTTTTGCAATTTATAATATTAGTATGGATCTTCGTACTAACGTCTTCTTTTCCAAATTAAAACTGAACAACAGCAAAGGGTGTCTCACTTGCTTTATATAATTGTTACCTCATCATTTTTATACAAAAAAAAGCTGTTGGTCTTCCTAATAAATAAATAAGTGGCTAGCGTATTAATCCTTCGAACCGGATAAACGTTAATCAAAATGAAAACAAACTACACAAAGTTACAACAAAACTAATAGACATAAAAGACAAGATTACGTAGTCTTGTGACGGATGTATCTGTTTCTTTCTGCATCGTGGAAGATCTGATTTAAATTTTAAATTTTCAGCATCATCGACACGTTGCTCGACCAGATCCGCAGCTCGAACAGCGACCGCCGGCGCGCGGCCGCCGCACTGCTCTGCTCGTACATCATGCACACGCGGGCAGACCTCGCACCGCACGTGCCGCAACTGCTGCGCGGCCTCATCCTGCTGTTTGTGGACCCCGACCGGTAACTAGCTGCCCTACATCATGCACACGCGGGCAGACCTCGCACCGCACGTGCCGCAACTGCTGCGCGGCCTCATCCTGCTGTTTGTGGACCCCGACCGGTAACTAGCTGCCCTACTAAATAGGCGCGAGTTTGGCAACAGAGGGGCAACATTGGAATGAGCGGCTAAGGGTGCTGAGGGGTGCGGCTCCGGTTTCGCCATCGCGAGTTGCCCCGTGTGCGGGTTTCCCTGTTATTACGCATTTAAGTTTTTATTATTATTATTTAAAGGAACCATGGCGAACATTTGTTTTCTACTTCGACTGGTCTTCATTATTAAGGTTAATTCGGAATTATTCATCTTGTATGCATAATTAGCGTGGCGACGTCAAACCAATATTTTTTGTGATACTAAAAATGTTTGCTCTGGCGGAATAAGCAGTGATTTGCACTGAATTAAATTAAACTATTTGTTTGCGTTTATTATTTAGTAGCTGTTTCCCGCAGCTCCGCCTGCGTCAAAAAGTAGCCTATGTTTGACCCCGGGTCTTCAACTATATCCATACCAAATTTCATTAAAACCGCTATACCGTGGGGACGTACAGGGCCATGCGCACTCAGTACAATAACGCCTTCAGGAAACTATTGGGGCTGCGACGTCACTGCAGTGCGTCAGGGATGCTAGCTGAGGCGTGTCTCGATAGCTTTTCAGCCATTATCAGAAAGCGTATCGCATCTCTGATTAATAGAGTGAGGAGCAGCTCTAACAGCCTGCTGCAGACTGGATGTAGACAGTGGCATTATGTTGCACTGGACCCGCATTCAGCTTGCCAAAGACACCAAAATTAATTATCGTGTTTGTTACTAACATAGTTTTAAGTGTATTGTATGACTAACATTATATGGGCAATGCCTGAAATAAATGTTTTTTTTTTTTAAATCTGTTCAGCGGTTTGGCCATGAAAGCGTAACAGACAGACAGACTTTCGTATTTATAGAGTTGTCCACACCTACTTCAAAATGTGATATCGTTTGTGTTTCTGCAGGGAAATCCTCCAGATGTCGTGGGAGGCGCTGTCAGCGTTGACCAAGACGTTGGACGCGGAGCAGCAGATCGCGCACGTGGCCGACGTCAGGCAGGCTGTGCGCTACGCCGCCGCCGACCTCAAGCAGCAGGACCTGCTGCCCGGCTTCTGTCTGCCAAAGGTAGTTTATTAATTATTTATTTATTTATAAATCTTTATTGCACCACAAGTTTACAATTGGCGGACTTAATGCTAAAAGCATTCTCTCCCAGTCAACCATTAGGAAAAACAGAAAAGTTATGTGCGGCGAGAATTATTTTAAAAAATACAATGAGAGAAACAAAAAAAAACACTTAACTGCTAAATAAACATACATAGATTTACATACAGTATTCATAACTATACATATACATACATAAACATACATAAAAGAAGAGATGAAAACGGAAAAAGATGACGATTTAGGGTGATATTATGCTAGTGAGTAATTATCCACGTATTAAAAACAATTTGTTAACCATTTGTTAGCTTAAACATGTTTCGTTCCTTTCTTTCATTTCGGTATTTAGCGTGGAAAAACGAGACGCAAATTATATTAGCTAACATCAGCTTAATACCGAAGGTTAATTAATGAATGAATTTTCATATACGTCGTACATTTATAATATGTATCTTATATTTTTGTGCCAGTCGCTTTTGGGACTACTAGGGCTTGGAATTCAGAAGCTTGGGCATTTATTAAGGAGTTAGGTCGTTGTATTATCCTTAACACTAAAGATAATCGTTCAGTGTCGTATCTTGTGCAAAGTCTGTCAATAGCGATCTAAAAGGGAAATACTACTAGCGTTATGGGTGCTCTTTGGCGAAGTACGATATGTTTGGGAATGCAATCTCGACCTCGATCTATTTGGTCTCGAAAAATTACTCGAGATCTCGCAAGAATCGATATTTCGCGAAATTTTTCGAGTTCCAATCTGGATGTTAGGTCTCATTTTAAAAATTTTATTCGAGATCATGACCAAACCGATCGAGGTGGAGATTGAACGCGCATTAAGAACAATACGCGTGTATCGATGCGCAACAGTAGCGCTGACTATCTGATGCTCATTTAGAATAACCAACCACTGTAACGGGGGGGTCTTTTGGATATTTTTTTATTAATCATGTTGTGGATAGTTTTCTGTTTTTTGACGAAACTTTTGCTTATTTAAAATTACATGTCATCGTACATAAATATTGCATTTCTTTGACTACTCGACCAACCTATTTGACAACTTTGTTCCCAGGGCATCACCCCGATCCTGCCTCTGTTCCGCGAGTCCATCCTCAACGGTCTGCCCGAAGACAAGGAGAACGCTGCTCTCATGCTGGGCGAGATCATCAGGCTGACGTCCGCCGCCGCACTGCAGCCGTCAGTGGTGCACATCACGGGCCCGCTCATCCGGATCCTCGGAGACCGGTTCACCTCCAGCGTCAAGGCTGCCGTGCTCGAGACCCTGGCCGAGCTGCTGGCCAAGGTTAGGCTGGCACTGGCGTTTGTAGCGTAATTGTTTGTAACTAGGCTGAGTCAACTTGCTGACGGCGCAGTTGGGATCCGAATGGACGTAACTCTGCGTGTCGCAACACGTCTGACCAAAGAATTCATTCTTCGCGAATACTGCTCTACGCGTCGCGTCGGTAAAATGCCGAATATCGAAGGATTTAATCGAGATAGACATAGTGCAATTGCCTCTATTTTCCCTGAAATGAATTATCGCGACATAGCGAATAATGTGGCCGAGCACTTCATCATAGATCGAACACGAAGTTTTATCGCGACAACGAAACTTTACGATCAAGTGTGGCCGCTGCTCTCCGTGGTCCAGTGGTTAAGACGTCCGCCTTTAGCCCGGGGGTGGTGGGTTCGATTCCCACCGGAAGCATACTTTGTTTAGTTGTTTCCAGTTTGGTTAGGACTTTGCAGGCTTGAATCACCTGATTCTCTGATAATAAAGATGATTCCGTGCTTCGGAAGGCACGTTAAGCCTTTGGTCCCGGCTGCCATTTGGTAGTCGTTAAAGAAACCACGTCAGAGGCCGAGAGGCGGTTCCGTACAACTCTGACACCAGGGGTGTACATAGTCGATAGACATTGTAACTTACACGAAATGATGATGATGAGTGTGGCCACAGCATAAGAGACGGAGCTCTTGTAGAAATGATCAACATCATTTCAACCACAGACAATCCATTACTAAACAGGATCTCTAGTGTCATTATGGGAATCTGTCTTTACGCCGATCTGGTATTATGGGTTTCTGACAAATCGCTGAACTGACTTTTTGCATTTCTGACGTTCTTCGCCCAAACCATACTGGTCTTTAGGTCATCTGACTATCTACTCGGTGGGGTATCCAACTTTACACTTACCGTTGCGTAGTTGCCATCCAAAAATCTTCCTGATTTGTTATTCCCTTATTCATTTGTTGTTACTACGTCGTGTCGCTAAACTATCAGAGTGATCATATAAGCCAATATTTAACTTTTTGTTGTGTTTCAGGTCGGCGTGATGCTCAAACAGTTCCTCCCACAGTTGCAGACGACGTTCCTCAAGGCTTTATGTGACCCCACGAGGGTGGTTAGGCTTAAGGTGCGTATACTGAGACCTCTGTCACACTTAAATCTCCCTTTGAACATTTGGTCCGACAGGCTTCTTGTATCTTTGTAAGATAGATTTATCAATAAAGTTACTCTAATCTATTTGTTCTATTTCTTTATTGTAAAATAAGTGTTAATTTTTGTGGTTGAAAACAATACTCATGTTGATTTTCAGGCATAGTCACCATGTTTCCCCGTTTAAAGGGTTGATTTAAAATAGGTTTTTACTCATTTATCAACATCACGATGTTGTTACTAAGAACACTTGTCTTAATGTTTTCTTATGTTTTCGCGATTGTTATTCATTACGGTTTTATCGCGTTTATTACTTATTTTATTTATTAAATAAGTAATAAACGCGATAAAACCGTATTAAAATAGTTTAATTTAATGAACACTTGTCTTTTTCCGGGATCAAGGACTTATTTTTTTTTTTATTTTTCAGGCTGGACTTGCCATGTCCCAATTGGTCCAGATTCACACTAGAGCAGATCCATTGTTCATTGACATGCATAACACTGTCAAGACTACAGAAGACCCCGGCATTAGGGAGACCATGTTGCAGGTATACTTATTTTCTAATTTTTTTTATTGAATGAGGCTGAGACGAATGGAATTTTAACATTATATGAAAACAGATCACAAGATCAAATTATTTAAAGAGTTCGATGATGCAAGCAATTTTATTAGAGAAGTAAGGGTACGAACATGGCACAGATGCATCACTGCGATACCAAGCGGTCAATGTATAGATCGATACATCAATGTAAATATATCCATACTAATATTATTAATGCGAAAGTCTGTCTGTCTGTTTGTAACGCTTTCACGGCCAAACCGCAGCACGGATTTTGATGAAATTTGGTATCGATATAGTTGAAGACCGGGAGTCAAACGTAGGCTAGTTTTAAAATAAATAAATCATTGCCATTATATAAGTACACATAATTGACTTATGGATGGACAACAAATGCGGGACACGTGAAACTTTAACAGTAAATATAAATAGACTGGTAATTATGTAAGTATTTATTACATTAAAAGTTTTCATTAATAAAAATAGAATATAAAACAAATCAATTAACGTATTTTTAATAACCACGGTGGCAATTCTCTTATTTTACATAGTACACAATTTTATCGTAATTGGATCGCAATGGCAATATTTTTTTGTTATTCTGTTATTAATTTTAAGTCCAATCGTCTTTCAATGGCATGCCATTGAACTGCGATTGAAAAATTTGTTATTCTGCTCTTCTATCGTATCAGTCGTAAGTCTATTGTGCAGTAATCGGGTATTCCGCTATTATTTGGCGTTTGTTTGATGATGTCATTACAATCCAATTACGTTTCAATTGCAATGAGATTGCGATTCAAAATTGTGTTAGCAGAATACCAATATTGAGCTTATTAAAATTGCATCGTAATTTATTATCAGTTGCATGGTCTCTTAAATGGTATTATTATGTATGGAATACCTATCTTCCCGACGCACTAATACGAACTATAGTCGTGCCTATTATCAAGAATAGGACAGGGGACCTGAGTTCATCAGCCAATTATCGACCTATCTCTCTAGGAACCATATTGGGTAAGATACTTGAACGGTTATTTCAGCCCGAATCGGTACGTAATAACGACATTGACGAGGCACAGTTTGGATTTCGCCCCCAATGTGTCAACAGATTCAGCGATCGCTAGTTTAAAATACGCTGTAGATTACTACGTAAACCGCGATACTCCGGTTTACGCCTGTTTTTTGGACCTAAGTAGCGCGTTTGATTCGGTGCATATTCCCCTATTGCAACGACAAAAACCGACAACGCGCGGCCGTCCGCCTCCGGCGAGGCACGTCCTGAGCCTGTAGACAAAACGATAACTACATTCGAAAACAAAAAATGTATGGCAATGACGTTAGCCGCGCATTATCACGTGGTCGATTTTCATACTAATTCCGAAAGATCGCGAACACGAATGTCGTTAACGTTTTTTTTTAAATTGTGACTTTGGCTAAGCCCCGTGACCGGTCGGCGGTTTGATCCAGCACGCGGCTCCACGTTTGCTCGCAGGCGCTGCGCTGCATCATCTCGGCCGGCGGAGACAAGATGTCGGAGCAGCTGGCACTGTCCATGCTGTCGACACTGACCAGCCCCGCCATGCTGGCGCACAACGACGACCCGCCGCGGGGGCAGGTGGGGGGCTGCCTCGGAGCCCTGCTGCACTGTCTGCCGCCCACACATCGCGACGCCGCGCTGCTGCATCACGTGCTGGCTGCAGCTAACGTGAGTCGCTGACATATTCTAGTTGTTTTCGCATTGTTTAGGACGTTGCTAGCTTGAATCACCTGATTGTCCGAAAGTATAATGATTCCGTATTTTGACTGCCATCTGGTGGTTGTTAAAAGCTCATCGTCGTCCTTTTAGTCTGTTTTCTCTGTTAGTAACAGGATTATGAAAAACAGACGGCAGTTGTAATAATCAATACCGCCGAATCCCTGATCAGGATTAAACCGTTTTGTGTACGACTAAGCAACACGCTGGGATTAAGAATTCTTTGGATGCTAACAATGAATGGACAATCCATACTTCCATACTAATGTTATAAATGCGAAAGTCTGTCTGTCTGTTACGCTTTCACGGCCAAACCGCTGAACGGATTTTGATGAAATTTGGTATGAATATAGTTGAAGATAGGTTACTTTTTGACGCAGGCGCAGCTGCGGGAAACAGCTAGTACAAAATAAACGACTAATAAATAATTTCATTTCGCAGACAAATACTGCACACGCTGACGACTGGCTGCTCCAACATGGCAGATCCTGCGCCCTATTCGTCGCTCTCAAAGAAACTCCAGAATGCATTTACCGCGATCACTTCGAGGAGAAGATAGACAAGGCTCTGTTGGGCTACCTCGCCAGTGACAAGGTTCCTATCGCGTGTAACGGCATACGCGGCATCGGGTACCTCATGAAGTATCTGGTGGAGAACGATAGGCCGATACCGCAGAATATACTGTCCCAGTTTGTTAGAGTGAGTACTGTATTTATTTAGATGTTATTGTTCATTATAAGTCGTTTATAAATAGAACTGAAAATGCTATGTGACTATTTCAATAAGTAATTTTGCCTGAACGAAATACATACAACTTAATATTAAATACTTGAGCATATATTTCTATCTGATGTGATTTAATAATAATTCAACCATAGAAGTAGACTTTTTTGAGATGGAAATGTGAAATTAGTATTTGCTGAAGTAGATTTTTTGTTACGAGTGCTTTTTTGTGTCCATTGAGCGTGGTTTTTTATTGAGAGAAGTGATTCACGGTTGAGAATTGGGTAAATAATGAAATTTTATTACATACCTGTTTGCCTACAGAATAGTATAAGAACGATAAACTGATACAAATGTGTGAACTCATTGATGATCCATTTGAGCAGTTTAAATAAACTCTGGGGATTATTGGCAGCAGTTGAGCACTGAACAGAAGTAGAACTCATTGGATATGGTTTCCAGAGCATGAACCACAGCAGTAACGAGGTGAAGCAGCTCATGGCGAGCGCGAGCGCACTAGCGGGCTGCAGTGCCCAGCTGGCTGGCAGCGGTGCCGAGCTGCTGCGCGTGTTGTTGCCCGCGCTGGTCAACGGCACCAAGGAGAAGAACACATACGTCAGGGCAGGCTCGGAGCTGGCGCTCAGAGCCGTGTTGAGGCTGCCCTATCATGATAACTATCATCAGGTATTCATTATTATTTCTTATTCCTTGTTTTGCCATCTGGACCTATATAAAGTCTGTGTACTGTCAATGCGTATCGTCGCAAAATGTCCCGTATGCAAAATGTCATGGAGTATTGCTCCTGACAAATAAAATATCGATCGAAAGTTATAAGCTTTGCACTTCATTCATTCTCATGTATGGTGCTTTGATAACTATGATCATGAGTAAGTGAGCTACTACAGGTTCTAACAGATAAGATATAAAGTCCTTGAGTTATCATATGGAGTACCATAGCTAAATTTAAATTGGATTAAATTGATTTTCAACATTATTGTAAAGAAGAACCGTGTTTTCAGTTTATTGCTTAATGTCTTTCATCTTTCAGATAGTTTAGTAATCTAAAGGTGAATATAAAGGGTAGTGGGTTCGATTCTCATGGAAAGCAAACTTTGTTTAGTTGTTTCCAGTTTGGTTAGGACATTACAGGCTTGAATCATCTGATTGATAATAAAGAAAGATGATTCTGGGTTTCTGAAGGCACGTTAAGCCGTTGGTCCCGGCTGCCATCTAGTGGTCGTTAAAGTAACCACGTCAGAGGCCGAGAGGCGGTTTCGCACAACTTTGACACCAGGGAGTATATGGTCAAATGATGATGGTGATCGTCGACTACCACCTCATTAGACTTGAACGAAACCGAGCTAACCCATTGTTTCCCCTCAGCAATGCCTGTCGCTGCTGGAGGAGGGTGCGCGGGAAGCCCTGGCGGACGTGGTGTCGCGTGTGCTGCGACGCCCGCACTCCGACCCGCGTGACGACGACCTCGACTGCACGCTGCTCACCTGACCGGGCAGCCCCCAGACACATGTTATAATATAGCCATCTAACTTGCACTAGTGTTTTATTCTCTTCTTCGGAGCTTTCCAACCTGTGCTCTGTATACGCTGCCCCCTACAACTCCTCTCCCTCCTCACACTGCTTGTGAAGCTCTACCAGGGTGCCAGCCTTTATAGCCCTTATGGTAATCCCACATTGCTGTTACAAAATGTTTACTAAGGTACAAAAATTTGACAAAGGTACAAAGATTTATATATATATATATATATATATATGTATATATATATATATATATATAAAAAAATCAATTGCTGTTTATTAGTCTGGCTAAAACTCGAGAACGGCTGGACCGATTTGGCTATTTTTGGTTTTGAATTATTTCTGGAAGTCCAGGGAATGTTTAAAAGGTGAATATATTCGGAGGCGGTACGAAGTTTGCCGGATCAGCTAGTACATTATAACTAATGTGTTAACCGTAAATTCAATTAAATTCAACTCAAAATGTTGTACTACATAAGAGTCACTGTCAATAAAATTGCCCTTTTTCATTTCCCCACTGATACAACTGATTGCTCAACTCAGTTGCATAAATTACAAGTAAGTAGCACAATCCATTACATGTATTCCCCATTGCCCAACCATAAACGGCCCAACTGTATTTGAGAAGTGTTGACAAGAGTGAGGCCTTTCTAACTATATTTTTTTTAATTCAATTCTGTTTTCTTGTAACCTACTATTCTTCTGATCAAATCTAACTACCTGACCGATTGTATGTTCATGTAGATACACTTATGTTGCACAAATAAATTATTTAATTTGATTTGCAAGTTAAAAACCTTATTAGTACTACTAAAAACAAATTATCAATTTATGAATAGGAGTACCTGACAAAATTCTTATATTCAGACTTATTTGGTTCAATATTCTGTTATGAATAATGCATGACTAGTTGATATTTGAGAAGATAAAGCACCATATTGCTATAATGAAGTGACAAATTTGTTTACAAGTTGAAAGCTTGATAAGATAACAGGCAATGAAACAAGCACTTATCACAAGAGTGATAGTGCCATATAACAAAAATTTAAATTTTCTCTTTATTGCACAATTTCAATAAATAGAAAATTTAAATTTGGTATACCTACTCTACCATTAAAACATTTTAGAACAATTTGTCATTCATCTAAGCCCTTTCCCAATTCTTGAGGTTACTGTAGTCTATCAGTTGCTGTAAAATATCTATTACAGTAAAAGGAGTTCATCCTTTCTCTTGTCTGTATTAAGAAGGAATAGATTTTTCTCAGATGATTTCTGAGTGTAGAAATTAAAATATTAATATGACACACGCACACCTTTATTTACTGTTTAGAAAAAGAAACATTGTATAATGCTATTCATTACTGTACTTTGATTAAATGCATATTTTATTGTTCATGGAATGTAAATACATATTCAAATATCAGTACTAATGAGCTATACAGTCTTAGTATATATTTACTAAAATTATGGTCACTTCATTTATTTTTAAATTATTGAACAAAATTTGAATAATAGACCATCAGCTAATCTTTGTGCTGCATTTGTACTGTTACAAGCAAATATGTACCAGAATCACTACAACTAGAAAATTCATATGACCTTGTCCTTTACTGCCTTCACCATAATAAATATTAGCTACTCCTGAAATAATATATTATGAACAATAATTTCATGAATATAAATTGCACTTATAACTCAGACTGTTTCGGTTTCTGCGTGAAGCCTCTGTCTTGCAACAGCTCATTGCACTCTGTCCGCCGGAGATCTGACAGTGGGATGCGCTCCAACTCCTGGTCCGCTTCTCCCAGCAGAACCAGTTCCGGGGGAGCCCCTGTGATGAACTTCACTTCCACTCTGTCATATTTAGGGGCGTCATTCAGCACGAACTCTTTCACTTCTGGAAGCCGGTTAAGTGAACAACCTCTGCAGCTCTGTAAGAAATATTTAAGGTTGAAAAGCTCTTGCCAATATAATCCGATAGACCCTAAACATTTAAATGTTTTCAATTCTCGTCGATTTAAATGTTAAGAACTTAGATTATTTATATCGATGGTCGAATGAATAGGGAACGCCTACAATAAAATACTTGAGAAGTGAAACTTACTTCAATTCTTGCAGATTTAACATCTGAATTTTCATACGCAAATCCCGTAGCTAAAACTACAAAAATCACAAACAACTTCATTTCACTGATTTATTTGAAATTAGATAAATGTATTTAATGAGCAAAACCAATCAACGAAACCAAACCAAACAAAAAATTGATAAAAATTACAAATGACATTTCTATCTTGACATTGATTGAATGCCAATCATAAATCGAGGACTTTTGGCGGGAAGCTGTGAAGAGAAGTAACAGCGCTTTTTATATATGTGTTTTTGGCTTGCTTTCGAGCCCGAAAGCAGTACTACAGCAGAAAATTTTGGGCTCGATTGACCCCGTCCGTTTTCTCTAAAGTTAATATTTACACGACACTGAGTAACTCTAATGTGTCTATGACTTTTTAGGCTTACTACGATCCTGTCACTATCGATTAAAAATAATTTCATTGCCTTCCACGGCCGAAAAAAATTTTAAATATCGAATTTGAAGTTGACCTTGACAGCTCTAATTTTTTTCTAGTAACACGGTACGAGAAAGTGCCTGGCTGGTGAAGTTATCCTTTATTAAAACTAATGAATTTTTTTGAGAAAATGCCTAAAAAAGTCTATTTTAATATAAAATAAAAACATAATTGATCGCTGTAAGTTATCATGTGTCATTTCCACATTTTTATCGAAAAAGTTGGGAACAAAATGGCGGACCGCGCTAAAAAATATTTTTCTAAAATTATAAAATTCATTATATTTGTGATATTTTGGCTAATTTGTATTACAATTTTAATAATTAGCAATATAAAATAACAAGAAACCACGGTAATTCAATCGATTTTTTAAGATTTGAAAATAAAGACGCGCGGTACCGGTCACCTTGATATTTTAGTATGGACGGCGGCCGCCCGAAAATATTAACTTGTACATGTTTAGTTTCTATTTGTCATAGACTTAGTATTTTAAACAGGACTGACCCCCGTATTCTTAAACATAACCTTAAGGACGTCCTTCACTCAAACTTATTTGAGGGCGCCATAAGGAAGTCCTCGAACTTTGCTTGAAAATGATATTCTAAGTTGGTTGCTTGAGCAAACTCCAATGAGGTTATAAATAACAATTTTAAACACAAAAATTGAAAATTATGAGTGTTTCGTGTTGTAGAACTATTATTATTATTATATTATATTTATTATTATTATTCACTTCATTTATTTTATTATCTTAAATATAGATATATTCTACAATATTATATAGTATGTAAAAATATTATAAAAAACATCAATATTTAGCAGACCGACGGCAGTGGAGATGTGCTCAAGCTACCGGCAGTAGGGTTCACAGAGTGAGGAACCTCCTGACAATGCGGGCCGTGTTGAGGATAACCGCCTTCTGTATCCGACCCCTGATCCAACCATCAAGCGAGAGTCTAGAGAGGTGTTGGTTTAGACTCTTCGCTATGAGACCGTTCGCAGATACGATTATCGGCACAATAATCGTCGTATCGACATTCCACATGGCGGTAATCTCGTGGGCTAAGTCCAGATATTTACTAAGTTTATCTTTCTCAGCCTTAACGAGATTCTCGTCGTGCGGGATGGCGACATCGATAAGCACTGCGCGGCGCTGGGATCGATCGACTAACACGATGTCAGGCTTATTGGGGACAATAGTCCTGTCCGTGATGATAGATCGATCCCAGTAGAGCAAAGCACGACCATTTTCGAGAACTGGCGCAGGTAAGTATTGGTACTACCATACTACCAATTTGGTAGTATGGCACCTCAGAATCGAGTAGGCCGTATCGAAGAGCAAGTTGCTGGTGGATGATCTTGGCTACTTGGTTATGTCTGTGTAAGTACTCGCCGTTAGCAAGATAAGAACAACCAGAAATAACATGTCGGAGAGATTCTCCGGGACGGTGGCATGCCCGACATATGTCGACCGTACCGTCCTTTATGATGTATTTCCGGTAGTTATTAGTCTTAATAACTTCGTCTGCAATCGCACAGGCAAAACCCTCGGTTTCCCCAAAAAGGTCACCGAAGCGTAGCCAGTTCACCGAAGCAAGCAGATCTACATCAGGCCCTGTCAGAGCCCGGTAAAACCGCCCGTGCAACTCCTTGCTCTTCCATATACCTCTCCGATCTTCATTACTTAGTACCACTGGCCTGCGCCAATTATCGTTTGCCAAGGAGAGAGGGGTGAGGCCCATGTCAGCCGCAACCACTTCTCGATGCATCCCACATCCACTGCTACGGAAGTTTATTATTATTATTATTATATATATTGTTGTATAACTAACTAGTAATCGCTAAGTGCAGTTTTTCTATCACTTCACTTAGCCTGATTCTTCTGACTAGACTTGACTACCGGCTAGACTTTTAGACTTGACGAAACCACACTGTAGGACTGAAGATTGAAAAATTAAGAAGGCTGTAAAGGACTTGTATCCACGGCCGTAGAACCCATTACTAAAAAAAATGTACATGTCATAGTAATGTCTGTCATTGTCAATCTGCTCTGTGCCATGCGCATGCGCCATTTGCATTTCAAACAAACTTTTCCAATGTTGTGCACTCTATATTTTATACAATCATACAAACCGAAAGAAAGGCCAAATAATTATAGTTTGTGATCATTTTTATTATTGTTGTTGTATCGCGGCTTACTGGTGCAGTATTATTAGTTGGTTGTTCATCGATGGTTTGTAGATTACCTACATTTCCATTGTAAGCAATGCAATAACTACCTTCAGTTTTTTTTGTTACCTCTTGTTTTAAAGATAACCTGACTGATAAAGTAGTAGAAATAGTGATTAAATTCTCTTTGGTAGTGATTATTGCTGAGATTAAATAATGGAACCAAAACACAGAACAGCTATTCAAAATAATTTTAGCTCTTTAGTGGCACAAACAGATCTACACGTGATGGTTACAACACTTTACGAAAAGGGAGTTTTTTCTGAACGTATGATCGAGCAATACAAGGTGAGTCTTAAGGACCGTTCATACTGACGCGAATCCTGCTCGCGTGGCGGGACGCCCACAGAAATAATAATATATAGAAATGTCATTTGCAGGCCAGTTAACTTTTTCATATGCTACGGCACTTTCATATACGACGGTATTACTCAGACCTTTATTTTAGAATCCCAATATTGATCCCGAATTGGACAAAGACAATCCTGATTTTTTATCTCAAAAGCTCACAGTATCTAAGGGTCTTGCAGTCTGCTTAACTTAATAAAATCGCAAACTCTGAAGCAGACTGCAAGACCCTTAGATACTGTGAGCCAATACTGCGTGAATCGGAATAGTTCCCAATAAAAATTTCAGGTGGTAGTTTGTAATTTTATGACATCAAAGACAAATGTTAATTTAGTCTGCCTGCGACCATGAACGCTGTAAAGTGTTTGAAACGTCAGGTGTAAATAAATAAGTAACAAACGCGATAAAACCGTATAAAAATAGTTTAATTTAATGAATAACAATCGCGAAAACATAAGAAATCATTATGATAATTTAAATTAGATTTACCCTATAGTTACTTTCTCAATGTTATTGTTAGGTAGTTGAGTCTTCTTTGTCTCCAAAAAAGAAAAAGTCAAAATAAAAAAACATTATGATTGAAAAATGTAGAAAAACGTTACCGAGCCTATCCTGCTGCCCAGTAACGGCGGCCTTTTCCTTTTTTACGTTGTAGCAGCCTTTTATAAGAAGGTGTTCTAAACAGTTACAGTGTAGGGGTTAGGGTTACAGATACAGTTTCTTTTTGTGAAATACAAAAGTGTTCCTGTGTTTGTGTTATGTAGTCTGCAGTATAAAATGCCAGTAAGCCTTTGGGCTTCTGCAGATGCATATGCATAATATATATAATTATGGTGATGGTGTCAGGTAAAAATAAGTACAGTTAATAAAAAGTTGACTGTACAGACTCATCATCATCATTTCAGCCGCAGTCAGTCCACTGCTGGACATAGGCCTCTCCCACTGATTTCCAAAATTTTTTTGCCTACGACCTTTTTCAGGTCATCTGACTGTACAGAGTATTAATTCTAATTTCAGAATCCCCACATTTGCGATAGCACACACAAGCGCAACTTCTACTTACATTTGATGCGCCGAGGGCCAAATGCTTTTGGACACCTGATCGACACATTGTGGGAGAATGGTATGTGGAACTTGGCCAGAGATCTGGACCCTGAAGGCCAATTTCATGATCGGCCTCGGAAGAACATTGAAAGTAAGTTGACTTAAATTATATGAAAAGGTCAAATGGCAGGCACTCCATTGATCTTCACAGCCCGACGTTTTTGCTGCATGATCTATTTTATTTAATCTTTATTGCATAACTAAAAAGAATACAAAAGGTGAATTTAATATTCATCTTGTATTTATTACCTAGTCTCATCATCAACTATACAAATTTATCATGAATTTCTAATTTTGGAAGATTAAGCAATGCTAACTACACTTTAACTTATAATATATCTACCAAAAAAAAATCACTTTCTGATTTATTCTAGGAGCAAGGATTGACGAGGGCAGTTTTATTAGTTTGAGCAGGAAAAAAAAGGAGAAAGCGAAATCGGAAGCAGAGACAAAAAGGAGTATGTATGTTTTGAGAATTAATTCCTAATGTTGCAGACCTTCGACCATGATTATTATTGCTAGATGCATGAAGTTACTTGAACTAGCGTCTGAAACATGTTACCATCAGAAAATCTACATGTTTCACTTTCAGTCACCACTTCGTTGTTTCCACTCAAGAAGTGAATGCGAGACAATGCCGAAATGTGTTGTTTTATTAACTTCGTGTCCAACTACACTTCCTATCATAAAAAAAAAGATTGGTGAACAAGAAAGGAATGAAACAAAATATAGTATTAAAAGAAATCTAGTTTTCTATAGGATAGTGCATTTACCCCCTTACTCATAAAAAATAACAAATATTCAATAAATAGTAAGTTAACTAAAATAGGTTTTGTCTTGTTCTTTCACCTCGAATATAGATAGGACAAAGAGATAAATAAGTTTATTTAATGCTGGCATAATGAACATTCGTATTTTTTTATGAATAAGGGGTTAATCTTTCTGTTGTTTTTAGTCCCAGTAGCCCCAGCCCCGCTGCCCCTGCCTCCAATGCCGGAGCTGCCAGTACAGCCTCCGCTGTCAGAGCCCGCCCCACTCAGTGACCCGCCACCGTTTGTTGTGAAGCACCCCACCGAGCCTGTTGTAGATGATGGCAACAGTAGGTGTTTACCTAATTACTGATTGTTTATCTTATGTTAAATTGTATTTTCCTGGTGCAATTAATAGTTATATCTGTGACAGCTTTGTGATAGCAAGAAATATGTAATTTAGTCTTTTTTTGTCCCATGCATGTATTGTTATATAATTGTTGTAAGAACACAACAATAAAATTATTCTATTCTATATTAATCACCATTTATTTTAAAATATGTTAGAAACTTTATTGCACATAATAAGTGATGTAGTTAAGGGTTTTATTCCAAGTTATAAAAACATCGTTATATGGAAATTGCGTATGAGAAAGAATGAATATGTTGTTTTAACTTAAACTTCATAGAAGTGAACAGGTCTAGACATCACAATTCTCTAAAATAAAATTCGTTTTAAAATCATAAAATTAACAAACAAAGACAGTCATCGTTTATTAGTAGATCATCATGCTTTTGCTTGTATTCATGTGATGTAATCCATCTTCCAAAAGGAGTCTGAAGCATTGTTGCTAAGATCCTAGCCCAGTGTTGGACCTCTCGATGATAATTTGTAGACATCAAGATGTACAACGTTCGCGGCGCGCGGCGGCAGCGTGTGATGTTGATGTACACGTACATGAACTTCGAGCACGACATCGAGAGCCCGCGTCGCGGTGCCGACCGCGACTCCGCCAATCTCAAGTACCTGTTCCACGAGCTCGGTTTCGAGGCTGTCTCCTTCTTTGATCATAAAAAAGAGGTATGTACCGTGGCTTCCGTTATTAGCGCGAATTTTACTGAATGTTAATAAATTGTTAATTTTTTCATATCTTGCATGCATGTATTCCTTTTTTTTGTAAGTTACCAACTAATTGTACCTATTTAAGTCACTATACGTCTTGGAGTGTAATGAATAGTTGTGAATAAATAAATAGTATGCGAGTGTCCATTGTATGGCTTATTTTCAAAATATTATATAGCAAATATAGCTTTGAATAAGCCGCTGGTCATTGTTATCATTCAGTAGTTGTTAAAATAAAAACGTCAGAGGCTAAAAGGCTGTTCCGGAATACTCTGACAGCAAATACAGGTTCGTTTGACCATTTAACCTTCTCGTTATATATTCATGAATAAATGAAAGACTAGCTAAATGTCATTGTCTGTATAGACACAAACGACCATGTTGACTGGTGTGCATTAGCAAAGTATATCCTGAAGTGGTAAAGTTATTATTCCTTTTAAGTGTTTTATTTGGTTTTGTAACTATGAGGTTACAAAGAAAATATATATATATTTTTTTTTAAATATGAACAGTTACTTCAGTGCTTATCTTGATATCTTGTTCAGTCTTTTAGACTAAGAGTCTGGATAGCTCATATTGCTAATATTAAGTGCCAGCTCATTCAGTTGCTGCAGCATGAACAAATCTGCGGGACACTCGACACCTTCGCAAATTACAGCAAATGTAGTAGCGTGTTTAGCACATAGATAATTCCTGTTTTACCGATGATGTCTATATTCATCGTCATCCTAGCGTGTATTCCTAGTTGCGTCGTCAGCTTACGCTTCGGAGCCTAGGGTACGCTGTAAGTCATTGTCCTAGATTTGACGGAACTGATTATTACAATGGAGCGACTGCCGTCTGACCTCCTTAACCCTTTTTACAGGGAAACCAGACCAACAGGAACATGACCCAAGGTGTGTTAGTGGTCAACACTGTCAGAATTTTTCAGGTTGCCCCACGGCATCTGACACAGCCTTACGACTGCTATCTATCGACAACAACCGGGACCGACGGCTTCACGTGCTTTCCGAAGCACGGAGGAGATAAAGATAGAAAATGCCACTAAATGGCTACCAATCCAATAGTGGTCGCGTCACGCCGTCGTCTGACACGCGCATTCGCTACGGATACTCGGGTCGCGCTCGACTAACGATATAAGAAGTAGGCATTGAGCGACAGAGGATTTAACTCTGTAGGTCTCAACCATAGAGCAATTACAAAGAGGAGATGCCGTTTGAAATGGCGCAGTGATGTGATCATTGGCGCCTCGCCGACACGAAGTGGGCGGAGCTTGTCATTGCTCGTGCTCCGTGATTGGAGCCACGCCTGAAACCAAGCACCCCGCACGTTTGCCTTCCGCCCCGTGTAGCCTCACAAATACTTTCTTACAAAACGTTTATTACGGCATCTCCTCTTTGTAATTGCTCCATGGTCTCAACCGATGGACAGGATAATTCTATTATGTCCCCGTTCCATACTTTGAAAATTTTCAATTCATGCTTTTGAATGTAGGAAACGATGGCCAGCCTGCGCAACCTGTCGAGCACGCTGGAAGGCGCCAAGTGCGTGTTCGTGGCGGTGTCGTCGCATGGATACGACCGCTACGGCTCCTCCGACAACGACTTCCGCTGCAGCGACGGCAAGCTCATCTCCTTGTTCGACTTCATCGAACACTTCAGCAACAAGGCGCTGCCGCAGTTGCGAGGGGTCCCCAAAGTCTTCATATTTCAAACTTGCAGGTAACACTTTTATTATATTACTGCTCTTTAAACAACTGTTACTTAATCTATATATTTGTAATTTTTAACAAGTGCAAATATTTTAAGGGGTGGTTTATTAAGGCCAAAGGCTTTCCTTTGGCCTTAATAAACCACCCCTTAAAATATTACTAAGAGCAAAATTTTAGAAATCTACGCGTTAGTTTATTTTTTAAAATTTAAGTTCATTATTCTCGAAAACTAGCGTAGATATTTATGAAACCAACATACATCTGTTTTATATGACTTAATTATTAAACCTTGGTAGTATTTGTATTTAATTTAAATAAATCCACCTTATTTAAATAAAAGAAGAGTCTGAGTGACTGACATAGCACGGCACATGGGTGGTTGGTTCCTTTTGTGGTCTAGGGGTGCACTAAAAAGGTTTCTTCAAATATAATTCTCCAAGGGGGTTAAATGGGGGTCTGAACTTATATATGATAAACGAGTAAACAGGTAATTTAGTATTTTTCAAAAATGGGGAAACCGGGCGACTGGGTACTTATGTCTTAAAATCGAAATAGGTATCACTTTCATGGTTATTCTGGCCACAGACTACAAAAACACACTTCTTACTTACTGCGATGGCTCAGCGACCCAAAGAGGACATGACACACGAAAACACACACTAATATTTGTTGGGTACAATATCTTATGTTACTGGTTTCTAATAAGTCGGTAAGTTTACTAGTAATAAATCAGTCATCGATTGCACCTTGTCTTAAATTGACGTTGCCACCCGTTACGATATGAAAATCCTTGCTCGGAAACACGCAGGCGAAGCCGCGGATAAAAGCTAGCAATGAATGAAAGAAGTCCTTTAAAATTTCTGACGTTTAATTGAACATATTTCTAATATTTAGGTGATAATATTTTTACGAACCAGACAATTTTAAACTAACCTTTTTGCATTTAATAGATCAGTGCTTAATGTAGGTTCATTGAAGTATTTACTAGTTTGTAACTGGGTTACGAGAAAAGAAAAAGAGACCTTCTTTTGTAACCGGTTACAAAACAAAGTTACGTAGGCGTCCGAAAGGAGATTATCATACACATCACATACCATGTCTGGAGGAAACCGCAAAGCACAACTAGTTATAAATAAGTCTGGCTACAACTTTGTATTTTGTACTAAATTTTGTATTCCAGAGGCAACAAAGAGCATGAGTGGTCGCATGCGCCGGCGCACGTACGCATGCCGGTCCGCGACGGCACCCCCTCCCCCTCCCCCTCCCCCTCCACGTCGCTGCATCCTCACGCCCCCCACCACGTGCCCGCCTCCCACCACTCTCCCGCCTCCTCCCACTCCCACCACTCCGACCAGTCTGACGGAGCGTGCTCGGTGCGACCACAGCTGGCACCCGCCACCCCCTCCAGGATATACTCCGATATACTCATCGCGCACTCCACGGTGCCAGGTATGTATTCTCTCGTCACGAAATGTTGAGCAACAAGCGGCCGGCAACTGTGATTTTTTTGATCATAATAGTTTGCGGAAAAAGCTTTTTCACATTTTTTTTGAAAATTCAAAACATTTTTTAATATAGATAAAAAATGTAAGTGCTTAATTTTACATCATCTATCTATTTATTTATGTTAGTGTTAAGTACTACCAGGAATGTTCGTAGAGGAACAACAATGACCCATTCGATGTACTATTGTAGGAAGCCACGAGTAATATGCAATGTGTTGTTGACAGCATGCTAGTGGCAGATTTTGGTCCTTACAGATACAATTGCCAGAGACGACTCTGGAAGATTTGTATTTGCACTACAAATACAAATCTTCCAAATAACTAGCCTATTTTAACATTCAAACTGTTTCTGATCTAAAAATGTTTTCACTAGGGTTCGTATCGAATCGTATCCCGGAGGAAGGGTCGTGGTACATCCAGACGTTGTGCCGCGTGTTCGCCGAGCACGCACACCACATGCACGTGGAGGAGCTCCTGACGCTGGTGGACCAGCAGATGGAAGCCAACTACCGTCTGCAGACCTCCTCCGTCGACAAGTGGGGCTTCAACCGGCGGCTCTACCTGCTGCCCGGCCAGGACATGTGACGCTCCGATACAAGCCATCGACATGTAGCCATAGATCTCCGGACTGACTTATTTATTTGACTGCGACTGATCAGAATTATTGAAGCTAATGCCTCTGCCATTTCATCAATAGTCGTTGCGTTTAAAAAATATTTCGGAAACACCAAAGAAAAGTTATCTAGCGAAGAGTGAACTCTGCATTATGCAAGCCGATGGGTATTGAAATATTTAATGGTAGAGGTATAGAATGGGTGCACCCATTCTAAGGTAAGAAAAAATGTCACAAATGGTGCGTGAATTTCGCAATACACAAAATAAAGTGATTTCTACATTAAAATTGAACGTTAAACTATCTCAACGAGATATCCTCACTCGCTGCGGTAGTGTACAAAAACTTGTGCACTAATGGACATTGATAGGTGCCCTGAATTAATTAATGTCAGTGCAATGAACTAACTCCACTGAACTATGCTGGTGCCTAGTGTTCTTAAACGGACATCATCATTATTGAAATAAAGTATGATGTAACACCTCTCCTTAGTCCTCTTGCCCCAGTCTCATGAAGGGACAAGTGAGGTGGTTTATTGTCATACACATGACACGAACCTGAGACCCATCATTGAATACCTACGGATTTTATTTCCAGGGTCAATTCACATCGCTGTTCTATATTATCCTAATAATCTCACTGCCAGACCAGACTTATTATTCAGTGTTAAATGTTTAGAAATCAGTTATCAAATGAGATCTCATGATAGCACGTCTCTTGTGTGTGACAAAATATCTAAATTTTTAAGGCAATATGTGATAGTGACATAAGTTTGTTTATTGTTTTTAAACAACTTCATAATAGAACCATCGACTTCTGGGCCATTTTAAATAAAAACCAAAACAACTAGATAGTGATAGATTATCAAACTAATGTGGGGTTGTGGTTATTAAAATTTTAATTATTCTGTAGTCATTTGATGTAAGTATTATTTTTGATATTGAACTTTGACGAACGACTTAAGATTGTGCTAAAAGTTGGTACTACACACCTGGCTAATTGGACTAGAGTTGACCTTAGTTATCTTTAAACTAATTATGTTTGTAATGCCGACTGAGCCATGGAACTGTGATTTTTAATAAATTTTATATGTGATGTTTCACTTTTACCATGCATTTATTTTAGCAAATACAGTTTTAAGAACATACCATAATTTTAAGTGACATTCTTAGATAAGCTAGCAACATATTAATTTTAAAATCGTATTGCGTATTGTAGTTAATATATAAATGACTTATAATGTTAAATAAAGACTCTTTAATTAGGATTGTTAAAATAATATTGCTCAAAATGTGCCCTATTTTACTATCCTTTTTACAGTATTGAAATAAAGAGATATTTTCTGAAAATAAATTGTTTATTTTCAATATCCATACTAATATTATAAATGCGAAAGTCTGTCTGCCTGTTACGTTTTCATGGCCAAACCGCTGAACGGATTTTGATGAAATTTTGTATGAATATAGTTGAAAAAAATGGGGTCAAACAGGCTACTTTTTGACGCAGGCGGAGCTGCGGGAAATAGCTAGTCGGATATAAATAAAACTTATTGACGTCAATCAGGGCCGTTATTTTAACCGAAATAAATGTTCTCCAGTTTTATCAGGCACGGGCTTGGACGTAATTTCGGCGGCATCGTCTTGAAGACCGACAAATAATGGTACCTACAATATCGCTCGCTTGAGTACTATCTTATTTTTTTATACTATTAAGTAGGCAAACAGGCGTACGGCCCACCTAAATCTATACATATATCTGAATAACTGAGTTATTATTTATTTATAAAACGTACATCGTACAACAAGCCGTAGGAGTAATTAAATTTTGAAATTAGATTTAAAAAAATTAAATGGTCTAACATTTTCTTTAGCTACGTAGTATGCTTCCCGTGGGAATCGAACCCACGACCTCGGTCGAAGGCGAACGCCACCACGCTGGACCATGGAGGCACATAGGTGAAAAAATTAAACATGAAAATATTATGCAAATTTTATTATAAATTTTTTGTTGAGCTTGTTGCAGCAGTTATTTAATAACATAAATTATCATTAGTGTGCTTTTGAAAGCATACATTTTATTGCTTACGAGCTTTCAAAATTGCATTTTGTTAAAATTTTTAGTAAAAACCAGTGAATTACAATCAAAGCATTCCGTCTAAATCATCGATCTGACACAGACGAGACCAACATGCTCAGCTTGCTAAGGTTCAGCCACTGTCGGACGCAATGTTGCGGCACGTTATGTTTGACATAATCATTACACCGCTCCACACGACCCGAGGGTTCGATTGACACCAGCTCACGCTTCAACATGTCGGCATAATCGGTCATCTTCTCGAGCCAGCGCTGCATCGGGTTGATGAGGGAGCTTTGATACAACCAGTCGAGTACAGAAGTCGACCACCACGGCTCCGACGCCTTCCAATCGTAATCGATGACGCCGTCGTACCAATTCCTTTTCGTGATCGTAGTATCGTGGTACTGCGTCCATTTCGAGCAACATTTCAGCTTGCCGGTGTGAGATTCCATTTCGAGGAGGACATCGACAGTCGCGGATTCCAGCGTGGAGTTGTCGAGGAAGGGAGCGGAGAGCGGGGCGGGCAGCGGGGCGGTGAGCGGGGCGGCGGGCGACAGCGAGTGGCGAAGCGCCACGTACTGCAGCGCGGGCAGCCAGGCGTGTGCCAGCAGCAGCGTGGACGTGAGGCAGGCGGCCAGCGCTGCCAGGTAGCCGGCGGACAGCGTCAGGCAGGCGGCCAGCAGGTCTCGGGCGTGGTGTGCGGGGTCGCTGGCCGCGAGGTCTCCGTACGTGAAGAAGCCCCGCGCTCGCGCCTGCCGCAGCGCTACTTGCTTTTCCAGCCATTGTAAACCCGACTCGAACGATTTTTCATTCACGAAAACATTCCAATCCTTAAAAAATAAATATTACATTTAAACATCATCATGTTTGTGTGCCATTTCTTTAGCTCCCCGAGGTTCTCCATAACGTAATGCGGTAGTTAGATGTCGCTTGCGTCATGTGGCAATAATGCATTAATGAATGATAATGATGACACACATTAATAATTATAGAATGATATTTTTTTATTGGTTACTAGCTTTTTCCGTCGGCTCCTGCGGCCTGCGACAAAAAGTAGCCTATGTTTGACTCCCCCTCTTCAACTATATTCATACCAAATTTCATCAAAATCCGTTCAGCAATTTGGCCGTGAAAGTGTAACAGACAGACTGACTTTCGCATTTATAATATTATAGTATATGCTATAGTATATATATATAGTATGGATATGGATTAATCATAAACTTACTATTCACATTAAAATAACTACTCACTATAGCATTAAGAAAGTCCACTTCTAACTTTTTAAGTTGGTTGAGGTCCACACCGCCTGACGCTGCCCACTCGGAACATATCACTTCATCATCCTCGCCGTCATCTTGCAAGAATTTGTTGCCTACCATCTGTAAAGGTGTTACTTATTATTTAAACTTTTTTGCTACCTAGATTTAATTATGCTACTTTTTAATATAGGTAGACTAACTCATGTTGCAAGTAAGTAAGCCGACTTCAGACACAGAATAGATTAAAGCATGGGGTCCCATTGCCTATTAGTTCCCCTTTTTGATGTAAATGGGCGCTTTAATAAGAAAAATATTTATATAACTTAAGTCATGATATCGCTTATTATTGACAAAATAATAAACTTAATTTTTAAAACCCAAATTTTTCACATACCCAAATTCAATCACAAGTTGATAAAGTGCTGTGTTTAAAAAGTTATAAATTTTAATTTGTAACTTCTTATGTTTTTAATAGATGGCGTAACAATGACTGTTTGTATGAGATTAACCAGGAAAGTTGGCGCGTTTCAATGTATGGTTGAATATCTGTATACCATAAACATAATTTATTGTTAAGCCTTGTTGGTTGACTCCTAAACTAGCTATTCTATTTACTATTAACACTAAAAATCACAACAAGTGATGAAAATACCTGCTGGTAAGGATCCTTAGGTCTGCAAACCTGACAAGCACAAACTCACCAAAGAAACAAGAAACAGGTCAGCAGGCGCAGTGGTGGCGAGGTAGTCGGGGTTGCAGGAGTTGAGGCGCTCGAGGTAGAGGATGGCCAGCACGAGCGCGCACGGCGACACACACGCTTGCCGCGCGATGGCGGCTGCCGCGTCCACGTGCAGTCGCCGCAGCGAGCGCCCGCGCTGCGACACAGACCACAGTTCGCAGGATACCTCTGCAATGTCATCAAACTACTTGTATACTACGGCTCGACCCAGACCCAAATGAATATTTTACATAAAAAACTATGATCAAAACACAAGGGTTGATTTTGTGGGAAAAAATTGTGATGTAAACTTGTCCTTGAGAGAGAGAATGTAATATTGGATATAATTTCATTAAAATCAGTGCAGCAGTTAAGCTGTGAAAACATAGCAGACACATTTACATTTTAGTCTGTATACCAGTTTAGATAGATCAAAGTTTCTATATGAAAAATGAGAAAAGTCTTGAAAAAGGGTATCAAATTCCTATTCCTCAACACTTTTCTAATTTCTGACAGTTTTCAGTTGAATTGCTATCAAAACCTGCCTACATTGTATGAAATTTATATTTTTCATAATCATCAATGATTATTGTGCACCCATTGTATTTACTCTCTTAAATATGTATAGATTAAGAGAGTAGTCCACAGTTAACAATGAAGATTATAATGTTTAATATTGCAATAACATTATAGAGTTCAGCTGCCTTTGTGACTGTCAACCAAAAATTAATATAGACAGTGAAAGTTATATAGAGAAAAGAGAAAGCACACTTTACATTGATGTATAGCTAAATAAAAATGTGGTCAATATAAATTTTTGTAATAAAGAACATTACAAACAAGATATATTTATATTATCAAAATCACTTTATTATCAAAATATTTCAGAGAAAAAATGTGAAGTATCCTAAACTTACTTCTTCAACTGCGCAGGACCCTAGAACAAGACATTAATTCAGAGAATTCTATTGTTTTTCACACAGCTTATGGATATTTCTAAAATAAAATTAGTACCAGTGACAGGCAGACTCAGACATGGTAGTGTTGGAAGTTGCCCGTAGTAAAGAGTTTTAGTTATGCGCTTCAAGAACTCTTTGTGGTCTCCCATACTCTAAAACAAATGTGTGGATGAAAAGCATTATAAACAGTCATATAACATACAAAAATGTATAAAATATTAAGACGGTCACAGTTTAAAATTTTAAATAATAATTTTTATTTCTATAGTTTTTAGTTTCATAAGTTATTTATTTTAAGTTTTAGCCATATAATTACATCAACATATAATATAATTATTTTATACCAAAAAAAATAATATTTTGATTAGGTCTGCCATCAAACCTATAACCTATTAATCTACATTAAAGGCTAAAATAATAATGCAACTAATTTGAGCAATTTGTTTAAATCATGTTTGGTGTGAAGTATTGAACATTTTGATTTTATTAAATTTAACATAAAGTTAAGTCAGGCATGAATGATTAGAAACTCAAGCACATGAAGATTGGCATGCAAGGATGGACTGTCTTTTCTTGTAGATACTTATTTGACCAGTTACTGCTAAAGATTAACCCAATAACTAATCTTTATGTAGGAAAACAACATCCTGTTTTGTAAAGTTTTCACATTTATATATTTGGTTATCATGATAATCTAATTAATATGACAGTATGAAATCAAACATTGGCGCAATAGGTTCGATCAACGAAGCGGGTCATACGAGTACGCTGGCATTTCTTGCATCCCAATGTGACCTCGTTGTTTTCTTACCTTTATCTTGGACCTGGAGCCTTCCCGTTTTCTCTTCGACACATTAGACATATTTACGTAAAAAAAGTGAGATGTTTGAATCTATTACACTTAAAAATGAAAATTAATTTAGAAAGTTTCTAGCTAGCGGTGTTTTAATTTCTCATTTGAAAAAATAGAAAACAACTAGATTGAAGAGGAAAATGACGACGATTGTCAAAAGACTGACGACGGTGGACCATGACGTCATTTGTCATTAATGTCATCATTTCACATTGACATTGAGGGAGCCGTGATGGGAGTATCTTCCTGCGCTGCGTTGACAATGTAGTCCATGGAGCCCATTTCTGCTAACGCCGTCACCACACGGACATTGATGGTGTTCGACAATGGCAGCACCCAGCCTAAGACCGACTGCGATTCGGAAGCTGCCATTGTCGAATAGTGTTCCGAGGTTTGCGGAAGGGAGGGCGTGTAGCCATTGTCCTTATTCGTGCTCTGATACAGCGAGAAGCCTCGCACGGTCAATATCACTGACAGAATTTTGGATCAAACAGTTATGCTCTCTCTTCACCAATGCAGTATCCCAGAGTTTTTGTAGATTTGGTGCCTTTGGGATACTTTCACCGGGACAGAGAGCCTTCCAAGCCTCTACTGGATCTAATGCATAGTGAATCGTACAAGGGGATGATTTCAAGATTTTAGCACACATGTGCGACACAGTATGCACGGATGAAAGAAAGGCCGGAAGTGTAGCCCTTGAAATTTTCCGTATTCCGATGCCACCTGATTTGATCGGTAAACAGGCTTGAATCCAGGAATGTTCCTCGAGGTTTAAATTTAGAATTTTTATTAACGCGTTTTTAAGAATGGCATCTAAGTTTTCTAAAAGTCCTGAGTGTTTCCAAATTGGGCAAGCTCGCAGAATATATGTAAATTTAGGAACGAAAAGGCAATAATTGAGGATGGTATAGGCGATGTGGGAATTTAGTAAGCCCAATCTGTCTATATGTTTTAAAAATGTATCACATTTATTTTCTAAAACCGGCCTAATGCTTTCCTCGAGTAGTGGCGCCACTAAGAGAAAAAGTGTACTCTTGTCTAAAATTTTAATAGTTACTAGGTGCTAAATCTTTGAAATGTTGAATTTCGATCACTTTCGTTAAATTTATCCGAAACGTAGAGTTTACATTTGCTTAAATTTAGGTCCAAATTGATTTTCCGGAAATTATTTATTATTCTTACAAGATCGTTTTTGACCGTGTCCACTTTTCCTCCCAGGCAAGCGTCATCTAGGAACCATGCATTAAATTTAGAATTAAAATTGGCAATAATGGGGAGAATTCCTAAACTAAAGAGTGGTCCTAGTGGGTCACCCTGCTGAACGCCTACGAAGAAATTGAATTTTTATGGCTTGTTTGGAGTTAAAGTACGATTGGTTGGAGAAAAAATAATTAATTTATTCAGACACAGGATTTATTTTAAGAATATAATTACTATTTCTATTGGCATAACTTACTAACACTTTCTGTATGATTTGAAAAAGATGTTTGTCGCACCTAGGTGTATCCCACAGCTCCGCCTGCGTCAAAAAGTAGCCTATGTTTGACCCCGGGTCTACAACTATTATAGCCAAAAAGGTTGACCGCTTCATCGAAATAAAATTATTGAACAAAGTTTTTAAGTCAAGCAAGTCTTAACTCCTCTCGACGTCACGAGTCACGACCCACCTTATTATTTGTCAGTTCGATACTTACCTTCAATGAGGTATCTCCTTATGTCAAGGAAGCTAGTGTCGACTAGTGATACCAATGAGTTGCAGTAAGGTTAAGTCGAGTTTGAGAAAACTTTGAGAATATGGTTGTGAGGCATTCTTGCACTGTCTAGTTATTGGCTAAAACACCTTTTTTTTTTTTTTTTGTTAACGGAGGGGAAATGCATTTACGCACAAAGTGTGGGACTCGCCGGGCTGCTAGTCAGCCCGGAATACCCACTAAAACCCCTCCGGCGTTTCCGCACCGGCTGTTGAGGGCGCCATGGGGTCGCGTTAGCATTCTACCACGACGCCCTCCAGCCATGGCCTTTCGGCCCCGACCATTGGCCTTTCGCCCCCCCCCCAAATCGGGCAGTGGCCCATAAATGGACCACGCCCGTCCCCCAAACCCACATCCATTCGCCGTCTCATCATAGACGGCGGTGGAGTGGGCTGTTGGCAGAAATTGGCCGACAGCCAATAAGACCCCGACTACCAGGGAGTTATTAACTGTCGCCCAGGGTGCACCGTCCCGAGTCCCTTGTCAGCCCGCCCTCTCACCGGATCCTTGGGAGAATCCAAGTGAGAATGCAAAGCTTTCAAAGGACCGGGCACTCAAGGAGGTTCTCTGCCCTGCACCCCATTGGCTAAAACACCTTTTTTTTTTTTTTTTTATTAACGGAGGGGAAATGCATTTACGCACTGACACCCGTATTCTTAAACCTTCACTCAAACTCGACTCAACCTTACTTCACCTCATTGGTATGATTAGTTGTCACAAGCTTCCTTGACTTGAGATGATTTCTCATTGGAGGTGAGTATCGAACTGTCAATTATAAGGTTGGTCGAGAGGTACCTTGAGGCGTCCTTAAAATGAAATAAAGTAAATAAAAAACGGGTTTTTGCCACTTTTGGCCTAGGTATTTACTTACTTCATTTTATTATTTACTCTATTCTTTTGTGATTTTCAATTTTTGTGTTTAAAATTGTTATTATAACCTCATTGGGGTTTGCTTAAGCAACCAATTAAGAATGTCGTTTTCAAGGGAAGTTCGAGGACTTCCTTAAGGCGCCCTCGAATGAGTTTGAGTGAAGGACGTTCATAAGGTTATGTTTAAGAATACGGGGGTGAGTGTGGGACTCCCAGGCAGAGTGCCTGGACTACCCACTGTAGAGATGTCTAATCTGTTTGGAATGTCACTGTCATCTGTCAATGTCATAATGGTACCCGCCAAGACGGAGCGAACACGGCGTCTGCCGCTAATGGGACTCATTGATTTAATTCGAATGTTATTATTTAAAAGTGAATAAAGAAATAGAAGTTTCAATTTGTATTATATTATTTAACACTCAACAAATTGGCGACGAAAACGGAGATAATCTAACTACGTGTGGATAGGAATAATCATCATGGAAAAAGAATACGCCCTTGGTGCGGCTGGGCCACGCTTTGATCCATTTTGTGAGTCAACAGTATTAGGAGAAAATTGGAAGGTTTGGATACGAAATTTTCAGTATTATATAGATGGCCAGATTGGTCTCAATGACAGACAAAAAGTGTCTAGACTTCTTCACCAAGCAGGACCGGAGGTGCAGGAGATATATGAAGGTCTTCAGAATGAAGATGTAGGTGGGGCAAACGAGTATGAGAAGTGCCTAAATAGACTGAAAACTTATTTTTTACCGGAAAAAAATACTGTCTACGAACGTCAGAAGTTCAGAAACATAAACATGAAAGAGGGCGAAACAGTTGACCAATTCCTGATTCGCTTAAGAAAACAAGCTCGTTATTGCGAGTTTGACAATGAACCTGAAGTCTTGAGAGATCAGTTAATTGAAAAATGTAAGCATCTGGATCTGAAAAGGAAATTTATTAAGAAAGGCAAAGACCTTACTCTCAAAACCGCATTGGAAATAGGCAGAATGTATGAATTAGAAAATTCAATGAAGATGGAAACGACTCAATCAACCAGCAGTACAGAAATAACTAGTGAGGTAAACCACCTTGCATCAAAATGTTTTAGGTGCGGGAAAATTGGCCACTTTGCAAGGAGTAGTAGCTGCCCGGCCTTAAACGAAAAGTGTTCAAAATGTGGCATAATGGGACACTATGCAAAGTTGTGTAAAACGCGTAGATCAAACCATCAAAAGAAAACAGATAGCAAGAAGAATAAAAAGAGAGTGGTAAGATATGTGGTGGAAGAAGATTCAACAGATTATGGGGATGAGAGTGATGGTGGAATAAATTCATCCGACAGTGAAGAAGAAAAAGGAAATGTGCATTCAGTGTTTAAAATTGATCTACAGAACAATGTGTGCGAGTTAGTGTTGCAAGGAGATTTGAAATGTGACTTTATAATTGATTCTGGTGCCTCAGTTAATATTATTGATAAAGGTAAATACTACACTCTTTTCAAAAATGTAAAACTTAGTAGGTGTAATGAAAAGTATTGTACATATGGTGGCAAGGAGTTACCCAGTCTAGGGGTATTTTATACCACCTTATTTTGCCCAGAAACAAAATTGTATGCTTATAATGTTAAAATATTAGTTTATGATGGGAAAGGACCTTGTTTGTTAAGTAAAGACACTTCTGAAAAACTAGATTTACTCCGAGTAGGTCCTAAAAATGTTATGCAGGTTGATCATTTTCATAAGAACTATATTGTGAGTAAATATCCTAAATTATTCTCAGGTGTAGGTAAATTAAAGAATTTTAAATTAAAAATTCATCTTGATCCTAGTGTACCACTGGTGGCTCAACCTGCTCGACGTCTTCCATTTAATATGAGAGATATTGAAAAAAAATTAATTACAGAGTTGTTGGACTTTGACATCATCGAACCTGTTTCCGGCCCAACCCCTTGTGTATCTCCCTCTCATATAGTTAGGAAAAAAGAACCAGGAAGCTACAGGCTTGTTGTTGACATGAGACGTGCAAATGAAGCTGTCCTCAGAGAACGTGTACCGCTACCGACATTTGAAGAACTATTGGCTGACTTGAATGGATGTAAATACTTCTCTGCAATTGACATAAAATGGGGATTTCATCAAATTGAACTTGACGAGGACTCAAGGATGATTACTGTCTTCAGCTGCAGTCTGGGTCTTTTCAGGTATAAACGTCTATTCTTTGGTATTCGATGTGCTCCTGAAATATTTCAACGTATAATTGCACAGTTGCTGCAAGGTATAGAAGGAGTAGCAAACTCACAGGACGATATCAGAATAGGTGGTAGAACAAAAGAAGAACATGACCAAAGGCTGAAACAAGTATTGGACAGACTACAAGAAAATGGAATAACATTAAATGACAAAAAATGTGTGTTTGGAGTAACTGAAATGAACTTTTTAGGTCATCATTTGTCACCCCTAGGTATCAAGCCCACACGCACTAGTAGAGAAGTTGTTCAAGAATTTAGAGCTCCACAGAATAAAGAGGAAGTTAGGAGTTTTTTGGGACTTGTTAATTTTTCTGCAAGATTTATACCAAATTTTAGCACAATAACAGAGCCTTTGCGAAAAGTGACTAAAAAGATGCTGACTTTATCTGGAAAGAAGAACAACAACTGGCTTTTCAACAACTTAAAAACGTTATAGTCCAGACACCAGCACTAGGGTTTTACAATAAAGATGCTGAAACATATTTGATTACTGATGCCAGCCCTGTTGGTATAGCGGCGGTGTTAATACAAAAACAAACAATTGAAGCCACGAAGCAACCAATTATCATAAAATATGCCAGCAGAGCGCTTACTGATACAGAACGGAGATACTCACAGACTGAAAAGGAAGCCTTGGCCATTGTTTGGGCTTGTGAAAACTTATACATGTATCTTCTGGGTAAAGAATTCAACATCATTTCTGACCACAAACGGCTTGAGACTATTTACTCTGTGAGGAAATCTGTCCCACCAAGTGCAAGAATACAGAGATGGGTTCTCCGTCTACAACCATTTCACTTCAAAGTCATATATAAACCAGGTAAAAACAATATTGCAGACCCCTTATCAAGACTTCTAGATCTAGACTTGAAATATTCAGATAAAGAAGATATTGAGGACAGTCACTTATTGTCAACTATTACTCTTTCAACACCTAAGGCGGTATCTATTGAGGAAGTCAGGAAAGAGTCCTTAAATGATGAGTTGTGCGTTGGGTTAAAGGATGCCTTAAAAACAGGTGTTTGGCCTAAAGAATTAAAGAGATTTGAAATAATTAAATCAGAACTTTGTGAGGTTGATGATATTTTGTTAAGAGGGAATAGAGTATTTATCCCTGCAAAATTGGTTGCTCAAATACTCAATATTGCACATGAAGGTCATTTGTCTGCGTCAAGCATGAAGGTAAAGTTGCGCCGTAGTGTCTGGTGGTTGGCAATGGACAAGGATATAGAACATTGGGCTGATACTTGTGAAGGATGCCAGCTTGTTAGAAAAACGACACCAGAGCCAATAACTCCTACAGAATTACCATCTAAAGTGTGGGAACTGGTGGCTATTGACTACTTAGGGCCACTTCCATCTGGAGACTACTTGCTAATTGTCATTGATTACTATAGCAGATTCTATGAAGCAGTGGCGTGGGGTGAAAAAAATGAAAAGTTAACCCGGGCCAAAAGAACCTAACTAACGCGTGAATATTTTATGTCTTAACTTGTAAAAAAATATATGCAATAATAGGTAATCTGTAAGGCTAAGGCTATTTGTATTTTGTACAAAAGCCGCCATTTTTCACCTAACCACCTATGTGATGAAAAACAAACAAACCTTTACGATAAAACAAAAAAAAAAACACTATACAATATACACGCACAACACTTGGCAAGTTAAATTTCACTACTTTCGATTCTTTTAAACCACAATCAAGCTAATTACATAACACAATAGATAAATTATTAGCACATACGAATCCATGCAAAATGTCGCGTTTAAAATAAATAATGGGGCCATTATTGGGCACCTAGGTCAAGGACACAAGGTGAGACCACTGGCGCCGCCGCCACAATAGCGGAGAAACTGGACGAAAACTTTTCAAGCGAAACTAAACCTTAACACATGACAAATAAAGATTGTAAGCTATCTGAGTTCGGCTTATACTCGGCTTTATATGGACGAGTATTTGCATGTAGACATAATGTGTATGTGTGCGTGAATTACATACATTGTAATATTTAAATTCCTAATTTTGTTAGCGAGTTCCCAAACGGCGTACTACGTCTGACGATTATAAAATCTTGTTGCGCGATTCAAATACATTGCGTATTTTGTAACAGGCATATTGAAGAATATTTTACAACGCGCGCAATGTAATTATGTCACTTGCGATAATTAGACTACGTAGAATAGTAGTTTTATATTAGTATCTGCCAAGGGAAGCCGGTAGGAATCGTGTTCTAAGGAGGCTTCGCCACTGCTATGAAGTAGGAATAACAAAGGGACCATCAGCAGAAAATACTATAAACATCTTAAAACCAATTATTGCTCGTGAAGGAACCATGGATACCATTGTTTGTGATAATGGACCTGCTTTTCGCGATGAAAGGTTTAAAAACTTTCTTAAAACTTATGGAATTAAATTGAGACACACTACACCTCTTTGGCCTCAAGCTAATGGAGAAGTAGAAAGACAGAACAGGAGTATACTACGCAGGCTAAGAATAGCTCAAACAATGAAGTTGAACTGGAAAGAAGAACTTTTAGTTTATTTGTCCGCTTACCGTACAACCCCACATACTACTACAGGCATACCCCCAGGGGAACTGTTCAGAGGAAGAGCAATAAAATCCAAGTTACCTGAAATTAAATGTGACTTCCAACATCATGATGAAGAGATAAGAGATAAAGATCAATATCAAAAGCAGTTAAGGAAGGAGTATGCTGATAAAAGAAGACATGCCATTGAGTCCGACATAAAGTTAGGTGATAAAGTGCTTGTTAAACAAGCAAAACTAAACAAACTTACTACACCATTTTCCCCAGCGGAACATACAGTATTATGGAAAAAGGGCAACTCGGTTGTCGCACAATCAAAGGAAGGGAACATTATTAGAAGGAACTCTTCACACTTCCAACGCATCAAAGACAGAGACTGGGAGAGGTTTGGTGTGGATGATTCAGTAAAGGAGGCAAATAATTCGGAACAAGAGAGGGAGGTGGAGTTGGAGGATATGAATGTTACTGGTAATGACAAAAGTGAATTTACTCAACCTGACTCAGATGTTTCTGACAAAGTGGTGAGGTCTAAGAGAGAAGTGAGAGCCCCGGCAAAGTACAAAGATTT
The DNA here is from genome assembly GCA_947363495.1 of Euzophera pinguis. Taxonomy (NCBI): domain Eukaryota; kingdom Metazoa; phylum Arthropoda; class Insecta; order Lepidoptera; family Pyralidae; genus Euzophera; species Euzophera pinguis. Next base: position 17,898,630 of record OX376159.1, read on the forward strand.
TGTAATGGCTATGATCTTAGATTGTATAAATTCTAATTGATCTCTTTAGTTATTTATTTGAAACATTTTGTTTAAGCAAACTGTATTTAGAATTTTGTTTAGTTCAATATGATTCTTAGCATTAAATCCTTGTGTTACCTGTTGATATGATTGAATGTTACTAATATTATTGTAAAGTAGAGCAGAGCATGCTACCAGTTATCCTGTAACTTAAACTTGAAGTTGTATGCAGGTCTCAAGAATTAATTATATTTAGTTTTGGTTTGTTTAGGAAAATATCTTCAATTCAATTCAATTTTTATTTTATGGCTCCATCGTTTAATCAAACGATGATTTTGCCAATGTCTGGGTTGGGAAAAGCAACGTGTTTCACTTTGATAAAATGTCCGAATGGAGCGGGCAGTGTGTAACCTAAAACAACACAACAAACAGGGTTAGTAAGTTTCTAGCCAATATTAGTATTTAGACATTTTATAAACAATGGATGAGTCAAAAGCAAATCCAAGGGAAGGGAAAAGAAATAGAAAATACATTTAACAATTCGAGGAATTCAAATGTAAATGTTGTTATTCTTAATATATTTAGCCAAAATAGAGACAAACGGGGAAAACACTAGGGTTAGTAAAAATGAAAAATTGACAGGACGAGGGATGTTGCGGGGAAGTAGATCATATAGAGATACAGACCGCAGAGGACAATTGAAAAAGATATGATCTAAAGTTCCTTCATCTAAGCCACATTCACACAAAGAGCTATCTTTAATTCTAAACTTAGTCAGGAAAACCGGAGAGCACACGTGACCTAAACATAGTCTGATTATAACAGAGGTGGGATGTTTGTCAAATTTACGGTATTTAGAGAACCAAGGACGAGGAGGGATATCAGGTTGAATTTTAGAATAATATTTAGCCCGTGACTGACCTACATTACACCACAACTTGTTCCAGTTTCTATAAAGATCAGATCTAGCAGACAGTCTGAGATCGCGGGGGTGACAGTAGAAATGTTTGTCAGTACCTGATTGAATAGCGCTTTTAGCAAACATATCCATCGTTTCATTTCCAGTTATACCGGAATGACCTGGGATCCAAGCTAGGACCACCTCCAGACCAGCTTGGTGACATTGGAACAAAATTTGACGGGTCTTAAGTGTGATCGAAAAATTATCCCTAGAATGGAATGGAATTTTTATGATATCCTGGAGACAGCTTCTAGAGTCTGACAGAACTAGGGCTTTTTTAATTTGGTGGGACTCTATGTAAGAGACAGCTTCCAAAATGGCGATAGCTTCACCAGTAAAAACAGATGATTGTGGAGGACATTTAAAACTCAAAAGAATACCATATTTAGGGATCCATACTGCTATACCAACATTGCCCTCAACAGACATCTTGGAGGCATCAGTAAATATGAGAATCCAATCAAGCCAATGATTGTCTATCAACATATTAAAAAGCTGGTTTGCATATTGAGAATGTTTGGCTATACCAAAATCCAGAAGAATATGAGGTTGAAAGACAAGACTTTGAAAGTCAACAGAGAAAAGAGCATTACCTTCAAATTGTGTGGTTGGATAGGGTAATTTCTTGTACTCTTGAAAGGTTTTCAGAAGGGGAGGAAATTCTTTGCGGTTCCAATATGTTGATGTAGGCAGAGACTGAGACAATGAATGTAAGATTGTGAACAAGGGGTGAGACGAGTTCTGTAGGATTTTATAGAAAAATCGATCTCCTAAGTATTGTCTGCGCATGTTGAGAGGAGGTTCTGAGCATTCCACCTGAAGTCCTGCAATAGGCGATGACTTCATAGCGCCAGAGACGATACGGAGGCACCTAGCCTGAATTTTGTCCAGTTTGCCAAGGGCTATCTTATTACAGGGTTCAAGAATAAAACAGCCATAATCCAAGTGGCTGCGTATAATCGCTTTATATAAAAGAAGTTGACTGTAAGGGTGAGATCCCCAACGGACGCCCGAAACTGCTCTTAGTACATTAATTCCCTGTTCAGCCTTGTGACATATATAATTAAGGTGGGGTAAACCTGTCATTTTGGAATCCAAAATAACTCCTAAAAATTTAATTTCCGTATGAATAGTAATAGGGGTGGAGTTGATAAATATACTTATGGGAGGTATATTTCTCTTACGAGAGAATACCACCGCGCTACACTTGTCCACTGAAAGCGACAAGCCATGTCTTTCTAACCAGTCATTAAGATAGTACAGTGCAGAGTTCAAACGGTCAGCTGCATCTTCAAATTTTTCTGAACGAGCATAAATAGCTATATCATCGGCGTATTGGAGAATTTCACAAAAGCTAGTAACCGTGAGATCAAGGTCATACGTATAGATGTTGTAGAGCAGAGGGCTAAGAACTGAACCTTGGGGAAGACCCTTAAAGACCAATCGGGGTGAAAGGAGGCAACCATTGATCCTAACACAAATGGAGCGAGCCATAAGAATATTGCAGATAATATTGACCAGCCTCTCAGGAATGCTCAGCTGAAGCATTTTTTGCCTGAGCAGCGGAAGCTGGACATTATCGTAAGCTGAGGATACATCCAAAAACATACCAATGACATTTTCATTATTAGAAAATGCCGTACGAATTGAAGAGCTGAGGATGCTTAGGCTATCCATTGTGCCTTTGGAACGACGGAAACCAAATTGGGTTTTAGAAAGGAGTTTTCTATTTTCTACAATCCATTCCAGTCGATTTTTAATAAGATGTTCTAGGATTTTTAATAGGACTGAGCTTAGAGCAATTGGTCTGTAGGATGATGGGTTAGAAGGATCCTTACCTGGTTTTAATATTGGAATAATAATTTGGGTTTTCCACGAATCGGGAATATTGCCAGAAATAAAAAAATGATTAATAAGCTTAAGAAGAAGGAGTTTACAAGAAGAGGATGATTTGCAAATAAAAGAGTATGGAATTCCATCTATTCCCGGGGCAGAATCTTTTAATTTATCAAGGGCAGCGCATAGTTCTGCATACGAAAATTCTTCATTCATCTTATCTGGAGAAGGAGAGATACACTGATAAGGCGAAGAGCAATCAAAATTAGGAACATAGGGAGGGGCAAGTTTATCACAAAATTCTTCAATCCAGGGAGATATAACATTTGAAGTGGGGTTATTTGTGACTAGACTTCTACGGAAGGATTTGATATTTTTCCAGACAACGGATGGGGAAGTTCTAGGAGAAAGGGATTCGCAAAACTTGTTCCAACCCAATTTCTTTTTTTTGGACAAAAGCCTACTAGTGCGAGCACAAATATGTTTGTAGTAAATGTAGTTTTCCATATTACAGTTAGATAAATATTGTTTTTCCGCATTTTTGCGGTCTTCTATACTGGCAGAGCACTCGGCATCCCACCAAGGTGGTGAAGAAATTTTTTTGGAAAGACTTTTTTTTGGAATGGATTTATCAGCTGCTGATTGGATGCAGGAAACAAACTGTTCGTAGATAAGAAGGGGGTCACTTTTTGAATCTGATAAAGATTTTAATTCATTGTCCAGAGTTTCTGAGTATTTTGACCAATCAGCTTGCTGAGTTCGATATTTTAAGAGAGGTTGAGAAGGGGGAGAGGGTTTAAAAGATGTACAAAGAGATGTTATTATGGGCATGTGATCACTACCACAAGCATTCGGTAGAACAGACCAGGAAAGAGATGGAGTAATTGAAGGAGAAGAAAGGGTAAGATCTGGGACACTGATATTTTGTAAAGGTGAAGTCCTACGGGTAGCTGATCCATCATTAAGGATGCATAGATCTTGTGAGTCAAGTAAGTCCAAAAGGAGAAAAGAGGCAGGATCGTCACAATGAGATCCCCAGAGAGTATTTTTACAGTTAAAATCACCTAAAACTATCAGGGGTCTGGGGATATTGGAGAGAATGGAATTTAATTCAGAAATAACTTGGGCATTAGGATGGGGGATATATACAGACACAATTGATAAATCTATGATTCTAGCTGCAACTATATGAAATTCAGGACTGTGGTCAGGAATGACAATTTGGGAGAAAGGATAGGATTGTGAAATGAAGAGCGCGCAGCCAGCATACCCATCGATCCTGTCATCCCGGAGGCACGAAAAACCAGAAACTCGAAAACGAGAAACTGGCTTCAACCACGTCTCCGAGATAGCAGCAGCAATAGGTTTATATTGGTTTAAAAGAGAAATAAAATCTTGGTTTTTATGACGAATACTTTTACAATTCTATTGTAGGAGGTTTATTAATTTGTGATCCATTTATAAGGGTTGATAAAAATTGTTGGAGTAAGATGTTGACGTTGTTCGGTATTGCATCACTGAATTTTGAAATTAGGTTCATAAGAGTACAAATTAACAATTCAATAATATTATCATTAGGGGTAAGCTTAGGTGTTGGGGAAGATGGCGGAGAGTGGTTAGGGAGAGCACATCCATTGGGTTGTGAAGATTTGGGAGTGCTTGTCAAAAAATTATGGGCTTGTTGATCATAAGACTTACTAAGAAAAGGAGTAGGACGAGGAGACAGGTATACAGTTTTTTTATAGGATTTTTTCTCTGGAGTGTAATAAGCTGCATATGGAGGGAGCTGGGAATGAGGAGGAGACAAAGACGATTGGGAAGGAGATGCTGCCGTCTCAGCATAAGAGGTTCTGGATCTGGGGAAACGACGAGCAGCATCTGAATAGCTGACATTATCCTGGGACATAACCATTTTAATTGATTTTTGCCTGTGATGTTCAGGGCAGTTATTGTCAGTGGCAAGATGTTTCCCACCACATAAACAGCAGATAAAGTCATCACGGCTACAATCCTCTCCTGCATGATTTAGACCACATTTAAAGCAACGAGGTTTAGATCTGCATTGAGTTTTAATATGGCCAAATTTACAGCAGTTGCGGCACTGAATGGTCGGTAGTTGATAAATGTCCACATGTAGAGCAGTGTTAAAACAGAAGATCTTTTCTGGGAGAGATTGGCCTAAGAATGTCACAACCACTTTTGTGGAAGGAGTCCAAGTAGACCCAGTATCTAAGGTCTTTTTTACATTCAGGCGTCTCGCTTTAATTACATCTCCACACCCTCTAGGAACGCGAATGCTGCTTATTAATTCTTCTAATGACCAATCAGTAGGAATATTACGGACTACACCCATGCGAGAAACCAAGAATTTTGGAATAATAGCATTTAACTTATTCTCTGTAAGTAGGGAGTGATTCACAAAATTGTTGGCTGCCCCGGGTGTTTTAAATGTAATGCCTATTTTGCTGCGGCTAATGGGTTTGATGCCATCATCTGCTATGCCAACAACCTTATTTTTATGGATTAGTTGAGCTAGTTTCAACACACGAATAGTTAGTTCACCTGTGCTGTCTGGAGCTGTACGGCTTACATGAACCACGAATGGACCTGGGTCTGATTCTCCATATTGGAAACTCGAATTCTCCTCATAGCCGGGTTTAGTGAAGGTGGATTGGATAGATTCTGAAGGACGGACACTTCTTTTGGCTTCTAGAACTATTCGAGAGTCTGAGGGGCGTTTTAAACTAGTCTTTGATTGACTAGGTTCGTTTTCGTCCATAGATATATCGGGAGGGAGGGTACCTTCCCGATCCGGCGGTTCCTTGCCCATCGTAAAATAGGCAAGGAAGGGCTTAAAATTAAGAAATTACCTACCTGTAGACCACCACCAAAACAAAACAAACATAAAATTTAGGAAACACAAGGAAATTATGAGAAAATACGCGATAAAACTACAGAACACGCGCGTTTCTCAACAAAGTCAGGTAGCACCCGGAAAATATCTTATTTTTAAATTTGAAAAAGGGGATGATTGTAGAGATGTCTAATCTGTTTGGAATGTCACTGTCATCTGTCAATGTCATAATGGTACCCGCCAAGACGGAGCGAACACGGCGTCTGCCGCTAATGGGACTCATTGATTTAATTCGAATGTTATTATTTAAAAGTGAATAAAGAAATAGAAGTTTCAATGTGTATTATATTATTTAACACTCAACACCCACTAAAACCCCTCCGGCGTTTCCGCACCGGCTGTTGAGGGCGCCATGGGGTCGCGTTAGCATTCTACCACGACGCCCTCCAGCCATGGCCTTTCGGCCCCGACCATTGGCCTTTCGGCCACCCCCCCAAATCAGACAGTGGCCCATAAATGGACCACGCCCGTCCCCCAAACGCACATCCGTTCGCCGTCTCATTACAGACGGCGGTGGAGTGGTCTGTTGGCAGAAATTGGCCGACAGTCAACAAGACCCCGACTACCAGGGAGTTGTTAACTGTTGGCTAAAACACCTTTTTTTTTTTTTTTTTTGTTAACGGAGGGGAAATGCATTTACGCACAAAGTGTGGGACTCGCCGGGCTGCTAGCCAGCCCGGAATACCCACTAAAACCCCTCCGGCGTTTCCTCACCGGCTGTTGAGGGCGCCATGGGGTCGCGTTAGCATTCTACCACGACGCCCTCCAGCCATGGCCCCCTCAAATGGCCTTTCGGCCCCCTCCCCAAATCGGACGTGGCCCATAAATGGACCACGCCCGTCCCCCAGACCCACATCCATTCGCCGTCTCATCATAGACGGCGGTGGAGTGGGCAGTTGGCAGAAATTGGCCGACAGTCAACAAGACCCCGACTACCAGGGAGTTGTTAACTGTCACCCAGGGTGCACCGTCCCGAATCCCTCGTCAGCCCGCCCTCTCACCGTATCCTTGGGATCAAGTGAGAATGCGAAGCTTTCAAAGGACCGGGCACTCGAGGAGGTTCTCTGCCCTGCACCCCTTGGCTAAAACACTTTTTTTTTTTTTTTTTTTTTTGTTAACGGAGAGGAAATGCATTTACGCACAAAGTGTGGGACTCGCCGGGCTGCTAGTCAGCCCGGAATACCCACTAAAACCCCTCCGGCGTTTCCGCACCGGCTGTTGAGGGCGCCATGGGGTCGCGTTAGCATTCTACCACGACGCCCTCCAGCCATGGCCTTTCGGCCCCCTCATATGGCCTTTCGGCCCCCCCCCAAATCGGGCAGTGGCCCATAAATGGACCACGCCCGTCCCCCAAACCCACATCCATTCGCCGTCTCATCATAGACGGCGGTGGAGTGGGCTGTTGGCAGAAATTGGCCGACAGCCAATAAGACCCCGACTACCAGGGAGTTATTAACTGTCGCCCAGGGTGCACCGTCCCGAGTCCCTTGTCAGCCCGCCCTCTCACCGGATCCTTGGGATCAAGTGAGAATGCAAAGCTTTCAAAGGACCGGGCACTCGAGGAGGTTCTCTGCCCTGCACCCCTTGGCTAAAACACCTAAGTCAAGTGGAAGCCAGAAAGAAAAAATAGTAAAATTTGACATTTTACTTGTCAATGTCAATTAAACGAATTCTAATAATTTGTCAAGCAAGAAAGTGAAGTGAAGAAGAAAGAAACAAAATCGATGTTTCGCTGGGAGCGATAACTCAGAAAATACAGAAGAATTTAAATTTAAATAAAAAACTTGAGTTTTGAAAGTAATTATAAAAAGTGATAGTTTTATAAAATCTTTTAAAATAAAATGTATGTTCGACTGTCGCGTTAAAGTGCCGAGGGTGTGTTTGATTGAATTCCCGTCAAGTATATTGATTTCCTATATTTCTGAAATTGTGGAACCATGTAGAGAGCCGGTGGTATATTATTTTAACTATTTTGTGAAGCAAGTTTGTTTGCACAAGCAGCGTCGTTTTTCCAGTGTATGTTATAATGCGCACTCAATATGAAAACTAAAAGTTTTCTGCTATTTTCAACATCTGTTTTTGCCATCAGTATATTTCTGATAGTATTCCATTCCCAGCCCCCGCAGTCCATACAAACAATAGTCATACAAACTCATCAGCATATCAAGGACTTTCAGGTATTTACACACTAGTTTATATTCAATATGTTCATTTTATAATAAGGAAAAATTCTCTCCTCACTTCTTAGTTTATTGATATGGTACTTAGTTTAGAAGAATTTAGACATCTTTGGGAGAATTCATTAACATGTAAAGAAGTTCAAAATAATTTGTACTTACAAAAGGTGTTTTAATTTAATTAATTAATTATAGTTCTTTAATTATTATCATTTCTTGAATGCTTTTCTTTTATGGTTCAATTAAGAGTACATTGTATTGTATTATCAAAAATGTTGCCTATCATACATAATATACATAAATATATTTGGAAATATGAAAACTGCCATTTTTTTTAATTCAACATAAAAATAACATCAAAACAGGTGTCTATATCGCCACAGGAGAATCTCCGAGATGTGGAGGAGAATCATCTGGTACAAGAGCAGCGCTACTTCAAGCTGCTGGGGCTGGATGGGCAGGTGGAGCAGTGGCACAACACCACTCTGCCCGTGCTCGTCACATATGCTCGTGGGGACGGACACGCACTAGCTGTCAGCTTTGTGCGAGCAGCTCAACAATTGCCATTCACTGTGCTTTTATACAACTTAGGGTTAAAGCCTTATTCCTTGGGTGTGGTAAGTGGTATTTTTACAGTTTTATTTTCTTTCTGCCTTATTCATAAAACTTACCAAATAATATGGTTAGTCTCTCTCTCTCTTTCTTTTTCCTCTCTCCATATTTTTATGTAAAATAATATGAATAAACCCATTTTACAAAGGGAGCTAACAAACAATTGTTTGTTTTTATAATTAAAGGTGTTATGACTGCTTAAGCTGGCTATCAAACACAAAAAATAGGTGAGGTTGACCATAGGTTAACTTAAAAGCTGATTGTTCTACCCATGGAGTAATTATAAAGAGGAGATGCCTTAATAAGCGTTTTGTAAGAAAGCGTTTGTGAGGCTACACGGGGCGGAAGGCAGACGTGCGGGGTGCTTGGTTTCGGCCGTGGCTCCAATCATAGAGCACGAGCAACGACAAGCTCCGCCCACTGCAGTGTCGGCGAGGCGCCAATGAGTACGTCACTGCGCCATTTCAAACGGCATCTCCCCTTTATAATTACTCCATGGTTCTACCAATAATGTAAGTAAGGTACAAAGGTGGACTTCATACCTCATTTGATTGGAAAATGAAATACAGATGAGAAAGAAAAGTTTGCCTACATTGAAATTGTTCATTTCTTTGTGTTTGTTACAATTACAAGGTATATTACCCAATTAATAAAAATGCCACATACTTAAATAATTGTGAAAAAAGCTTTCTGTTTCATTGACTACATTTGTTCCTATAAGTACACTTCTATTTATTTATTTTGATGACCAACAACTTGCTAAACTGGAAATGTATGCTTTCAGGTGTCGAACTACTGCAACTCATCCAAGTGTGCCATCATAGACTTCGACCTGGAAGCATTCCCCTCTCACGTCAGCGATGAAAGCATTCATGCATTCAGGCCTCTAATCATACAGGTGAGATTTTTTCTATTACATAAAAATCTCATGTCACTGTGTTGTAATCTCCTTACAGACAGCTTGACTAAATCTTAAGTCTGAGAATAGGCTTTAGGCTATTTTTGAACCCCTAGGATTCCCGTGGCATTCTAGTATTTGCAAAACTAACACAATTAACATTAACATATTAAAATAGACAAGCAAAAATATGTTGCTTTTGAATATTTTTGCCAAAAGTGAACTATTGTGTAATGAATCATAATAAATTGTGATAACTGCGGCCACATCCTCCTAATTACTTAATTGCGGGAATTAAATTACTCTACGCCTACATTGACCTTAATAAGCCTTGTTTGACCGACCGACCAATTGTATATTTCACATGGAAAAGTTAAAAATTAGAGATAGATTTCATATCATCATGATATACACGATGATATTTTTATTGATTATAGTTTTGGAAAAATATTGATGTAAGTACTTATTGGTAAAATTACGTTTATTTTATGGTCCTCAATTCCTCGGCTCTCCTCCTCCTCTTTCCATTTCTGACAAGATTGGAATTCTTGGCATCGACATCTCTAGCGATGTTTAGTATTGTAGTCATTTAGAGAGCAAGGCAAAAATGGCATCCAAAAAACTCGGAGTTCTCAACGGGGCAAAGCGATTTTTCGCGCCGCAGCATAGACTGCTCCTATATAAGCCGAACATATGGAATATTGTTGTCACCTGAATGTCAGCTTAAGCCGTTTGACTCAATACAGTGACGAGCTGTCAGAATTGTAGTGTGATCACAAGTGGGTTCAGGAGAGACTTCTCCTCCTTATGCGTGTTCTACCGCTTGTATAATGGGCTATGCTCGGAGGAATTGTTTGACATGATGCCAACAGCCACTTTTTACCATCGTACCTCTCGCCATCGTCAGGGATTTTATCCCCATACCTTGGATACCATGTTATCGCGTACAGTACGCTTCGAACTGAATTTCCTCCCTTGTACACTGCGATTATGGAATGGGAGTTCATTGCCATGGTTTTCCCTAGTGACTATAATACACACTTCAAGAAGGGCGTGGAAAAAATCCTTTAGTCGGCAACGCGCTCGTGACATCTCCGGTCAGGTGGGCCGTACACCTGTTTGCCTCCTTAGTTGTATAAAAAAAAATATCTGTTTTTTCTTCCCTCTCATTTTTGCTTTCTCGATATTGAATACACGTGGATTAGAAAGATAGAAGAAGAACTATGAGAGACTTTACATGTACTATTTTTTTAAATGGCCTGGATATTTATTAAATGTATGACATATTATGTCGAATGAAAATCGTTCGATAACAAAAATATATCCTTCATTGATGAACGAAAATTATTTGATATCGAACAAAATTTATTTGACTCAACGATTTTGCTTGAGTAACAACTTTTAAAAACAAAATCAACTTCTGAAAGGATTTTGATCTTTGCAACGAGTACCCGACATACGGGGTAGAAAGCATTTTACTATAACGTGGAAACAGGCCGCCTGTGGCTTTAGGTACGATAATGTTCTCTCTCACACAGCCTTCTGTTTATCAAACGAGATCTCAGATTCTCAATACACAGAACATTATTTAGTCTCGGTGTAATGTTTGCAAACGACGTTATCTTGTGCACACGTCGCGTATCACGATAGTACATCGATTGTTATCGCCTATTCTCCTATACTTAGCAAGGTCACGCCTAAGAAGGCACACAAAGCAACCACAGCTTGTATGGTTCGTAGTCCAGTGGTCGAATAATGGTGGTCGTGAGCATAATATGGCTAGAAATTAGGAGTATAAATAAAAAATAGAGTATTGTAGAAGGCGATTTAGAAAAGCAGTCGCCAACTTTGAACAACTGAACCCTTTGTAACCTAAGTATTAATTTGTGTAGGAGGGATTCCAAACAAAAACACTGCTTTCTCAAAGCTACATGATTGTAAGCTGTCGTCCGGTCAGGGGGTTCCACTAGATAATATTGCCGCGCCACTTTTGTCCCTCATCAAATCGTGTTAAATTGTTTTAGCAAAATCCAGTAAATAACTACAAATCCAACTGAAGTTGTATTAAAACAATCATAAAATTAGAAGTTTACATTACTCGATTATTAATTAAATTCAAATTAAAGTTTCAACTTTCTTTATGGATTGTTTGACTGTGAGAAATCGTAGAAATGATACCTTTATATATAGATGATTGTTTGAAAATTTATTTAGAAAAAGGCTAGTTCCATGAGCTAGTCTCCAATGAGAACAGTTCGGCTCCGTCAAGTCGAAATCGCAGAGAGCATCCGGCGCGTGCCAAAAAAATGGCCTTGCTTATTGTCCAGATTCGCAATATTGGACGCTGTTCTGTCTGCCGTAAGTGCCACCCGATGCAGGTCAAACTAATGATGTGCGTGTGTGTGTACGTCACACACAGAAATGGCTAAACAGCTGGGGACCTTGACCGTAGTATCGCTGACGTAACATTGGAATCTCTGAATTATTTGAATAGAGCTATATAATTGTTCTATTTTGTCTGGGAGTACGGCAGTGGTCCCGGCAAGTCAAAAAAAATAAAATAACGAGGGACGGCTGTACTTATCTTTGTATTCGAAGCGATTCAGCCATTTTTCACACCCCGTAAGAAGAAGATGCAGCTAAAAACTGTTTTTTTTTTCTGAATTATAGAAGGAAATTAATATTTTTGGGTGGATATCTACTACGTTTTTTCGCCTGCTATAATACAAACATACGAGATAAAATAATATTTCCTTCATCACTTTGTGTCCCATTCACTGACTTTTCTTGAATGCCATTGGCCAATAAAAATATTTTTCACATGTTCATTCGTGTAATTACCTAGTTCTGTTTCCTAAAATTTAATTGTCACTAGCGTACTACGCCTGTCGTATAGTTAATTGTCTGTTGTACGAGTTGTATAATGCCATTATACCAATAAGGAAACTCTTTATGCATAGTTGTGTTCGTTTGTGGCAACGTTTCAATTACAAATAATTTGTTTAGTCGTAGGACCACTTACAGATACTAGTTAATACAAAAAAGATAAGTAACATCGACTATCTTCCTCTAATAAACCAAAGGTAGCAAGCGAATTTCTAATATTTTTTTCCTTTCTCATAATGTAGAAGTTTTATACTTACGATAAAAGTCGTGTTTGTATTATATTTAGGTTTTAAAAACCAATGTTTTGACTTTATTAATATAATTACTAGCTTTTTCCCGCAGCTCCGTCTGCGTCAAAAAGTAGCCTATGTTTGACCCCGCGCGTCTTCAACTATATTCATACCGAATTTCATAAAAATCCGTTCAGCGATTTGGCCGTGAAAACGTAACAGACGGACAGATTTTCGCATTTAAAATATTAGTATTTAAGTATTTATATAATGAGGTTGGTAGTCAAGCTTATGGCTCGAAGAAGCGCGCGGTGAAGCCGATTTAGCAGTGCTGTCTCTCGTTCATCTAAATTCAAGTTCGTCTAAGTTCGATTAAAGATGAAATTTAAAGTTGTCTATTTACACACACGAACCTTTACAGTTGCAATGTTATCCTGTCTATAGAACAGCATACAACCTTGAGTTTCCTCATGAATATAGCAAAGTCACATAGCTAAATAAAGCCTAATAAAAGATTTGAACATTTTGTTAATGTACGAGTATTGAACTATGTATGTGTGCGCAGCACGCTCTGAGCCGCGTGGGCGGCGTGGTGTTCTGCGAGAGCTCGCAGCGCTGGGCCGGCAGCGTGGGCGAGCTGTCGGCGCTGTGGGCGCGAGTGAGCGGAGCGAGCGGCAAGCGAGCGAGCGGAGCGCTGGGCGTGCTGGCGTGGCCGCTGCGGCCGGCCGTGACGTCACTCACGCACCCGCGCATGTTCCACTACTTCCACGCCGACATCGACGACTTCCTGTTCATGCAAATGGTGGACGTCTCGCGGTTGGTGATCGCCAACAAGCCCGCCACCGCCGAGATCATGCGTCCGTGGATACAGTGCGCGCTCACCATCGACTGCATCATGCCAATCGGTGAGCATAGCTTTGTATTAGGATCTGAAAAAAAACAGCTAGAAAGTGTCCTTTTAAGGCTAGATGCCATATTTCCAACTGCTTATAACTCCACCTTTTACGATACGCGAGCGATAAGGCCGCCTTTTGTATACATACTGTGTTCATGTAACATACTTAATTTTTATTTTACTGTGTGCAAAGTTGTGTTAAATAAATAAATAATGAAGGAATATGTAACATTAAAAGACGTCCCATATAATAGTCGATTTGTGCACTGCAGGCGCACAATCGGGCGGTTGCCGGTTCGACAAGAAGCCGCAGTACCGGTACTCGGGCTGCCACGAGCAGGACGCGTCGGCGCTCAGCATCGTGCTGGGGCTTCGCTCGGGCTTCGAGGAGGCGCAGTACACCGCCCGCGACGCTCGCGTCTGGCGCTCCGTCAGCGAGGCCGCCGCGCGGCTTCAGCTGGCCGGCCTGCTTCGGAACAGCTCGGAGACGGACGAGCCTGCCGCCGCCTCGCACTGACTGCCACGTCGCTCCTGAACATCTGCGAGATCTCACGTGCTCTCAAATTGAATAATGTTTTCGAGCAAAGTGCTTTTTTTTGAGTGGACTATTCGTACGCACTGCTGGCGTGATATAACCGTTATCTAAGTAGCTATGATAATGTAGCCAAGACCCTCAAACAGTATAGTATTTATGCCCGGAATAACACGCGTTGCGGACATGCGTTTTATTTTGGAAATCTGAGCATTATCAGATGTATTTAGTCAATATACTTCACATCTCGTGTGGCTCCATTAATGTTTTGTTGTTGAATTTACGAAAATTGTTTGATGTTTCAACTTGTCACTTAGAACTGTTTACTGGACGTGTAATAATGTGGCTTTGGGTTGAATATACTTCCTCATTCATCAAATTATCTACTGGAATCTCATTGTCTTCATAAGTGAGGAAATAAATCTTGTAAACAGCCATGTGTTATATTGCAAATGTTCACTGCACTTTATGTTGATCTGAGTAGAGCCTCACAAAAGTCTTGTAACAAGTCCTTCAGACTATTCGAATGCGTAAGACATTCGTATTGTTGCAGGCGAGTTGAAACATCTGTAGGAAACTTTCTCAAATGTTATACTAGACTACGCCAATTTTGGCGAATTACGTTAACGGTGCCTATGATCGGTGATTATTGATTATTGATAATTATTAATGATTGTATATGATTTGTAAATAAGTATTCCTAGTGAAGATTTTATTTTTATATTTTGTTTGAATTAGTACTCGCTACGTAACGCTTACACGAAAGATAATTTTTGATATTTCTACACGTGAATTTGTAGTTTGTGTTTAAAACTTTCCCGTATAGAATAATTACTTTTTGATGATTATTTTGATTCAATTTGTAAGACTATTTATTCGAAAATAATTGAGTTTACTTATATTAAAAATATTGAACTCAACATCTGGCTACTTAAATGGTTACATAATATAATCCTGTTAAACAAAGGATCTCATAATCGAATGGGCACATGTATAATTGTACAGGTACTTAAGTTAGTATAAACTACCAGTCGGCAACAACCGACCGTCATATTGTGCAGCGCGCGAGACGAACCGGCTTCGAGGTGGTGAAGCTGTGGAACGTTTGAGCGTTTCGTATTACGTTTGGTTGGAGTACAATGTGATATACTTAGTATTTACGTCGCTGTATTTAGGTTAAGGCACGCGGCGAGCGGTCTCGTACGCGTAGGGTTGCCAGCTGTACGGGTTGGCCCTGTTTGGAGGTGTACTGTTCAGAAGTTAGATTAGATTTTGTTTGATGTCTCTACATGCATTTTTAAGAGGTTATATGGTAACTTGACGCGTCACTTTCAGCTTTATGTCTAAAGTAATAATAGAACACTATCATCAGGTGGCGAGACACAAAATTTAACGGGTTTTAAAAAATATAGATTAACTTAAAATTCGGAAGTTAGACAGCTCCTGACCATACCTCAAGATGGCAACCCTGCAGTTTTGCGAGTCTTTTTACAGTATGGCAATACTGCACTTATTTTGTTCGCATTTGTCGCCATCGCCCTCACTATATTTATCGATTATTACCTTTTAACCGAAGTGAACGACTGAGGATGCAACCGGGTAGACGCTAGGATGATGATGATGATGACCTTTTAAAGATCTGATTATTTAACTTTAACTTTGAGATTGTTAATTTAAATATGTATGTGATACATTTGAAATAGAAAAAAAATGTAACAAAGTGGCGAGTGACGACATAATGCACGTACGTGTGCATTGTGCGCTAATTATTATTTTGTAAATACGTTCCAGTGTCCCCTTTTCTGATCGCATGTTATTTATAGCAATCCAGAATCCAATTAAATAATTTAGTTTTAACGACTACATATTAGTAATAGTAGATTTATTTATTACAATAATTTATAGTTCGATGTAGGAACAAATTTGTTTAAAATGTTGCGGTTTAAAACAAAATTAAATAGTTGGAAAGGTTGTTGGTGATATGAAACAATTGGTTGGTAAGTTCAAGGAAATATCTAAGGGTCTCCACACACGGGAACGCAGCGGCGGACATCGAATGTCCCATTTTAAAATCAGATAATGCTTAAACACTACCTACTCGGCGTGCCGCGCTGTATGGAGACCCTATGATATAAAGCGATGTCCAAAAGAAATACACTGAGTATTGATTGAAATGTAAGGATCTCATTGCTATTTAACGCTTTTTTAAATTAATCTAGCTTCTATGTATACTGTCGGCATCACAAGTAACATGGTTCTTTAGTTGGTGCAATAAGGTCTAAAATTGTATGGTCTTCAAATTATGATGTTGACTATTGAAGTCCTCACTCGTTATATCACAAAAGTAAGAGCTTTTGATATATATGTACAAATGAAGCCAATATCGATTTATTTGATCGTATATTGGTCCCTTTATGTATTCGCATATTTTTTGTCGATCAATCCTACTTGGAATATAGCTTGCCATAGTTTTGGATTTATTTTTAATGCATTATATTGAGTTGTGATAAATGTACAAAGTTGGGTTGATTTCCTCGGTCGGGCTTTTATTGCAGCTGTGGACCAAAAGTAGCATACTTCTATATATACCTAATAAAGAATTTAAGACAAGTTTAATAAATTGTTCAATTTCCTTCTACATCGACAGCGGACGCGGGCGCAGACGTGCGAATGCGAACACACAAGTGATGCACACGTATCTGCGCTCGCGCGCAAGATCCGCGTAGCATTTGATGTGCCCAGGGCTTTAGCGCATATCTTCGGAATATGATGCTTAGATTATAAGATCAGTCTATGTCTCGGCCGCAGCGGACGGGCTGGGGGGTGTCGCGGTGATACAACTTTTTTTTATATTCGCCCTCTGTTGGAAAGGCGTTAAAATTCTGAGCTTGGCTAGGCTATCTAATATTTTTGTTAGTATGCTGCGTCTCACCCACCATACCGCTCTCGCCTGTGCTTAGCAATGGTCCTTACAATGCTTTTGTTTATGTAAACGAATTATTTTTCCTTATTTTCGGCTACGCGTTTACTTCTAAGTCACTGCAAGTGAGAAAAATACGTATGGATAATAAGTCAATTTGGTATTTATAGCGTATTGCAAGCTCCTATTCACACAATATTGTATACTTATTGTGGTCGCGGTGGTTCAATCCGTCTGGCGGTGTGAACAGGGGCTTACTCGCGACGAGTCGTCATTCTACCGCTACGAACGACTAGTTGTTGGCGTCCTGCACTGCCCTAGCTCATTCTTGCAATATCACCATCAGATCTGTTGTTTTTCGTTTCTGAATAAGTTGGTTTTGTGAACTAATAAAAAAACTAAGTCAACACTATTTGATCAGCTACTTCGTTTATTAACCTGACTTGTCTAGAAAGAGATAGTTACACGTGGAACATCAACCATCCCTTTCTCATAGATTTGTTATCAGTTATTTACGAATCCGTCGCGGAAAGTTGTGTAATGGATAGGGCTGTTGAGGGATGCCAGCGAGTGACGACTGATCGCAAACTACCCGTCGCCTGAGGCCGTACATCCGAATGTATTGATTTTAAAATAGTCTTTTTGTTATGGTACAACCACACATGGCCTATTTGTTTGTGATTGCATGTTTTGCCAAAATAGATACAAATACGTACGTAATACGTGATATTTTCGCAAAGCATGACTCGCAACACAATTAGGCCATGTATGGTCGCGATATTACTCAGCGTCTATCGCAATATACCACGATAGTTTGAAAGTACGGCCCAGGCTGCTGGCTACATCATAGGACTTAGAATGTATGACCTCCGTTTTATTAGCGTTAATATTGAAACAAAGGCAGCTTTTACATACGCATATCTTTAATGCAAATGATAAATTATTAAAAAGATTATTATTAAGGGTTTTTTTTTTATAATGTCCCAAGACACCCGTCATGCAGTTTCGCTAAACATTTGATTAGTGCTATTTCTTTATGAATTTTATGAAGTCACTTTTTTATACCACTTACTTAATTTTTTTTTAACTTATACTGTCCCACTGTTGTGCTGGGTAAAGATTTTGGTTTTCCCCACTCTCCACTTAACTCGTCTGTCGAACACCACGAACATTGGGCTTCTGTAGCCAATTGGCGAGGATGGAGAAAAAGAGGTAGACCAAGGCTGCGTTGGAGCAATGATTTGATGAGATTTGACAGTGGATGAGACAGTCGCTATAGAACGAGACAGGGGCAAACTGATCAAATAAAATATCGTATCTAATAGGTATTAACTATATTATAATCACAAAGTCAATAGTAAAACATAATTCATGCAACAATATAAATAGACATTTGAATTAAGACAACGTCTTTAACCATAAGGAAGAACTGATTTATCATACTTAGTACAGTCAGCTAAACAATTCGATATAAATCCTGCCTCACAGCGAGCCGTGGCAGAGTGTACATCGGACTCTGCAGCTAAGTGTACCACAACATTACAATCATCGAAGAATCAATAAATGTCTTATTACACAACACGCGCTATTTTTGTACAAAATATAGTGTTGTGTATACGGTACAGTTTGCCATAACACCGAGCCATTTATGTGAATCGATCACATACGTAATTTAGTGTTTTCAATATTCATATCCAGAGGTATATGAATAGGTAATGTGCATGGAGCTGACAAAAGGTAAATGAACTGTAGCTTGACCACAACCGCGGTACTGCGCCTGAGGTATGCGGGAGGGGGGGGGGGGGACGCACATGAGTAAAATAGAGTATATAAAGTTTCAGTCCATTATATATATATTTTTTGTACTTAGCTAAAAACATATTAAACGGTAATTTAAAAAAACTAAAATTCCCGACTGCGTTTTTGTTTGATTTGAAAATGAAAAATACCCAAATGTTTTTATTTATATACCCAGTGTCACTCTCACAGTAAATACGAATCCAACGATACCTTTCAAGTTAAGTCCATCGAGCAGTTCAGGCTGCAGAGCGTGCCAAAAAATTATACATACTATCGAAAAACATAACCCTCATTCTGTCGCAGTCGGGTAAAACAGGGATTACATATAATTATACTCGTAAATATACAGCTTCAAAACATTGTTACTCGATATCGTAAGATCCGCCTGGCACTAGGAATCTCATGCTCTTTCTTTCCCACTGCCCACCTCCCCGTGCATACCCAAGGAGCGGTACAGCGGTTGCAGTCAAACTATAGTTCCATTGATGGATAAATATAAAACAAATGAAATGTAATGTATCCGCGCCTGCGCTGGCTGTCACTCAGTTCTTCTCCACTTGCGCTTTGGAAGTGTAAAACTTGACGCCAACAAGTGACATTACCTAATGACCTAAATTGAAAGTATATAAACGATATATTTCAGTAGACCGCGTAAGAATTTTAAATGAAATATCTTAGTTACTTTTATTTCCGCCAGAGGCACTTTTCAGATTTGACATACAAAAATCGTAAAATTTGATTTGTTGTTTTTGGGGGGGAGTTAGGCCTTTAAAGAAAAAGATGGGGTCACAGGTTTTAAGATTCAACGCCGAAACTTGCTTATTATTAATTTCTGATAATCTGATAAATCTTTAACCGTTCTGTGTGGCTACGCTTACATTTTAATACTTTTAGCTCTTAAACATACACACATACCATCACGCCTTTTTCCTGTAGGGGTAGGCAGAGACTACGGATTTCCATTTGCTACGATCCTTACAGACTTCTCTCGCTTCTTCTACGCTCATCACTCTCAGTCATACACGCTCGTCGATTACGGGTACTCCTGACATCTCTCTTTTTCAATATGTCTTCGATTTGATCGCAGTATGTTCTCCGAGGCCGACCCTTACCGACTTTTCCTGTCACCTTTGATTTGTAAATACCTTTCGTAAGTCTCCTTGTATCCATCCTTTCTACATGCCCAAACCATCTTAACATGCCTTTTTCCAGCTCTCTCAGGTTTGCTTAAATGACCATTGATTTCGTTTTATGTTTTTTTTTACAATATAAATAATATTATAAAAAATATATATAGATGCGAGATACATAGCAAAAGTTTTTTTTGGGACAGCTATATTTGTACTAACCCGTTTGATGCGAGGCTATATACATAACTGTGCAATGACTAGATGTTACGTTCTGTGCTTGACTAAATACTAAATTATCTTACTGATAAAGTTTCCTTACATTCATAATAATTGTGATATTTTGTATAAATTGTTCTATCTAGGGATTTGTGCTATATGATACACCCTCCTAGTTTATCTCGACATCTAAATGCTACAAATCATTGAACTCGGGACCTTTAGCATTTAAATTTAACTGATCCGCTAATTAGATGGCTTACTCTAAGGCCGCATTTACACTTGCAAGACTGTCTGACATACAGCAACTTGCGAAATGAAATCCATATAATTTCATGTGCAAATTACTGTTCAACAGACTATCAGACATTTCTAGCAGAAATTGCACGTGTAAATGCGGTTTAAAGGAAGAAAAGTGGCGACAAACTAGTGAGTCTCGTAAAAAATTTACGATCATATATGATTATAGATGATCAATATTACAGCTGAGATTCCAATCTATATTCCATTAGGCAAGTATACATATGTATATGTTACGATTTTAACATAGAATAGACAATCTTTCTCAAAAGAATTAAATTCATTTCATAAGACATTTTTGTAATATCATCGAGAGTCTAAAAAGACTAGTGGTGTGGACCAGTCCTATCAATACCTCAAATATTTCAAGATTTAACATTGAAAGAACAAAATAAGATTTTTATATTCTTTACATATATTCCAGAGATATAACTTTTGGGGCCGATTTTCTGTTTAAACATTTAATACGAATCAAATATGTCCTACCTTCACACATCTCATTATACCTTATAGATACACAGTATCTATAAAGTTAAAATGTACTCAATAACATAGTTGCCTGAAGCCACAGTAGTTTGTAAAAATATCTGAATAGTACTAAGTCTTGAGATGTGCATTTACTAATACTATGATTTAAATATATACTTAAAATAGTAAAAAGACGCTAAGTACCACAGCATAGTCGATGCCTAAAACTATATAAGACCATATACAGTCACCAACTTTAATCGGAATACAAGATGTCATGTTTTCTGATAATAAATCTATTGTAATAAATTTCAGGCATCAGTGTCACACCACGGACACTCCATACAATAGCGGCGAGCGTGAAACCTATTATTACTACTACAATTCGTTCGCGATAATGTTGTTGACTGTACATATAACAAATTCGAAATCATCTATATATACACCAAATAATGGCAGATTAGCGAGGTTTGATGGACAGTCTACGCGGGCTTAGGCTTGTCTTTTGGTTCTGTGGGCGCTGGTTCTTCGGGTTTCTTCTCGTCATCCTTGAACAGC
Organism: Euzophera pinguis; assembly: GCA_947363495.1. Lineage (NCBI taxonomy): Eukaryota > Metazoa > Arthropoda > Insecta > Lepidoptera > Pyralidae > Euzophera > Euzophera pinguis. The sequence continues at coordinate 17,919,963 of OX376159.1, forward strand.
AGCGGCGTCATGCCGAGGAAGCAGCCCAGCGTGATGCCCAGCACTCTACCCTACAAGTGGATTCATTCATTCATTCTTAAGTATTATCTACATTGACTTATTTATACTTAGTAAAATTTTTGTGGTGAATATTTCTATGCAATATTGTATTGGTCCTGAAATAAATTGAATTTTTCTTGTTGTACAAGTATTAAAATTACTTAACCTCGTATTAAAAATTGTTTGTTAAGCACTTGTTAGCTAAAATATGTTTTCTTCCTTTCTCTCCTACTCAATATTTAGAGTAAAAGAACGAGACGCAACACAATGATTACTAATACGAGGGTTATACAAAAAAAGATTGAGATCAGAGGCGTTTAAGACTGTACTACACGCCATTGAATGATAAGTCCATCTTTGTGTCTCAATGTTTCTGAAAAGTTTTATTTGAGTTAATTTTCGTTGCGATTACTATATTTTTTAAAGCATTGAACTCCTGTTTCTGCAATGTTATTTTTGATCCAATAAAGATTGCATTGCAAGTCGAGATGGTCCGATGACAATAGAGTTCGATAAAAATTGGAGTGAACAGCCCTGGATAGAGAAGTGTGGAAGGAAAGAGGGGAGGCCCTCGCCCAACAGTGGGACGCAAAATAGTTACATAAAAAAAGATTGCATACCATGTTAGCGAAGCGCCTGCTGACAGGCATGTCGAGCTGCACCGGCGCCAACTTAGGCGCGGAGAGCCCCAGCAACGCTGCACCGCGCTCCACGTAGTACGAAGACCCAATGCCGATGACGTCACTGAACGTGTTGCCCAGCGCCGCCGCCGCCATCGTCGACAGCGTGATGTACGCGCTCATCGAGCTCTCGATGCTGTCGCCCTGCAAATTATTTATTTATTTACCTCCTTCTCGTCAAGCCGAAACACTTCAGATTCGTCTAGACTGATGAGTGGGCACGTTTACCGCTCTTTATTGCACACAATCAACGATTACATACAAAAGGTAAATCTGTAAGTGTTATATTTTAGGCATATGCATTGTTAAATCGTCCATCTTCAACATTATATCCAGCACAGGTTGAGGTATAATGTTAGTCAAAAAAATTTTTGTCATTATTTCTTTCTTTTTATTGATATAATATAATATAAGTATTTAAAAAAATATGTAAAACAACTTACAGCAATAATCATAATGAAGTTATCCAGAAAACCAAATCCAATAAATGGCACAGAATTTGCTAGAGACACTGAAAAATAAGATTGGCACAGATTAAACATAATTTTTTCACTCTGTATTTTAAAATAAAATTTAAAAAGGAATGCTGTTTGATAATTATAGTTTGAAACATGAATACAAAATGGCTGGGCATAAAAATAATGAGAATTTTCTTAGGTTTATATAAAACAATTTAGACAATGATTTAGCCTAACTGAGGCCCTATATAGTAATACAAAAAAAAAAAAAAAACTGTAAAACATGATGAGGAAAACTTGATTTATCGGATTGACAGCATAGATGACTTAAAATATTGCTGATCAGTAAAAGTCAATCAGTGTGAGCTTAGAGTCAAGAGGTGAATAAATATACAGAACACTCTTTCATACTGCAAATCCATTTCCATTTGCAGACTTAACAGCTCATTTAGTTGAATTTCAAAGATATGAGTATCAATCATTGATGATGATGATGGATGAGTAACAATCTCAACACGCTAATAGGTATCTTTGTACCATACATCAATTTCCTCTTGCTCTATAGATAAAGTACTTACAGTGTAATAACTCCCTTGTTGTGGGTTTTGGAACAGTGGCAGCTGAAAACAAACAAATTTCAAATTTATAGGTGATTTCAGTATGAAATCCATCCATACTAATATTTTAAGTGCAAAAGTCTGTTTATCTGTTACGCTTTCAAGGTAAAAACTGCTGAACAGATTTTGATAACATTTGGTATGAATATGTGTAAAGTAAGTAAGACTAAACTGCGAGAAACAGCTAGTTTAATATTTTGACATCATTGTCATAATTGATAAGGCTGTTCCAGGTCCTGAAATTATCGATGAAATGACTTATCATTAATTCTCTATGCACCACCATGTCTTTGTCACATTTCTCTACCCTAAGGTTGGAAGATATTGCATTTGCGATAAGGCAGCCTATTGTACATCTTGTCAAAAACAATATTTTATTTCTGTACTTTCTATAGTACATTTACTAGTTTTTATATTTACTTACAAATATTTCCTCTTTTTAATTTTAGTACAAAACATACCATATTTTTTCTTGAGCCAATCTTCAGGTACAGGGCAGTAGGTGCCTGTTGGATCGACATCCCCCAAAGTGGGCACTTTACTAGGTCTTCCCAGCTTGGTTCTCCAACGCTGCCCAGCTAACTTGTCTGAAATTATTATTTATATAAACACATTATCATATTTTACATAAGGATACAAGATAAAGTACAATACAGGGCCATATATAGATGATTGAATTTTTTACCTTCAAATTCTTCTTTTATTCTGTTGGACTCATATTCTTGAAGAGCACTGAGTAACATTTTTCTTTCGTCGTTGTTAAGATGCAAAACAAGTTCCGTTGCGTGAGCTTTTGTCAGGGGACCTGATAGTTGTGTAGGCTCATCAAAATCTTTTGAAGTAGGCCCTAATCCCAAGTAACGTACGTTCACAGATGGTTTGTAAGACTTTGGTTTAAAAAATTGGGAAGAAGCACTTTGTCGCAGTTTTAACTTGGACCCAGTGGACCGACAACACATACTGATATTAAATATGGATGTGCTAAACACCCTTTTCGTAACTTGCACCGATTTCATGTCGTTTTTAGCACTATTACACTACTCAGCATTTACATAAATTCACAAATTAGAAATGTATATACATATATCTGATTCTGATCTGTCTCATAAATTAGAAATAAAGATCTGTCCACAATTTAGAATTATACCTATATACCTAGATCTGTCTGACAATTTGACATTGTATTGAATGAATACAAACAATGAATTGAATTACTCATTCATTGAGAATTTCATGGTATGTATCCATTTCGTTGTCTATCTAATGCCGCGTTAAATTCAACGTAATGATGACGAGAGCGTATGCATTCATAAAAAATCTAAATACAATTCTGCGTAAAAACGAACTTGGAAACCTAAAATGTGATGTCATTGTCACATTTTCCTTTTTTGTCATGTCTTTTGACATTGACATTGTCATTTGTCATATCGTAATTTCCTTCATTTCACTTTTCAGCTGTTGTACTATTGTTAAATTATTATAAAATAACATTATAAAACTCAAACAATTATTCGCTAAAATCGTATTCTAAATGAGTAAGTAAAAAATTTTCAAAAATAAAAAAATTGTATTGTGGCTAAAATTCTATGAAGTTTCAATGAAATAATGTTATTATTTCATAGCAGGTGATGTGTTTGTCAACATGATGATGGATCAGGATCTTCTATTGCAGGGGTGTTCTCGGCAGGATAAGTGAAAGTACAACACAATGAACAATGTTGGAGGGCTTAGTGGCATGGGTTCTCAACAACTACCTCGGGAAATATGTGGAAAACTTGAATACAGATCAGCTGAGTGTAGCACTCCTTTCTGGTTTGTGAAGCAGGATTCATTTATTTACAACTGATACGTTTTTACTTGTCTTATAAGAATCTAGCTTTTTAAAATATCAATCTCGCGACAAGCTTTTAGATCATGAAATTATGTAATGTAATTAATTAACTAATTGAATATTTCATGTGGTGCATTATGGGTTGGATTTAATTAAAATCTTTCATCTTTTAGGGCATTAAAACACAAACTCTTTTTTAAATATTATATTTACTCATGATTTATTATATTTAAGTGGCTAAGTACTAAAATCTAAGTAGTATTAAAATCTAAATTCTATAATACCAAATTGTTGTAAATGTCTTACGGCTGAAATTATAATATTTTCTGGAGTATCTTAATGCTAGGACTATTGAATTGATATTCTAAACTTTCGCAGGCAAGGTAGAGTTAGAGAATCTGCCCCTAAAAAAAGATGCATTGCGCCACCTGGGCTTGCCCGTGGAGGTACGGGCGGGCTTCATCGGAAAGGTGCAGCTACAGGTGCCTGTGCGCCAGATCCGCTCTGCCCCATGGCTCATTGCTATCGAGAAACTATATGTTGTCGCCGCTCCAGTCAATTTGGATGAGGTAAGGCACAAACGACCTTAATTATCAGTAAATAATCTTTAAAAATCTCGAATTCAATTATTCATTGTGCTAATTAAGTAATGTAAATTTGTGATGAATTAAATATAAGGTGTCATTGCTGTATCATGAACTTGAAAACAGAGTTACTTAATATCAAAATAAAATAGGCCTAACAAAGATATTCTAGAATGGACTTTGTTGCTCACCAGATAAGATAGACTGGAGACTTTGATAGATAGTCAGATTGGTAATCTTTATGATTGATATGTATAGAGTTAGTCACCATTAACAAAGTTTATTTGACCTTGAATGTAAACAAATGTATATCAATATGTTTCTTATCATTTTTACTGTCTCTAGGGTGTCTTATCTGTTAATATGGCTTATTATAAAGAGATCTTTTCCAGTTAGTTTAAAAAAATTATGAACATATTTATCAAAAAAATCTATTTGCCCCAAACTATTTGTATGTACAGCAAAATTGGTATGACTTGCTATCCAAAGCCCATGACTTATCAATATCATGCTAGCTGGCTGAAATATTTACTTAAAAAACCATCGGTAGGAACAATGTTTTGAAAGGTTTAAAGGCTTTAAACAATTCATATCTAGGTCTGTGATACTCAACTCACCCTCTATTTTTTTAATTTCTAAAGTACACCAGTGTTGAAAACCAAAATTAGCCAAATCGGTCGTTCTCGATTTCAACATTTACAATTCATTTTTATAATATTTAGATGTTACAGAACCTAACATAAAACCGGTAAAATGCGAGTCGAACTCGCGCTTTACCGGTTTTATGTTGAAATTCGTACAGTGGGACAGCACGGTGGAGGCGAACATCGCGCACGACCGCAAGATAGCGCTGTTGGACGCGCTGGAGGCGCAGTGGCGCGCGTCGCACGAGGCCAGCGACGGCGGGTACTACGCCACCTCGTACTCCTCGTGGCTCAGCTACGGCACTGGGTTGCTGGCCAACATCGTGGAGAACCTGCAGGTAACCATGATAACCTGATAAGACATGAAATTCATGTTAGCTAGTTTAGGTTTTCATATTTAAATATAAAGTTTGCAAACTTAATTTTAAATTTTTAGGTCGCGCTGGATTCGCTTCAGTTTGAATGAACCTTTAACTGGATGTGTACAATGAGCCATTGTTGCTTGAAATACATGAATTTTATTTAAATACACAATTTCTTCTTAGCTGAAATTGAACGACGTGCACATCCGCTACGAGGACACGCTGACATGCGCTCCACAAGCGTTCGCGTGCGGTCTCACGGTGGAGTCGCTGACGGCGGAGTCCTGCGACTGCAGCTGGCGGCGCGGGTTCACGCTGCTGGCACACGCCGACGGCTGCTCCTTCAAGCTGCTGGAGCTGCAGCAGCTGGCCGTGTACTGGGACCCCATGCCCGTGCCGGCCGGCATGCTGGCCGCCTGCGAGCTGGCTGATCTAACTGTGAGTGACAGCAGCGTGCTGCGACTGTAGCTAACTGTAGCGGCGCGGGTTCACGCTGCTGCGGCTGGATTCGCCTCTTCTTCGCGGGTCGTAATTGCTGTAAAGATTCAAGTTTGATCTATACTGAGATACATCCACTGCCAGGTCAAGAGACAGGGTTACTATAATACGAGAGATGACGAGCCATAGATTACACCGCGCCACTATCGCAGTCTGACAGAGAAACTTGCATGACACTCTAATGAAAACTTCCTACCCTGAAGTATTTTTAGGAACTTCCAGACTAGAATTGTTCTTGGGGTCAGTATACTTTAATTTCTCAAGAGAGCCCAATCCCATATTTTGGTCTTATTATTAATTACGTCATAACCTATTAATGAATGTGTTAACATCACCAGGTGCGCATGTCCCAGACATGGAAGGCGTGCCACCAGTACCTGGTGTCGCCAGCGTCGGCCACAGCTCGTGTTCGCCGCGAACGCACCGAGCAGCCGCTGCGCTCGCGCACCAGACCGAGGATCTCTGCACATCTCACGCTCGACTCTGTGCTGCTCAATCTGACCTCGGTGAGTGACAACCATTTTAAGTATTTATGTTTAGTAGTACCAATAAACATTTTTTCTTTCTTTCTTTCTAAAGTCAGATTAAACCATATTAAGGGAATAATTAAATTTAAAGACGCGAAAAAGACACACAAGACCTTGAAAAGGAAATGGGCTGGTCATATATTAAGAATGGAGAGAGAAATGGACAAAATTAGGAACGAAATGGTACCCCAGAGATGGGAAAAGGAGTCAGGGCCGACAGATTATACGCTGGGAGGACGTCATTAAAAGAACTGCAGCACCAGCATGGATCAGTTTGGCGAAAGACCGTGAAGCATGAAAAGCACTGGATGAGGCTTATGTCGGAGGACAAGCTGTTAATGACTAGTGAATAATTGTTATATTAGAAATGTTTAATGATGTAAAACAGCAATAAAAGCTCAATATATTTATTTTTATTTTATAATACGACATGTGGAGTTCAATAAGGGTCTTCAGGGTCGGCAACGCGCTCGTGACATCTCCGGTGTTGCAGACGTTCATAGGCTAAGGTAACCACTTACCATCAGGTAGGCCGTAAGCATGTTTGCTTATTTAATTGTATATAAAAAAAAATAAGATTTTTATAAATATATATATTTTTTATAGACGGAGCCCGTCTACAGGACATCTCACTGGTTAACACCCTGTATTTGTTTGTTCCCTCAGAGACAATACAACGAAGCAGTGGGCTGCGTGCTGGGCCTGCAGCGTATCGCTCGTTCGCGCGAGCTACTGGCGGCGCGACCGGCGACGCCTGTCCGCGGCCACGCGCGCGACTGGTGGGTCTACGCGCTTGGACGACACGTGCCTAGGCACACATGTTAGTACTTTACCTTAAAATAATTATATTTACCTAGCTGTCCCGGCGAACTTTGTAACTACTGGATTGCATAGGATAATAAAGTTACTCTTCTATGCACTATTGGCAGAAAATCTCAAAGCTCATAGGTACCTACATAAGAAAGAACCCAAAGTCTCAAGAATAGTGCGCATTATGAGATTTTCAACCGACTTCCTAAATTCGAAAAGGAGGAGGTTCTCATTTCCAGTGTTTTTTTTATGTTTGTTACCGCATAACTCCGTCGTTTCCAAACCGATTTCAGAAACTCCTTTGTTGCTTTTATTTAGAATAGATAAAATAGATTTTTTATTAAAATCGATATAGTAGTTTAATTGTAAAATCAAAATTACTGGGAAAAATGAGAGTGGACAATGATGTCATCCAAATAAACACAATTTTTGATTTTTTATATCTTTTCAAGTCGCTTGTTTGAGTTAAAAGTGGTTTTCTAAGGCCAACTGACCCTATATGCCCTGGTGTCAGTACTATCAGACCACCCCCTAGCCATTATAATGGTATTTTTGAGATCAGTCTTACTTGGGTAAAATCTGTTAACTTCAACGTCAATCAATCAGGCTGCTCAAAGGCATCTGACACAATGTAGAACATCTTGGGTTCAGAATATCATCAAGATGGCCCTAGTAAACGATCGGAAGTCGATTTTAGATTTTTGTGAAAAAAGATTGTTTCTACGATAGGATTTGTGAAATGAACTTTCAGCTATGGTTTTTCCAAATGACTACAATATGGTTATCAAAAAAAGCGTGAATTACCTTTGATATTGCAGACATCCATAGGTTAGGGTAACCGCTTTTCACAGGGATGGCATGGTAAATAGTTGTTGTAAAAATATGTCGTTTTCACTTTTATATTACTTCTTTTGCAATTTTAACGCTGCCACTTTGCCAGTCATTTAAATAAAATATTAAAAAAAAAAAAACAGTTCAAAGATGTTATAAATGAACAAATGCCTTAAAATGTCTTATCCAGGACCGTAATAAGGTATATAAAAAATATTTCCGGCAAATCCTAGCTTGCCAGAAAAAAAAAACAAAATAGCTCCAATAAATAATGCGGTAACAACTAATAAATACTGCCGAGTTACCTAACCTACCCTTTTTGAAAGTAGGTTTAAATCGTCTAATCAATTTCTGAACATAGTGTAACATTCACAACTACTGCCCTGGTAGATCCCGTTATGGCGAAGTGCAGATCCGTCTAATTACGTGTTGCAGTATAGATATGCTCGGCGTGGTGATCGTCGTGTACGGAATCGTATTGCAATGATTCCGTACCCAAGAGGTGAACCCCGAGTATCTGGGGTTATTTCACTATAGTTTCAACAGCAGATATAGAAAAATATGTTACACGTGTACGTAACTTGAAGTTTAATAAGATGGCGACAAGGCTAGTTAGTCGTATGAAGAAAATTGATCAAGGTGACAGCGTCTATACGTAGCAGTGGCTATCGGAGGATTGTCAGTTCCATTCAATGCGCAAGGGCCGCAGGCGCGGCGCGGGACGTAGGTACCGTAGTGTCGTGCGCAGCTGGTATCTAAATAACAGGACCACGGTTCATATAATAACATAGTACGTGCCTGTGATTTACTAAAATAAGATATTGTTTGATAACTATATAACGACTGTTCTATTTGATTAATGTTTTAACTTATTTAATATATTTTGGTATAAATTATATTTACTTATAGTTTAGCTGCAGAAACTTTTAGTCAAAAGTAAATAAAACGTTACAATAGCATTTGAAATTCCTAATTATTATTTTTGACTTTAATCGGTAGGTACTTATTACTTTCATTAACAAATATAAAGGCATTAAACATTTGGACAAACCCTCCATATTTTTAAATTTTGTATGTTATATAGGTATCCAGTTTGTATGGTTTGTTTTTACTAATTTCCTTGCAATTTCTTAATATTTTCTAACCACTTAAACCTTTTGTTACGAGTAGCGTCTACAAATATTTCTAAACCAAAATTAGCCAAATCCGTTCAGCCATTCTCGAGTTTTAACGTGCTTAACATTTACAATTTATTTTTATATATATAGATTTATGTAATTACCAATTCAATCATCACTACACATTTGACCTTACACCATGTTTTTTACACTATGTTTATGTTTAAGAAATATATATATATATATTAATTTAATATACAGCTTGGCAACAAAGCGCATTCAAAGTACATGGAGAACGACTTACGAATTTTATAGTCGCTGCATATTTTTCATTTTCTTACTTGACACTCATTGTTTATCATTTTGTACAGCACTTTAACGTATTCTCCTTCAACTACATTTTGTTCACTAACATGATCTTTCCAGGGACCGATCCGAAGCCAACGTGGGAATCGTGCCTCGAGCAGTCGCGGAAGATCAGACAATATGTAGACATCTGTCTGGGGATACTCAGCAATCCGGCTGCGGCGCTCCCGCCCGATCGCAAACTGTTCAAAGACGAGTTCGAGTGGCGCACGCCGCTGCACATCCTCAAGCCCTTGCGAGAAGTAAGGAATTTGTTACAGTTAAAAGTTTGTACAGCTAGCAGCATTTTCAAGAAAAAATGGCCTCGTAAATTTAATTTTAACCGTTATGCAGACCAAGTATGTACTATAGGGACACAGACTTAAAAATAAATACAGACGGATCAACATCCAATAAACAGTGACGCTCGAAAATATAGTCACTTATGTGTAAGTGTCACCGCGATGCTGATCGGTGATTGGTGGCACAGATGTAATATATTTGTGCGAGTGAAACCTGGATTTGACAAACGCAAGGGCCAAAGTTTGGGCGCTTCATTTGTATTGTACGTGAGACTACGTCTGTCGTTCTTTTGGTATACGGGACAATATTCAAGCAAAGTAAAACTTCCAGATCGCAATGCGAAAAGTGCCAAAAGCGACACCAGTTTCTACGCCCGACACGCCAAGCAGTTCTGGCCGCAGCATGCTGGTGCACTGGTTCCCGCAGTGGTGGGGGTGGTACGGCTCATCCGCACCCGCAGACACCCCCACCCCCTCCCCCGCACCCACCCCCACCCCCTCAGATTCCGGCCCCGTGCCGGATTTGGAGGAAGAAATCTTGGATGTGATTGCAGACTCGATTGAAAATAATACGCTATTGAAGAGGGACACTGTGTTTGGGAAGTTCGAGTTTATATTGAACAGAGGCAGCTTGAATTTGGTGGAGAGCGAGGAAACTGAAACTCCGTAAGTTTTTAGCTTTTAATTATTTTTTAGTTTAACTGCGCACTCGCATCTCATACCATTTATAAATTGGAAACTAAATCCTTCCTAAACAACAGGGAACAATATTTGGAAATAAACTACTTTGACCATAACACTGGAAACATTGCAACAATACGCGATCAGACGTTAAATGTATAAACTGGTTTATCCCACAGGGGAGCGTCCTAGGATGCCTCTCGTCCTTATCTACATTAACGGCCTGCCAAAAATCATGAACCAGCCATGCGTAGTATTCGTTGACGACGTATTAATCTTGACTCCCCATTATTCGAACTGAGATCCTAAATGATAAACTGACACAAATATTTGACGCTGTAGTATTGTGGCTAAATGTTCACAACCTAAAAATTGATTGTAATAAGACAAAAATATCGAATTTAGACCATACCAAAAAGCTCCCCTTGACATAAACTTTAACTATGAAGGAAAAGAAATTAAAAGCGTAAATATGTTTCAATTACTCGGTCTCATTTAGGACACAAGCTTGACTTGGAAAGCACATATAGACAAGATATCAACAAAACTGTCGTCATTTATTTACGTGCTCAGTGAGCTTACTATGCGTATGCTTACTCATGGTTAACCTATGTTGTAATGCTGTGGGGCAACAGTACTGATGCGGACAGACTTTTAATTCTTCAGTAAAAATGTATTCGAATTATTACAAACATCAACGAGACAATCTCTTGTAGACCGCATTTTAATGATTTAGATACACTCACTTTACCATCAAATTTATTTTTTAGAGGCCTGCATATTTGTTCGCAATTTTACACTAAAAAGTATGACCAACAAATCATTAATCAAAATAAATAATCTTGTGAAGTTTCGACTGTAACGGACTTACTTAATCTCCTTCCACCGTACTTACTTTGAACTTCAGTTTCCCATATGGGGATCAATTTTGAAAATTCTTCCTTAGTGCACGCCCCGATTACAAAAGAAATCCACTTGCTAAAATTCAATGACAGATCAATTATAGTTTAGTCAGAGTTTGTCCGCCCTTTTAGAACTGGAATTCAAAAATACTGATACAGGTATTTATTCATTCATAAACAGAAACAATTTTAAGTTTCGAATAAAACGGTCTAACTAATCTCACTCCCTCTTACCTACTTCGGACCCTATTTCACCCCCTTAGCACCACTGTTTTGAAAACTCCTTGCTTAGTGCACCCGTTGATTACAAAAGGAGCCTCCTTTCTGAAATAAACATAATCAATGATACACAAACCTTTTCCCCCTTTTAGGGGTTAATAGAAATATAGGTGTTAACTCATTCATCATTAGATGTGAAGTTTTGAATAAAATGGTAATATTTCACCATACATGTTTGGACCCTATTTCACCATCTTAGAAGGTGAATTTGGTAAAATTTTTGCTAAAATTCATTGACGATCAATAATATTATAGTTTTTCTTTTTTCAGACTTTGTCCAATTTGTCCCTTTCAGGAGATAAATTTAAAAAAGTCAAGATTTAGGTATTTAGATTTTATAAATCCCCATAAGATGTGCATTTAGAAAAAATCTTGCTTAGTGAACCCCTTTATCTCAAAAGAACCCACATGCCAAAAGTCATTCAGATATCAGTGATCGTTAAGTTATTGCTCTTTCGGACTATACCCTTTTCCTCCTTTAGATGGTGAATTCTAAAGAAATCCTGAATCAGGTTTCATTTATCTAAAGAAATAATCTTTTGAAGTTTCGAATGAAACTGACTAACCTAATCTCTTTCCCTTATTTGATCCCCTTCGGGGGTGAAGTTTGAGAGGTCCATTCTTCCCCATGACCAAAACAGGAACCCACATGCTAAAATTCATTGACAGATCAGCGATCGTTTTGTTGATTAGGAAACACGGTTGGTCGAAGAAATTAATTAATAGCATATTAGAGTAACTAAGGTATTTTATTAAACACTTATTCTTATATAAGTACTACAAGTAATAATACTTTAACAATAAATAACAAACTTAATCGATTTACTGTACAATGTGCGAACATCATTCCAAACTTTATAAATCTTACCTACTATAAACTCAATAATTCGCTGTTCCACTTTACCTTTATTTTTGTCGCTTGGGAAGCGTGATCTCCCGCTTATTCCACGTCATCAAATATACCTCATTAATATATTATTTATTAATATCCTTTCTTTAGGATCCTTCTGCCAGTACTAAGTTTATTGGACTCATAATATATTGTACGCCTGGAATGGCAGAATTTGGAGATTATTGTTATTTTTATTGACATCTTACTTGTACCTAAATTGAAACAATAAAGGCCTTTTATCTTATCTTTTATCTTTATTATTAAATTTTATTATTATTATTTGTCTATTATTATTAATTTTCTCATTTATCTATGACTTTATCACAATCATTTTTATGTACGTTGTTTTAAGTATTTGTTAACTCTGTGACAATGCCATTGCCTGTGTTCAACATCGGCAGAATACGCGCAGCACACTCTCATTGGCGGTAGCTGAAAATCAGTGTTTGCCTGCAGGCAACCTCCCTAACTGAGCTACAGCCTTTTGCAATGCTGTAGCACACAAATTACCTATTTTTAAGATGTGCCTACTATATATGTTGTTTTGTAAATGTGCTATAGTATCAATAAATTTCTTATCTATCTATCTAAACTACATCATATTTAGATTTAAGGTTCTCCTTTAATTAAAGGTTCCTCTTTAATAAAAGTTTCTGGGTTAATCAGAGGGTCTTGGTCAATCCGATTCTTGGTTAAACAGAGGGTCCTGATTAATCAGAGGTTCTTGTTCAATCAAAGGTTCTTGTTTAATCAAAGAATCTTGTGCAATCACAGGTTTTCAACTAATCGAGGGCTCATTCTTATTTCTATATCGTTCTACTTCAGTGGAATCAATTTTGGGTCTTCCCATTTTCGAAACTTTGACTTCATGCACAATATTCCTTACGGTTCTTTTAGAAATCCCAGTGGCATCAGCGACTCGCTCTTGGACCGATACATGAAACCACATAAATTCATTGACAGATCAGTGATCGTTCAGTTTTTGCATTTTCAGCGTTTGTCCTTTAAGAGGTGAATTCTGAAAAATCCTGAAACATGTGTCTAATCATTTATCAAAAGCAGTAATCTTGTGAAGTTTTGATTGAATTGAACTAACTAATCTCCTTCCCCCATACATACTTTGGACCCCCGTTTGACCCACTTAGGGGATGAATTTTGAAAAAAGTTTCTTATCTAAGCACTATGTTATAACATAAAACTTCTGTCCAAATAATCATCAATCAAACCTGAAACTTTGGTATCAGAGTTTTTAGAACCGAACAATCATTGGATCATAAAATATTTGTGCAGTTCGGACAGCAGTAAAACCCCGCCCGGCGTGGAGCTGCAGTTCTCGTGCGTGTGCGTGCGCGTGGAGTCTCGACCGCGAGCTGCCTCGCATGCGCTGCACGTGTCGTTGGGGGCCGTCTGCCTGCGCGAGCGGATCACGCCGGGCTCGCTGTTCCCCGTGCTGGTGGCTCCACAGGTACCGTCTGCCTGCGCGAGCGGATCACGCCGGGCTCGCTGTTCCCCGTGCTGGTGGCTCCACAGGTACCGTCTGCCTGCGCGAGCGGATCACGCCGGGCTCGCTGTTCCCCGTGCTGGTGGCTCCACAGGTACCGTCTGCCTGCGCGAGCGGATCACGCCGGGCTCGCTGTTCCCCGTGCTGGTGGCTCCACAGGTACCGTCTGCCTGCGCGAGCGGATCACGCCGGGCTCGCTGTTCCCCGTGCTGGTGGCTCCACAGGTACCGTCTGCCTGCGCGAGCGGATCACGCCGGGCTCGCTGTTCCCCGTGCTGGTGGCTCCACAGGTACCGTCTGCCTGCGCGAGCGGATCACGCCGGGCTCGCTGTTCCCCGTGCTGGTGGCTCCACAGGTACCGTCTGCCTGCGCGAGCGGATCATCGTGCTGGTGCTGAAATAATCTGTGTCTAGCTCACTCCATAATTTTATCTCGTGTGCTATTTATTCACTTTAGGTCCCTTTACGAACGTTACTTATTAGTCAGCCAATCAATTTATTTGCATAAAAATATATGTTTACAGGGTAGTACGTTACATTAATTGCCCATTTACATATATACTGTTATGCGTGTTTTATTTTTGCTTCAAAAAAGTTGACTGACCGATTTAAAAAAATATATCAAAAAGGTCGAATTGTTGCCATCAAGCCGTCGCCATTTAGACCTTTCGTTCTGACCCTTGGATTTGTAATCTCGTTGCACACTACTGCCCAAAGCTCGTTGATTATAGGATCGAGTCGTTTAGCTGGTTTCGTAGTGCAACAGCTAGATACTGTGACTGCGGGCAGTGCGCGTTTAAACAGCGCGACTGTGAAACGCGACGACTATCTAGTGTAAATAGCTAGCGAATTTAAAAAATGCGAGATATTTTAAAAAATACTTATATTTTCTTATCCCGCAGGGCATGATCCGCGAGGGTCTGTCGGCCATGAACACGACAGCGACAACGATGTCGTGGTGTCGCGCTCAGGTGTCGCAGCCCAGCTCGGCCAATCAGGAGCCGCTGTTCCAGCTCACGTATGAGAAGAAACCGTTTGGACTCAATTGTGACTACAAGTAAGTTGCACGTGGTTATTTTTTGTTTTTCATTTCAGACTAATAAATTAACTAAAATTTAACAATTTTTGGGTAGTTCATGTTTGGCATCTGGCTCCCTTTTCGGTTTCGAAGCAGAATTTGTTTGAAGATAGGATCTAATAAGAGCATTTCGTTGCAGACTGTGGGTGAAGTCGGCGTCGCTGGAGGTGGTGTACTGCTGGGCGGCGGCACGGTGGGCTCGCGTGCTGCTGGCCGCGCCGTGGGGAGCACGTGCACCCGCCAGCGTGCGGGACAGCACGCGGGCACGCCTGGCCGAGCATTGGCAGCACATGCTGCAGGCCCGTGTCGTACGTATGTGGCTGTCCCGGCACGGACAGGGAGATGAGAAAGTGAAAAAAAAAGAACACTTTTCGGGAAAAGTCACTAAAAATATAGATATACACGCACCGCCCCCGCGTACCCCCTATATTCATTTACTGCGTAGCGTTTCGCGCGAAGTTCAGGGACACCGAATTATTTTACGTTTACTATACTTATCTCCTAGAAAATGACCATCGAATCGCTAAGCAGCAGAGAAGATCGTGACTCTTACACAATATCACATTTCAGGGTGACCGTCGGTCGTGGCAAGTGGAGCTGGATATCTCAGCTCCGCAGATCCTGTTCGTGGAGGACCTGTGCGACCGCGACGCCTCCGTGCTGGTGGTGGACTTTGGCAGACTGCGGCTGGCCAACGCCACTCCGAATGATGACGTGCTAGCCACGCTTACTGACGACGAAGGTATAACTCTCTTCGTAGCACCAAAAATCTACTAACAACTTTAGATCTCATTTTACGTCTGTAAGAAATCTTCTTGCAGAAGTTTTATTACAGGTGTAGCCTCATAGATAACAGTTAAAAAACCCCTCATACTCTAGCGTTAGCTTTCGTGGACTGTATAATGCCTTATGATATTCACATGTAGACTTGTAGCGTGCTAACTTATTTGGCACAAGCATGTAACGTATATCATACTATAGTGTTTGGCACAAGTAATGTAACGTACATCAAACTATATTATTTTATTTTTTTGCGTATTCTGAAAGATTGCTAAGCGTTGGTTTCTCAAGTCTGACGTGTTCCATAAATTATATATGAGAGTTGCCATATTGGCTTGACTCAGTTCCACACGTCCGTAGCCAAAGTATTGAACGTTTTTGTTTGGTATACAGAGATGTTCATGACGCCGTGCTCGACGCCGCCCGGCAGCCTGCTGTCCCCCGCCTCCCCGCCGGAGCCCCCCGCGTCCCCGCCGGAGCCTCCCGCCGCCGCCCCGCCGCCGCCGCCGCCCCCGCACCCCCTGGACGCCGCCCATCTGCACCGTCGCCTCTACGACAGGTCAGACATGTCCGTGCTGTATGCTGTACGGCAGATGGCCAGACGGAGTCTTGTTTTATTATACAAAACCACTTGATAACGTGAATGTCCCTCGCAGGTACAACATAGAACTGAGCGACCTCCAGATCCTGGTGGGTCGCGCGCGAGACAACTGGAAGTACGCGCACGCCAAGACCAGCTCGTCGCTGCATCTGCTGGACCGGTTCAGCATCTCCTTGCAGGTTTGTGGCGTACAGCAGAATGTAATGAAACCACAGAATCAGATAGAAGTGTCAAAGCAAGGCTAGTTCTATGAAAACCGTTGTCGCCAAACTCACACTGTACGGATACTGGTTAGACTGATAAAACTGAACTATATCGTTAAAAAACTATCACCAAAATACAAATGATTGATGGGCGATGCATGAAAACGCGCGGCTCGCTTGCTATCCGAATGCGAACTGAAGATAATTTTAGTATAATGAGGCGAATGTGTCTAAATAATGAGTTATTATTATATAATGTAAGGTGCTTTGCCCGTACGTACACACACATTTTCTATTTATCTGCCGACCAATTAGAACGGTCCCAAATTCTTGCTACAACAAGGTTATAATCTCGCAGATCAGCCTGCACTGAATCGCTTATGTGGATCGGCCGACTGGTCTTTTGCCTGCTATCTTCACCAGATAGGCATCCTTGATGGCAACTATCCTCACACATTCTCAACAACTCAAACAGATGATCAAGCCAGCGCAGTCGCTGAGACTTAAATATACACAGAATATTTGGTTCCTTCACCAGCTCCTCTATTTCTTCCGGATTCGCCAACTTCCGTCGGGGTTCTTAATAGGGCCGAGGATTTTCCGATTACGTTCCGCTATCAGTAGCTGGTTTTCCTCTTTCAGTGTTTTGTATCTTTGTCTTTCAAGCAACTCCTTGATATAAACTTAAAAATACTCTCTCACTAATGCAGAACTTTTTATTTGAGTTTGAATAATTTGCCTGATTCGTGCGGCGGTTAGCGTTTTTAATATTAGATGTTGAATGATATATCTAATATCGGCAGGCCGAGCGTCGTGTAGTGCAGACATCAGACCCGCAGTACCCCACCGCCACATTATGTGGTTCGTTGCCGGCGCTGGTGGTACATCTCAGCGAACAGAAGATAGCGGCCGTGCGCGCCGTGGTGGCTGACTGTCTCATGAGGTGACACTGGGTTTCAAGGCACATGACATTGTTGAATTTCTTGTCATTTTCAATCACTCTTGACTAAAGTTCAAATTAGAATCACTCGCTATGCTCATGATTCAGTTCAAGACTAATGTAAAATTATTTATTGTGCATAAAATAACAAAATTACTAAAAAATATAGCGTATTATCACTGTACAATAGCAGTCTTATTCCTATGAGGTATCTCTTCCAATCAACCACTAGTCCAAAATGAAAAATAGAGTTTTGTGAGTCTTCAACTAGACATGCACAGAAAAAGAGAAACTCCTTTAAATGACTATATTGCTACAGCATGTGTTTTTTTTTGGGACAGAACTCAAAGTAACGCTTCTGAGGGTTCTGAAGACGACGACGTGGATGAGAGCAGCGTGAGCGCAGAGAGCGAGCGCTCCGAGCTGTCGGGCCATCAGAACGCGAAGCTGTTCGTGTTGCAGTTCGCCATCGAGCAGCTGTCGCTGGAGGTGAGGCATGCACTCTAGTTCTGAGTGACTTTCCTCTTCATAGCGAGTCGACTCTGGCTAATTATATTTGTGAAATTTTGTGTGTCCAGGTGGCAGCATTTAGGGCAAGACAAACGATGTGATATTAAAGCATGCTTTTGGAGTGAAACGGAACGCCAATTTGATAGTGAAGTTATGAGTTGGCGTTTATAACTTATGTCACCTTTGCTTTTTTCAATGGCTATCATCATAATTTTGGGAAGGAAACATTGTAAAATATAAATAAATTAAATAAAATAAAAATGTTGTTTATTGCCACACAATAACAAGTTTTTACAATAAACATGCAAAAGAAGAAAGAAAATAAAAAATAATAATAAAGAAAAATAGCAAAGTATAGCAAAGGAATGCCTCAGCTTGTGTTACCCTAGCCTCGACTGGAGTAACGCTGTTTTACAGGCATCCCCACTCCCTGAGGTTAAAGTATGGGAGATATAGGTGTAGACGTGAGTCCCCAGAAGATGTCCTTAAAGACGGAAGTGACCTTATTATTAGATATATATAGAATATAAAAATTAGATATGTATAAAAAATAAAAAGAAGTATAAATCCTTATTATCTATCTTATTGACATAATCGTTAAAAATCTATAACTGTTCTATTGACAATTAGTACAAATTCGTATCTATCCTATTAACTTATGTACATTGCATTATATTTATTAAAGCTTGAGGTGTATGTGTAGTGTATGTGTGATGTGTATTGTCTATTGACCATGTACACCTTGATGTCAGAGTTGTTCGGAATAGTGATTTTTTATGTTTTCGCGATTGTTATTCATTAAATTAAACTATTTTAATACGGTTTTATCGGGTTTATTACTTATTTATTTACACCCGACGTTTCAAACACTTTACATCGTTCATGGTCTGCCTGCGGCCGCGATGAAACCGTATTAAAATAGTTTAATTTATTGTTCGGAATAGCTTCTCGTCAACGGCTATCCTACATTTATATGTTTTAACACGAATTTTGAGTATTATATTGCGCACGTCTACTTCTCAAAATATCCTGATCAAAATCGAAGAGTAGTAGTACGCGGCTACATGTGCTAGTTTGGGGAGAGATATTACATTGACATTAGTCCTCTGAGTTCTAGCATAGAATTATTAATAGTACTAACATACACTCACAAAATGCAAGGTTGAGACTTTGCTGCGCGGCGCGGCTGCGACAGATAACTAAGACGGCAGATACGGCAAACAATCAACCCTATGAGTAACACACACATTGAGACGCGCGTGCGTGCGCGACCGAATTCTAATAGTAGTAAAAGGTATCGGACTCGCCGCTGTTAAACGGAGTATCTGGGGTGTTGTTGGCCCAGCAAGACGTGTTTTTAGGCACATTTAAAAGAAAAATTCTGGAAAACTTAATATAAATTATTCACATTACTTTGTAACATTGTTAGACTTAATACCTAGTTCATAAATTAATAGATTTTAAGTAACATGTGGTAAGCGGTGCTGAGAGCACAATTACTTTTTTCGGTCTGTAAAACAATTTTATCCATGTATTGTGTTCTTGTTTGCTTATCCCAATAAAGGAAAATAAAAAACATGTTTTCCCTGGTTCGGCCTACCCGGGTTGCGTTCAGGTGCAGTCGCGCGGTCGCAGCATCGCGGAGGTGCAGGTGTGCGGCGTGCGGGCTGCGGCGGCACTGTCGGCGCGGCCGGCCGAGCTGTCGTTGTCGCTGTCGGTGCACTCGCTGCTGCTGGTGGACGCGCTGCAGACCTTCGGCGGCGACTGCGAGCTGCTGGTGGCCAGCCACAAGCACGTGGGGTGAGGGACGATTGGTTTATACGACGGGGAAACTGTGAAAACGCTAGCATTTTGTAATGAACAAGTGTTTCAACTGCCTACTTAGCTTTTGTAACTGGTTACAAAAAAAATTCTTTAGTCGCAACCAGTCACAAAGTAATCAATTTTCGACCGCCTTTAAAAGACGATTTGGCTGTGACTTCTGGCTCAGTTGTGTTGTGTCTTGGACTGAATATATTTAGTTGTATGGCTCAGCCATTGATACGAAAGAAAAAGAATCAAAAACATCCAGATCCGAGGCGAAAATCAACCAAAATTCTGGCCGCATTTTGTTGATTTAGAATAATTTTTGTGACAATGACACGATACCTAATTGTTATCAGAATGGACACGGCGTCGGGCAGCATCCGCGGCTCGGAGCCGACTTCCCCCACCTCCCCCACGTCCCCCACCTCCCCCGTGTCCCCCGCACCCCGCACCGCGTCCTCGCTCGCACACCCGCACGCGCTTCACCAAGCGTTACACTCGCTGCGGTACACTGGAGTCAAGAGTGAGTTGTTTTGATTATCTGTTTTTATTATTTGTAGTCGTCAACTTAATTGATGATAATATGAATCAAAAACAGTTTAAGTGTTTCAATGTGGCACATGATATGCGTGTTAATGGTCTCTCTGCCAACGATAGCGAAGACTGGGCGAAGTGGACACGTAAAAATCGTATTCTGTGCTCTGAAGCAACCAACTGAAGATGCGCCCGGAAAATCAGTATAGGATGATGAAGAAAAGTTCTAGCTTAAAACAATGTCTTATTTTATCGTTTTATTCTACTATATGTGGTACTGAACCATGGTACTGAACACATGTAATTTAAGAATAGAACAACTTTGGAAATTGTTTATTATCTTATTACCAAATTATTATTATGTGTTCTCTAAATTCAATAAAGATTCTTGTATTGTATCGTTCTTTAGATAATCCAAAGGGCGGAGCAACCAGTCCTTTGCCGGGCACAAGCAACCAACCCGGGGCCCAATCAGCAGGCCTGGGCTGGGCCCCACCAGGCCTCGTTGATTCCGAGGCCCTGATCGCCGTCGAGTTGTGCTTCGTCAAAGGAGAGGGCGACTCTGAAGACCTGAGGATTGCTAATATATTGTTTAACAACTTGGACATTATCGGTAAGTCAGCTTCTTATTTTTGTATTATTTCTAGTCAATCAATCAAATCAATCAAACGAATCAATCAATCAAATCAATCAAACCAATCAATCAAATCAAATCAATCAATCAAATCAACCAATCAATCAAATTATTTATTTGCATAAAATGTAGGTATTACATGTCTTGTTAAATAATAATATAATGTTCCCATATACATTTTACCGATAAAGGTGTGCAAATTCTTAGTCTTTTGACATATTATCAAATGTTCGATGATGGTTTCAGATCGAATAAAAGAAAAAAAACCGTTGTCACGAATCGAGGCTATGGAACTTATGAAATCTGGCTTTGTTTGACTAGTTTATATGAAACAATTTTTAAATTTTTTGTATGGTTGTTGTGGTAACAAGTAATAAATAATAAGTCGATTGTGCTCTTCGTGTATATTATTTTGTAAAATATAATTTTCAACGCGTATAGTTTTTTCGTTTTGGACAAAGGGTTGTCCAAAACAACCAACCAACCAAAGCCATATGAGGGCATATGGCTTGAAATACTGACCAATGATACCTTTGACCAGCGAACCAAGAGACCATAGTGGAGTTGATCGGGTTCTATCAGCGCGTGACCCGCCCCCCCTCCGGCGCGTCCCGTGCTCCGCCCCGCGGCAGTGACGTCACGGACCACGCGCCCGCGCCTGCCGCTGAAGAATTCAAGGTACGTACCATGGCTGTTAAAACTGTTTGTATTATTGTGGTGATACTCGTAAGTAGGAGAAATTACAGAACGGATACTCACCTCCCACTCGAAGCAGACACCGTATCTCATCGCGCAGGGTTAAAATCGAGAGCAAAATGATGCAAGGAGGTCACTTTAGCCGCTTGGCCGCTGAGATGACATAAAGGAGACCTCAACAAAATTTGCCTTCAAAAAAAAGGTTCAAGCTCATGTAAGAATTCTCTCTAAATTATATACCTGAATCACAATTTCTCTGCATTGAAATCTTTAAATATATATGTATATTATACTCCCTATTTGTGTAAATCTATGTAAGCTGTAGGGTTTTTTTTTCTGTAATATCACACGAAGCTTTCTTGCTCCGCATTTTATTTTCTCTGTTGTTCTTAATGGTTGACTGGGAGAGAATGCTTTTAGCTTTAAGTCCGCTAATTGTATTCAGTATTTATACTTTTGGTACAATAAAGTTTTAATAAATAAATAAATTACTATAACACATATATAGTAAATAACGAAACCTGAGAGTAACACACACACTGACGCGTGTGCGTACGCGGCCGAATCGTAGAAGTCGTAATAGATTTTGCGCTCACTACTGTTGTATGGAGTGTCCGGGGTGTGGTATTGAGAAAGACAAGGATTTCCTAAAAAAAATGAAACATAGTGTCATGCTCGATACGGTTTTCTATTTTAAATATGATTTCAATGAGTCAGTAATTCATGGACACTTTATGGATGGATTTGTATGGAAAAGCATCCCTATCCCCCGTGGTACATCAATTGTTTTCTTTTCTCTTGAACAGAAAGAGGTCCGAACCGAAATAACATTCGACTTCCACCGACTCGGAGTGCTGCTGCTGCGAGCTGCGGTCCACGACGGCACCGTGGTGGCCAGGAAGATAGCCACGGCCACCGTCAGCGAGGCCAAGATACAGGCCACTCTTGGTAAGTTCAAGATAGTGTTCAAATCTTATGTGTATCTTAGTGTTTTGTCTGTGCGGCAGCTATTTTATTCTTCGTTAATAGGATGTCACTAATCGTTTAGTATTAATCGAATCTTATTAATTGAAATTGTAATTGTGTTTGGTAAGTCCTAGTCAAGTCTAAAAGTTTATTCGGTAGTCAATTCTAGAAGAATCAGGCTAAATGAAGTATTAGAAAACAGCACTTAGTGATTTCTAGGAGCTTTTGCCAACAAGCATGAAAAATCACATAAATCAAACACTGTATCACTTCCCAACACTTTGCTCTCGAACACAAATACCCAACCTTTGTACCGAGATTTCCTAATGTTTTACTTTTATTGACACGAAACAAGAATAAGTGTGTACATGAAATCCATACTTCCATACTAATATTATAAATGCGAAAGTCTGTCTGTTTGTCTTTCTGTCTGTGTGTTACGCTTTCACGGCCAAACCGCTGAACGGATTTTGATTAAATTTTGTACGAATATAGTTGAAGACCCGGGGTCAAACATAGGCTACTCTTGACGCAGGCGGAGCTGCGGGAAACAGTTAGTAAACAAATAAAATTTGGGAAAATAAAGGACACCGCTGAAACTGATGTTCTCAGCTTCTCCTTCCAAAAGTGACTTAGGTAATCTTTCCAGACTCGCGTCACATATCGGTGGGCGGGTCGCTGGGGGGCGTGCAGGTGGTGTCTCTGTGCGAGGGTGCGGGTGTGCACAGCCGGGTGCTGGCGGCGGGCAGTGCTCCCTCGCCTGATGTGGGACCCCGCCCCGGGCCCGACGAGAAGGCGCTGCTCTTCACCATCACCAGGACCGTCGATGATAGCGATGCTGACGCCCCCGGTGAGATCACTTGCATTCATTGTGAAGGTTTCACTTTTTTAGGGGCTCCGTATCTCGAAAGGAAATAACGGAACCCTTATAGGATCACTTTGTTGTCCGTCAGTCTGTCTGCCTTTTTCTCAGAAACGCGTGGAGGTATCAAGCTGGTATTTATATCAAATACTCAGGGCTACTGTCCCTTGGAGCTGTGAAAAAATCAAACTTCTAAGCCAACGCAATCAAAAGATACAGCTGTTTATGACGAAAATTTCCGCAAATTTTCGACACTCGCAAGGGAATCAAAACCTACAGGGTACTTCCCGTGAACGCAGAATCTTGGAATTTGGTACGACGCAACGCCTTACAGCACAGTTAAAGGAAAAATTACGAAAACTGTACATTTTAAGTTACATAATATCATATAATAAAAATATTTTTAATAATTTTAAACTTACTATCTCTTTTAGCGAAATAAATTTGCATGCTGTTCAAAATGGCTAAATAGGACTACTTATTGCTACTTATATTTATGTACCACCTATTGCATTGTAAACTTACCCTATTTTATGCAAATAAATGATTTGATTTGATTTAATTTCCTCGTGAACGCGTAGAGGTATTAAATTGAAATTCATGATTGTCGTGATGGGTGAACTTTTACTTATATACCTTAGTACGGAATATTATATACAGGTTTGTTCGGAACCCTCGGTGCGCTAGTCCGACTCGCACTTGGGCGATTATTTGTATACTAAATATTAATGGTAAAAGATCGTGTGAAGTTTGCGAAGCTGACGGCCAACCGCCAGTAGGGAAACAAGCATGCGGCTCGCCTGTTGGAAACCGGGTACCGCAGCTTAACAACGCCCGCCACACCAACGCCGTTTGTTCAGTGTAATCAGTAGGTAGTTAGATCAAAACATAACTTAACTATTTATTTGTGCTCAAATTTCATCCTTTTGTAAAGATAAAAGAAAAAAGTAACGCTGATTGTGTGAATATTACTTGCATATGGAAGCCTGATATTTGATAATATGTCTTATTCAAATTTCAGTGAACCGAAATCTGATACTTAAAATTAAGAAATTTACATTACACAATTGTCAATTACATTCGGCCGTATTGTGGTGCGTAGGACGCCGCGCGCCGGCTAGCTTTAACTATACATAGAAAGCTTTCTACTTTCATCAATAATTTTTGTGCTTATGTGGATCCTGTTCTGTTGGCAGTGGTCCAAGCGTGCGTGTCGCTGCACGTGGCCTCGGTATGGTACACGCATTCGGGCCCGCTACTGCGCGAACTACGCTCGTGCCTCACGGAGTTCAAGCAGTACCTCGCCAACCTCGCGCGCTCCATCCGTGCCGCCGCGCACGACATGGCCATCGGGCTCGTGCACCCCAGGTATGGTACACCACCTGGTGTTCACCTGGTGAATAAAAGTCAGCCTTATTTGGTCAGCTCTATTTCTTCTCATACGCGACACGTTTAACTCTTACACGAACTTAGTAATATTTGCAATGTTGACAGGAGCGAGACGTTGTACGCCAACCCCAAGCTGTCTCAGTCTATGGACGGCGTGTCTCCTCGCAGACGCACCGTCAGCATGGGCTGCTCGGTGGACGACCCGCCCGACCTCAAGTCTGACAACATTGTGCTGAGGTCAGTATGTTTTGTGACTTCCACATAGGTACGAGCATTTGCCAAAGGTCTTCGACGTTGCCCAACCAATAATATAAAATTAAGAACATAACTATTAGCTCTGAAATTAATCACTTGTGAGTCTAACATATTTTATCTCGTACTTTTTTTTCCAGCGTGAGCATCGAACTGGAGTCCCCCGTGGTGGTGGTTCCCCGAGCAGCACACAGTACGTCAGTGTTCGTGGCTCACCTGGGCCGCATGAGCCTGGCCAACAAGCCCGGCCCGCCGCAGCACTCGCAGTACCGCGTGCGAGTGCGCGACATCTGTCTGAGCTCGGTGAGTGACCCTCAGTACACACACCTGTACTGAGCCTGGCCAACAAGCCGGGCCCGCCGCAGCACTCGCAGTACCGCGTGCGAGTGCGCGACATCTGTCTGAGCTCGGTGAGTGACCCTCAGTACACACACCTGTACATGAGCCTGGCCAACAAGCCGGGCCCGCCGCAGCACTCGCAGTACCGCGTGCGAGTGCGCGACATCTGTCTGAGCTCGGTGAGTGACCCTCAGTACACACACCTGTACATGAGCCTGGCCAACAAGCCGGGCCCGCCGCAGCACTCGCAGTACCGCGTGCGAGTGCGCGACATCTGTCTGAGCTCGGTGAGTGACCCTCAGTACACACACCTGTACATGAGCCTGGCCAACAAGCCGGGCCCGCCGCAGCACTCGCAGTACCGCGTGCGAGTGCGCGACATCTGTCTGAGCTCGGTGAGTGACCCTCAGTACACACACCTGTACATGAGCCTGGCCAACAAGCCGGGCCCGCCGCAGCACTCGCAGTACCGCGTGCGAGTGCGCGACATCTGTCTGAGCTCGGTGAGTGACCCTCAGTACACACACCTGTACATGAGCCTGGCCAACAAGCCGGGCCCGCCGCAGCACTCGCAGTACCGCGTGCGAGTGCGCGACATCTGTCTGAGCTCGGTGAGTGACCCTCAGTACACACACCTGTACATGAGCCTGGCCAACAAGCCCGGCCCGCCGCAGCACTCGCAGTACCGCGTGCGAGTGCGCGACATCTGTCTGAGCTCGGTGAGTGACCCTCAGTACACACACCTGTACATGAGCCTGGCCAACAAGCCGGGCCCGCCGCAGCACTCGCAGTACCGCGTGCGAGTGCGCGACATCTGTCTGAGCTCGGTGAGTGACCCTCAGTACACACACCTGTACATGAGCCTGGCCAACAAGCCGGGCCCGCCGCAGCACTCGCAGTACCGCGTGCGAGTGCGCGACATCTGTCTGAGCTCGGTGAGTGACCCTCAGTACACACACCTGTACATGAGCCTGGCCAACAAGCCGGGCCCGCCGCAGCACTCGCAGTACCGCGTGCGAGTGCGCGACATCTGTCTGAGCTCGGTGAGTGACCCTCAGTACACACACCTGTACATGAGCCTGGCCAACAAGCCGGGCCCGCCGCAGCACTCGCAGTACCGCGTGCGAGTGCGCGACATCTGTCTGAGCTCGGTGAGTGACCCTCAGTACACACACCTGTACATGAGCCTGGCCAACAAGCCGGGCCCGCCGCAGCACTCGCAGTACCGCGTGCGAGTGCGCGACATCTGTCTGAGCTCGGTGAGTGACCCTCAGTACACACACCTGTACATGAGCCTGGCCAACAAGCCGGGCCCGCCGCAGCACTCGCAGTACCGCGTGCGAGTGCGCGACATCTGTCTGAGCTCGGTGAGTGACCCTCAGTACACACACCTGTACATGAGCCTGGCCAACAAGCCGGGCCCGCCGCAGCACTCGCAGTACCGCGTGCGAGTGCGCGACATCTGTCTGAGCTCGGTGAGTGACCCTCAGTACACACACCTGTACATGAGCCTGGCCAACAAGCCGGGCCCGCCGCAGCACTCGCAGTACCGCGTGCGAGTGCGCGACATCTGTCTGAGCTCGGTGAGTGACCCTCAGTACACACACCTGTACTGAGCCTGGCCAACAAGCCCGGCCCGCCGCAGCACTCGCTAACATGTTGTATCTGTGATTGCAGCTGGACGTCGCGGAACAGCTGCAGACGCACCAGCTGAGCGCGGACAACATGTCGCAGATCTACGACGTGTCGCGCGGCAAGCCCGTGCTGCACAACACGGCACTGCACCTGTCCGTGCACTACGGGGACGCCGAGCTGGACGGAGCTGTCGTCAACCAGGTATCGATAGCAACCAGTACGACACAGCTAGATGAGGCTAGTAGCTGTAGACTAACGTACAGACGGACACTCACATGCGCATATTTAGGGTAAAATCGAGAGCAAACAATACAAGGATGTCGCCTCGGCCGCTGCGACGACTATGGCTGAGATACAGTAAATAACCCACACTTCGACAAACACACATTGACGCGCATGCATTTTACAATTTACCAAAAGAAATTAAACCACCTTTAAAGTAGTTCTTTATTTTAGTTATGTAAGCTGCTTGAAGCCAATCAGTTGCTCGCGTATATGATCGGTTACATGCGAATGCGGTCAGCTGGTCGCGACTTCACTCGACTTGGCTCGACGCCCGTTATTACAAGCACTATTAGCCATTCCACGACATCATGCCGTCGGGATGTGTGGACACAATATACGATTAAAACTGATAGTAGCTCTGTGGCGACCCCGAATCGCTGCTGGCGCATGCTCGAACACTTGTCGTGACTTTATTTTCTTTGGTTGGCTAAAATGGTAGTTATATTTTTGTCGCCAGTGCGAGATCCGCGGCAAGATAGTGGGCCCGCTGCAGATCTCGGCTCGGCGCGAGCAGTACGAGCAGCTGCTGGAGACCGTGCGTTGGATCAGTGCCGCTCCCGTGGAGACTCACGCTGACAGCGACCACGCCGTCGCGGTGAGTCGCACATCTCGCTCACTTGCCAAGGCCTAAGCTGCGTTTCGGACTTTCAATATTATTCCGCTGTGAATTGTTCAATTCCCGACTTTGACCGTAATGTTTGACTCGGTGAAAGCCAAGTTTCAATTTTCAGGCATGTGTTCTTTGATTTATCGTTTTTTTTGTCGAGAATTTTTTTGATTGAAGAAGGAATGATGAGGGCAAAATGTAGGAAAGTTTGCTACATACTTATTTTTGAACGAATCTTTACGAAGCATTGGTATACATGTTTGATTTATTTAAAAATTTTGTCAAGAGGTTTTTTTATTGGAGAAAAAATGAGGGGAAAATGGCGAAAAGTTAGGTGTAGCATTATGTAATGGATTTCATTTCAATCATATTTGATAACAACATCGAATGTCAGGTTTCCTTCAAATGCTTGAAATCTTGTTAGAAATTGACGTCGAAAAGTGATTCTATTATATTATCTATTCTATTTTGAAAACTAACGATTTTATTTCATCCATACTAAAATTATAAATGCGAAAGTCTGTCTGTCTGTCTGTTACGGTTTAGCGGCCAAACCGCTGAACGGATTTTGATGAAATTTGGTATGAATATAGTTGAAGACTCGGAGTCAAACATAGGCTACGTTTTGACGCAGGCGGAGCTGCGAGAAAAAGCTACTATGCTATAAATAAATAACTCAAAAAGGGAGAGAAATAGGGGCTCTTAATAACGTTTAATATATAAATCTCATATATGGATGACGTTCGCTTTCGTTTACTGTTAACTATTGGACTTACTTCGAGTGTTATCGTCAAGGAAGCGTTAACGAACGTGGTGTCGCACGAATGTGTTGTTACTCGTAGAGCGCAGCGTTGTCGGAGCCGGCGGTGCCGACGTTGCGACTGGAGCCAGCACTGCGAGCTCAGCAACTGCTGCTGGCGCCGCCGCCGCCGGTCGTCGCGCTCGCCGATGCGACTCCGACCACCAATACCACGGGTAACGTGATCATGCCTTGCTTATAGCGTTTTTTTTTTAATACGGTGCTACGAAACTATTTTATTTCAGACTCGTTCAGAATTATTTATTTAGCGTGACGCATGTGAATTGCAGAAAGGTTTTTATTACAAAACATTTGTTTTCGTATATTAGGTCGCTACAGTTATTAATGGTTAAAAAAGATTGTTTGGCAATAAGTCCGCTTTTGCTCTATAATTGACTGAGCGAAAGCGAAGTATCTATTTCAAGACTAGCCAATTTTGCTTTTGTACGGAAGAATGAGAGGTCGCATTTCTGAACCGATCGTTACGAAACTTGACACTTTTCAATTGAGGGAAAAACAGAGTAAAAAGAGGAAGATTTACTGTATATTTATTTCTCAACGGATTGTAGAGAACAGATTCTTTACAATTGCTGTAAAAAAAAACTAAAAACAGGGGGTAAATGGGGGAAGTTCATAGCATGTTTTATAAATAAATATCGTATTTAAAGGTAATTCGTGAAGTCTACTGTTCACAGAACTGAACACATCACTCTCAATGCGTTTAAATTACCAATAGCAGTCTTTTGCATAGTTTCAACTCCGACAGCGTCAAAGATGGACTTTTGTAAGAAAACACGAGTAACTAACCGTTTGTGGCTGTCTGGAGCGTAAAGAGATTGAATACAACCATTTTAAGTTACAATTTCCCCTCAGTCCGGTTCGAGGTGGCTTCGATGAAGGTGCAGCTATTGGCCGACCTGGGCAGCGGCGAGCGCAGCCTGGTGCAGCTCGCCTTCCTGCAGTTCTCGCTGCAGCACCGCTCGCAGCCGCCCGCCACGCTGCAGGTAGCTATAGAACTATACGTTTCTCTTATCATAATATCTTTGACACCAACGTGGAAGGTAGGTACTTCCATCTGACAGTAAACTTCTTTAGACAGACGGAAAGACTCTGGACGATTGTCGAAACATGTAAGGTAAGCCTTTTCCAGGTACTACCAAATTTAAATGTTGTGAAGCATTTTGTTACATGCATGCTTTGAAAATGTGAAAATGCACATTATGGTTTTGACGCTAAAGCAATAAAGTTATTGAATTCATATTTAAATGATAGGCGTCAGACTGTTGACATAAATAACGTTAAGTCAGGCGGTTCAACGGTAAAGATAGGCGTACCCCAAGGCTCGATACTAGGACCCTTACTCTTTTTGATTTACGTCAATGACTTGCCTTACGCGGTTGAAAAAAAGGCTGGCATAGTTTTATTTGCAGACGATACGTCTTTGATTTTCAAAATGGATCGCCATAGCGGAAATATCGACCATGTGAATGATGCACTGTCCACAATATCAAATTGGTTCTCCGCCAACAACTTAATGCTGAATGCTAATAAGACCAAATGCATAAAATTTTCTTTACCAAATGTGAGACAGACTCAAGTGGACGTAATGTTAAATGGAGGAAAGTTAGTTCTTGTAGGTGACACCACCTTTCTAGGAATCAAAATTGATTCAAAATTGCAATGGGGTTGACACGTTTCAGCTCTCTCCAAAAAACTTAGCTCTGCGGCATATGCTGTCAGAAAAATTAGACAAATAACAGATGTGGCAACTGCTAAGCTAGTCTACTTTAGTTACTTTCATAGCTTAATGTCCTATGGATTACTGGTTTGGGGAAGGGCAAGTGACATACAAACAATATTTATCTTACAAAAGCGAGCAGTTCGTGCCATCTATGGTTTAGCCCCAAGGGAATCTCTTAGGGAGTTGTTAAAAGAAATAAATATCTTAACAGTAGCTTCTCAATATATATTTACAGTTATCATGTATAGGAGCAAAAATATTACTACTTTTAGAAAGAACTCGGATATAACTGATAGACCCTTGCGCAATAAAGATAAATTATTTTTACCTTCTTATAGACTGTGTAGGGTTAAAGACTCTGGGGGACACCCCACAGAACTAGCGTCCACGTCGCGTCCCCTGGAAACGTCGCGTCCTGTCCACCGTAACGGAGTGGCAGGCCGACGGCTAATAAGTTCTGTGCAGCCGGCGCAATATTGCATACAATGAGTGACTCGCAGCCACTGCGAGACGCCTCCGGGCGTTTCGTGAAAAAAGGCCCTTCTCAGGGCCAACCAAAGGGAAGGAAAAAAAAAGGGGGGGGAAACCATTCGGATGGGGGGGGGTAACGGGAAGGGTTCGGATAGGTCGAGGTCCGAACACGAGAGAAGACGGGAGGAGTCTGAGGTGTCCGATGGCTCAGCGGTTGGCCAGCGAAGGCTGGGAAGCCTGCTGGGCAGCTTGGGCTCCATCACCTCGCTCCCGGAGTCGGTGCTCGGTGCCAAGCGCATGTATTCAGAGGTGGCGAGCGGCTCCGACACCGAGGTTGGTGCGCCACGACCGAAACTGGCGGTATCGAAGAAGGGGAAGGCTCGGGGGGCATCTACTGCCACGAGGGCCCGGGCTGAGGCACGGAGGACCCAGGAGGAGGATGCTGAGGCCTCCTTCTCGGCCACGTTGGAGACTCGGGCATTCAGGAAGGCAGGACCCCCGAGTGGGGATAAGGGCATGGAGGCGGCCCCCATTGAGGTGCGGGACTTCGGTTCCATGGGAGCCGAAGGCCTCATGGACACCGCGGTGGAGAGGCTCGGTCTAATAACCAGCCTCGTCCGGAAGACCACTGCCCTCAAAGGGGGCTATAGTGCAAAAATCTTGCGGGCCTCCTCGGATATCCGGGATATCGTCGATACCCTGGTGGCACGTAATGAGTCGGATGAGGTTCGGCGCCTCAAAGCCGACAATGGCCGCCTCCAAAGAGAGGTGGCCAATATGAAGGCAGAGGTCGCTGCGCTCCGCCGGGGGTTCGAGGAGTCCCGTCGCGAGGTCGGCCAGGCTGCGCGGACTGCAGAGAGGCAAGCCGCTCCTCTGATGGAGGAGGAGCTTGTGCAGAGGCTGGAGGCCTCCATGGAGAGAATGATTGGTGTCCGCCTGGCAGACATAGAGTCTCGCCTACCTCGCAAGGTCACCCGCCCACCGCTGGCGGGCGACAACTCCGAGGTGGCGAGGTCTGCGAGGGCGGCCATTGCGGAGGCCTCCGGTTTTAGCCGGGAGCAGCAGCCTGCGCAGCCAGCGGCGGTGGAGGACTTGGAGGTTCTGGCCCCAGCACGCCCGGCCTCCAAACAGCAGAGACGCAAGGGGGCGGCTGAAAAGGCGGCGGAGTGGGGGCCCTTCGGGCCATCGACCTCAACCGCGGCCGAGGCATCCCCGGAGCTCCCCTGGGTGGAAGTGCGAGGGAAGGGGAAGGGTGTGGGGAAAAAGTCCCAGCCCAAACCCACCACAGCACCCACGACGACACCCATGGGGAGACCCACGGCGGCTCCCGCAACTGTGCGTAAAGCGCCTCCAAAGACGGCGCCACCGAAGGCGAAGAAACTGTCGGTCCCGAGCTCCTCGGCTGTAATTCTCAAGTTACAGCCGGAGGCAGCGGAAAACGGGGCCTCTTACGCTTCTGCCCTTCTGAAGGCCGAGCAGGACGTGAACCTGGAGGAGCTGGGCATTGGCTCGCTTCGGATTCGCCCGAGTGCGACCGGAGCGAGGCTAATTGAAATTCCCGGCTCCTCCAGTTCAGACAAGGCTGACGCCCTTGCCTCGGCCTTGAGGGTGGCGCTGTCCGGCGTCGCGGAAGTGTCCAGGCCCGTCAAAACCGCGGACTTCCGCGTGACGGGCCTGAACGATGCGGCTACAGCGCGGCGGATAAAAGCCGCGGTCGCAAGGGTTGGGGGCTGCACGGAGGAGCAGGTCTGGGTGGGCGAAATCCGCCCAGACTGGCGGGGCTCTCGCTCCGCCCTAATGCGCTGCCCGGTCACGACAGCCAAGAAGCTGATCGAGGCGGGCAGCATGAGCGTTGGTTGGGGCTCCGTGCGGCTCCAGCACTTGGCGGCGCGACCCATGCACTGCTACAAGTGCATGGGGAAGGGGCACACTGCGGCGCTGTGCCCATCGCAGACCGACCGCAGTCGGCTCTGCTACAGGTGCGGGGAGGCAGGACATTTGTCCGCTTCCTGCACCGCGACGCCCCGCTGCGCTGTATGCCGCGACGCCGGAAAGCCGGCGGAACATGTAATGGGGGGTAGGTCCTGCAACCCCCCGTCAGTCCGCGGCAAAGGGCCGTCCTCTTCTCCGCGAGAGGGCACCACACAGGCGGCGCCAGCTGGCCAAATGGAGGAGTGATGGGGGTCGCCTTCCTCCAGGCCAACCTTAACCACTGCGCCAGGTCGCAGGATCTCCTCCTGCAATCCATGGCGCAGTGGGACATCGATGTCGCGGTGGTCTCGGAGCCGTACGCGGTTCCCTCCCTACCCCACTGGGCAGGGGATCTGGATGGCTCCGTGGCCATCGTGGCCAAGTCTGGCGCTGCCTCTCCTCTCACGCTCCGGAGGAGAGGGCACGGTTTTGTGGTGGCGGTTCGGGGAGAGTACGCCATTATTGGCGTTTACTTTTCCCCGAACCGGGATTTGCCGGCCCTGGAGCAGTTTCTGGACGCTCTGGGGCCGGAGGTAAGGCGGCTAGCGCCCCTAAAGGTCCTCGTGGCCGGCGACTTCAACGCCAAATCCACGGCGTGGGGGAACCCGGCCACCGAGCCCAAGGGGCGAAAAGTTGAAGAATGGGCGCTGGCCGCGGGGCTGTCCCTTCTGAATAGGGGGACAGTCCAAACGTGCGTGCGGCGGACGGGGGGTTCGGTGGTGGACTTGACGTTTGCCACCCCGGCCGCCGCGCGCACCGTGACGGGCTGGAGGGTGGAAGAGGGGGTGGAGACACTTTCGGACCACCTGTATATACGGTTCGAGGTGTCTGCCGCCCCCGGAAGTCAGGCGGCATCGTCGTCACGGGTGCGCAGTCGATTCCCGCGCTGGGCGCTCACGCGGCTCGACCTCGAGCTGGCGGAAGAGGCGGCTATCGTTGGCCGCTGGAGCCTCCCGTCTCTCGCGGGAATGGGGGTAGACGAAGCGGCTGGCCGCTTTAGCGACGCTTGCACTGCAGTGTGCAGGGCGGCCATGCCTAGCGTCAGTCGCCCCCCCCCTAGACGGGCGGTGTACTGGTGGTCGACGGAGATTGCCGCTCTCCGAGCCGCCTGCAACGGGGCCCGAAGAGCGTACGGCCGGAGTCGACGGCGCAACC
This sequence comes from Euzophera pinguis, assembly GCA_947363495.1. NCBI lineage: Eukaryota > Metazoa > Arthropoda > Insecta > Lepidoptera > Pyralidae > Euzophera > Euzophera pinguis. Next base: position 17,954,116 of record OX376159.1, read on the forward strand.
CCCGTGACGAGGAGAGGGATGACCAGCTGTATGCGGTGTATGTCCAGAAACGTGTGGAGCTACAGCTGGCCATCAGTCGGGCCAAGGAGGAAGCCTTCGAGGAGCTGGTGGAGGGCATAGAAAGGGACCCGTGGGGTCGCCCGTACAAGTGGGCGCGAGACAAATTGCGTCCACAGGCGGCCCCACTGACGGAGACCCTTCAGCCAGCTCTGCTGGAGGGGATTGTCGGGGAGCTATTCCCCGGCAATCCGCGGGGGTTTTCCCCGCCAAGAATGGCCCGACGGCCGCCTGACGAAGCGGAGGCTGATCCGCCTCCCGTCACCGACGTCGAAATGGAGGTGGTCCAAGACCGCCTCCGGACTAAGAAGAGGGCACCGGGTCCAGACGGGGTGCACGGGAGGATGCTTGCGCTGATCCTCATGCACCTCGGAGAGAGGTTTCGGGAGCTGCTCGACCGCTGTTTGAGGGAGGGGCGGTTCCCGAAACTCTGGAAAGAGGGTCGACTCTGCCTTATTCCGAAGGGGAGCCGGCCCCTGGACTCGGCCTCGGCGGTGCGACCTCTGGTCCTGCTGAGCGAGGCTGCGAAGGCCCTGGAGAGCGTCGTGGCTTCGCGCCTCGTTCGGCACGTGGAGGACGGCCCGGGACCGCGTCTCTCTGACGCGCAGTACGGGTTCCGGGCCGAGAGGTCGACTGTCGATGCCCTCAAGCGTCTACGTTCGGTGACGGAGGAGGCGGATCGGGATGGAAAGGTGACCCTGGCGACGTCGCTCGACATCGCCAACGCCTTCAACAGCATCCCGCACAGTGTAATACGGGAGGCGCTCGAGTATTTCGAAGTGTCCCCGTATCTGCGGAGGCTGTTGGGGGCGTACCTGGAGGAGCGCTTCGTCCTGTTCGAGGACAGGGGAGGTCGGATGGTTCGGCGCAGCGTCGGATGCGGTGTCCCGCAGGGGTCGATTCTCGGCCCTATACTGTGGGACATCGCGTACGACTGGGTCCTGCGGTGCCGGCTTCCCCCCGGGACTGGTGTCATCTGCTACGCGGATGACACTCTCTTTACGTCCCGGGGTGCGAATTTCGGTGAGGCGGCGCGGTCGGCCGAAACGAGTCTTGCCCTATTGGTCGACCGCATAGAGAGGCTTGGGCTTCGGGTCCGTCTGGACAAGACCGAAGTCCTCCTCTTCCGCGGGGCCCGGACGCGAGGACCCCCCCCAGGAGCGCGCCTCCGGGTGGGTCAGGTGGAGTTGAGGGTGAGCACCCAGATGAAATATCTGGGGCTCATCCTCGACGGACGATGGTCTTTCGGCCCCCACTTTCGCGATTTGGGGCCGAAGATCATCAGGACGGCTGCTTCGCTCGGCCGACTCCTCCCCAACCTGGGTGGACCGAGCGAAGCAGTAAGGAGGCTCTACTCTGGCGTCTGCCGGAGCATGGCGATGTACGGTGCCCCCATCTGGGTGGACGCCCTCACCGCGACGAACAAACGCCTTCTGCGACAGGCGCAGAAGGTGATCGCGGTGAGGGTGATACGGGGGTACCGTACAGTGGCCTTCTCTGCGGCCACGGCCCTCGCGGGCGACCCGCCGTGGGAATTGGTGGCGGAGGTGCTCGCCGAAGTTTACCACTTTGTGGCAAGCAGGAGAGAAATCGGCGAGCGCCCCTCGGCGGAACTCGTGCGGCGGGTGCGCCTGCGAGCGCAAGCGGAACTCGTGCGGAGGTGGGAGGCGGACCTGGCGCAGGCAGCGTTCGGTGTCCGAACAGTGGGGGCACTGCGTCAGGTCCTGGAGAAGTGGATGCTGAGGCGGCGTAAGCCTCTCACCTTCCGCATGACGCAGGTGCTCACCGGGCACGGTTGCTTCGGTGAGTACCTGCACCGTGTGGCCCAGAGGGAGGCCGAGCCTCGCTGCCACGACTGTGGCGAGGCTCAGGACACCGCTCAACACGTCCTTGAGCGGTGTCCCAGGTGGAGCCGGCAGCGCCAGGAGTTGGTCGCCGCGCTTGGCGGGACGGACCTGTCGCTCCCGAGTGTCGCCAACGCGATGCTCGAGAGCGACAGCGCCTGGAATGCAATGGCCTCCTTCTGCGAGGTAGTCATGTCGCAGAGGGAGGCCGAGGAAAGGGACCGCGAGGACGATCCCCTCGCGGACCCGATCCGGCGGCGGAGAGGGGGGGTGCGTCGCAGGCGCTACTTGGCGCGCCTGGAAGCGCCCCCGTAAGCGGTGGGACTGGAACAGTCCCACCCGGTGGCAGAGGTCCTCCAGGTGTCGGAGGGCCTCTGAGAGTGGTGAGTCCGGTTTCTGGTGAGAAACCGGCCAGTCGCAGAGGCGTCTTGTGCTAGTCAGATCCGAGGCGCCTCCCTGCAATGCGGCCGACGGCACCCGCAGGGGTTTAGTGGGTAGTCTGGGCCGGCTTCGGCCCAGGAGTCCCACACTCTGTGCGTAAACGCATTCCCCTGCGAAATCAAAAAAAAAAAAAAAAAAAAAAAAAAAAGGGTTAAAGACTCTTTTGTGGGGAACTGTATACGTTTCTACAATAAGCTTCCTGAATTTATCACTAGTTTGCCTGATGGACAATTTAAAGCCCATGTTAAAGATCTTCTTTGTAAAAAGGCTTATTAAGTACTGGTGATTTTCTTAATGACAGGAATGTTGAACTTAAGCTTGGTGGAGAGTCCTCGGCAAATTGATATATCGTTATGTGTTCTGACATTTCTGTACGTTTGACATTTTTTTTAATTCTTATTTAATTTTTTATTCAATTTTTATTTAATTTAAATAATCTGAAATAACCATTGTGCAGAATGTTGACAAACATGTGAATTCGTTCATTTAACTAGGTAATTAAGGAAAGTTTTTTCTTATTTGTAAATTGACGTTTTGAAGAAAATGCTGCAGTGGAGTTTGTGGCGCCGCTTCTTCTCCACTTGCGCTTTGGAAGTGGTGGTAATCTTAATATAAGTAAATTGACGTCAATAAGTGGTATTTATATCCTATATTGAAAAATAAACAATTTCATTTCATTTCACTGCGTCAAAAAGTATAGTCTATGCTATGAATAACAATTCTCTAGAAATGTAACGCTCCTACATTTACCGCTTCGATTCCGATTCCATTTACGCAAACAAACTAATAGTAATTACAACGAAACACTCAAACACACTCATAGACAAAATACATGTGATTGGTCGCGACAAGGTCACGCGTCATTGGTTGGGGGCGGTCAACACAAAGAGCGGTAAGGTACAACGCGTGGATGGTATTATGCGGTACGCTAAAATAAAAAAGCTTGCTTACGTTTTAATTTTTTTTTATTAAATAACTTAAATACAACAATGAAAATAAGTAATTATTTGAAGTATACTATTTAATTGTAAACCATACATACAAGTTTTAAATCTTGTTATATTAAAATAAAGAGTTTAAACATATTTTAAAGTTTTGTAAGGTAGGTACACTGGTACAGTGCGGCAAAAAGAAAATGAAAACGCCCAATTGAGAGATACCACGTAAGAGGTACATACTGCATGGAAATAAAATCTGAGGTACATTTTGCATAGCACTTTCCACAGATGTCAAGTATGGATTATTAAAATGTTTATTTACTTACATATAAAAGTCCTGTGTTTTTCATGTCTATATGGCTTCTACACCACTTCACGGCACATGATGGCATTTTTAATGAATAGATTATCGCAAAAACACAGCAATATTCTCAAAGGAAACTTTTTGCGACGCAACCGCACGACTCGAGTGTCACGGCAAACTGTCGCGGTGCGCGGTTCATATTTTAAGCCCCGCCCTCTGCGGTACATATGGCGTGGAATGAGTTTTTGGGATTAGTTACGCTTCTAGAGAATTGTTATTCGTAGATTCTATATCTTTAAACAAACTTTCACCCCTATGCATCCGATTGGGAACACCAGCCACATGGGTAAAAACCATGGAAGCAGAGATCCAGAGGGACAGGCTAGACAAGCAGACAACCCGGAGTAGATACCTCTGGCGCAAGTGTACGAGGAGACCCGATCCCTGTTAACTGGGATAAGGGGTGGACAAAGAAGAAAACTACCGATAGGGTATGATTTAAAAAAAAAATATCATAAAAAAACTCGTGAAAAAAGGGCGTGAAAAAAATCCTTCAGGGTCAGCAACGCGCTCGTGACATCTCCGGTGTTGCAGGGCGTTCATAGGCTACGGTAACCATAAGTGGTTACCGTCACAATAAGGTGGGTCGTACGCCTGTTTGCCTACTTAATTGTATAAAAATAAACTCCATTTATAACTATAATTATACAAATATTATTAAAATCCGCATTTAAAGAGTTTCATGCAAACTGACACGAATACCGCGCGGGACGCGAAACGCCCACAGAAATAAGATTCGGTAGAAATGCCACAGAGTGTGCCAAAGTTAACTGGCCTGCTTAACGTATTCTTATTTCTGTGAACTTTTTCGCATCATAATCTCTACTACATGTGTTATCAAATAACATATCCATTTTTTTCCCAAGGTGTCGCTCCACTCCATCACGATGGAGGACCTGACCAAGGAGCCCGAGTCCCGCCACCGCATGATGATGGTGTCGCACACGCCGCAAGTACCGCCCAAGGCCGTGTTCGTGTCCAAGTCGTGCCCGGACTTCGTGACGTCATTCCCGGACGTCACGAACCTCAACGAGGCCAGTTGCAGCTCGGCCTCGCTGCCGGGGAAACTCAATGTGCTTGATGGTGAAGTAAGTTCTCTAGTCCTTAATTTAACAATATGAGAATAAAGTCACCATTTTTAGTTGTTAGTGATATTTTCAAAGGAATTAAGTGTCGATGAATTTTATTGAATCCTGACTACTGAATTCGCTTACTTTGCTCAGTAAGCAATTACTTTTACACAATTTACGCAAACAAAATTAATCGCAGATTCTTCTACTCATAGTATAAATGTCAACCACATTGTTATGCAGACCGTGTTGATTCAAATTTAATGTCAACTGTACACGAAAAATAACAAAATAAACAATAAAACTAATCTTCGTCAAGTCAATAAAAATATAAATTTAAAAAATTACTCCAAATGTTCCACAAGGTCCACACATTAGGCCTGCAAGTTCTATAAAAATCTTCAAAACTTATATTTGTATCAGTGTGCTGCACGTCGTAACAAACGCGACAGCAAGTGCGGAATCACACCTCCTTGCTCGCCCGCTAACACGCACGAAGCGGAAGCGGGAGCGGAGGCGGGCTCGGCAGCGGACGGGGATACCAGTGTGGACGATGAGGCCGGGGACATGCTGCGGGCGGACGATAACCTCGTGTGGGTGTCGGTGCAGTGGCGGCCGGCTGCGATGGAGGAAGATGGAGATAAGGTATGTTTGAACTTTAGGTAACATTTCCATCTGCGAGGTAACTTCTGCAAGAAATATCCAATTAGATATTATTTGTAGGCGAAAACGCGGCTTTGGTATCTTGGTAAAGGTACCAACCTTTGGTATTTGGTTTTCTTTTGAAATAAAGTAGCACCCTTGAACTAAATTTATTGTATAATGTTTCTGTGTTATATTGTATATATATAAATAAATAAATAAATACGGTCTCGGATCTAGTTGCCATTATTTCAGTTGCTTCAATCTTTATGTGTAAATATTTTAATTTTGTTCATATAAACTTTCATTTTTTAAATAACGATGTATGTGAATCGGATAAGCGTAGTAGTCTCTAGAAAAATGTACTTTTAAATTAACTTAAGTATATATACTTACTCTAGTGTTAAAGAATAGCTATCTCATTAGCGGTACTTTTATCTCAAGTTAGCTATTTCAATCCTAATACAACTTGCTTAAAGAATTATCAAATGATTTGACGACCATAAAAATCAAATTTTGTTTGAAGCATTGCTTGAATTTTCTGTTATCAAGACGCGTACACATTTTGATATGTATTGATGTGTGGCAGATAATAAAACTGACGAAAGTGGAATTCAACTGCCTGAACCTGGTGGTGAGCATCGACAGTTGGGTGACCGTGCTGGACTTCTTTGGAATTGCTGGAGACGACACTCCTGACGAACATGCCGAGCCTGAGCGCGATCATACTGGTTAGGAAATTTTCATATTTCTTTTTGTTTTGTGTAACTTAACGCTAGCCAAAGCCTCTCCAGTTGCCTTCCATATATCTCTGTCCATTAATTTATTGCTAAGGTAAAATTAAATAAATAAAACAGATAAATAAATAATAAATTTATTTCATTTTTTTTCTATAGTGAATTGATATTTGATCTCGTCAAAATCGTGATCGTAAAATGTTATCGAAACTTTTCCAGTCTCCGCTATTTTTGTATGCCGTTTTGGCCAAACATGTATGGCTATATGGCTAAGCTGTTTCCCGCAGCTCCGTCTGCGTCAAAAAGTAGCCTATGTTTGACCTCTGGTCTTCAACTATATTCATACCAAAAATCCCTGTTCCGGTTTGGCCGTGAAAGCGTAACAGACAGACAGACGGACAGACAGACTTTCGCATTTATAATATTGGTATTATAAATGCGAAAATAATATATGGAAGTATGGATAACGATATTATTAAAGTTTTAATTTGGTTGACGTTTTATTGTATCAAAACAAAATGAAACTTTTTGGCATGAAAACACTGTTTGACCGACATTCAACTTTTTAAGCATAAAATCCACCATTTGTGTCTATTATTTATTGAGTCTTAGCCGCACTCGGAGTTTCACTCATCGGGAAAACTAAGAGCGAGTGTGGCGTGGCGGTTTGTGTGACAGAGTTAACTTACAGACAGTGCCGGCACACCCGGCACGGCGACATCCCCGATGGCGGGCAGCACACAAACCGAGATGTCGATCCGCTCTCTGTCGGTGGTAGTCGTACGCGGCGGAGCGGAGGCGTGTCGCGCGCTCGTGTCCCGCGTGCGCGTCACTGTGAACACACACTTAGCAGCCCATACGAAGCATATCGCCGGCAGACTGGGCGCGCTACAACTGACGGATCTGTCGCCGCACGCGCTGCTGTGGAGGGACCGGTTCAGGACGCATGCGCATCATGCTCTAACGTTCCGTTATAGCAGGTTTGTTTTCATTGATTTATTGAATGTTTATCTTGCGATGAAATCTATATTCATGTTAATGACGTCAACCGCCAAACATCAGTTTCTTGTTCAAATTTCAAATGTTGGCGGCCAGCAATGTTTATTTTCGCCCGCTTCTTTTTAGTGAGCCGGCCATTTTTTAACTAAAACTTCCGTTAGCAGTCGGAAATGAATATTTTTAATTACGTTGTAGACCTTTTTTTTAACTTGAGGAAAAAGCCTTCGCCTACCACTCAAACTAGGCACCCAATGGGCGCCCTGATGAGAAGCTAGGTGGTTATGTGGGAGTTGAACCCACCAAAATCCTCACGGTGTTCATCACGTCCGCTTATGCCCCGGCGCGGCTGGCCGTCCTTCGGCAGCCCCTTGCCGGCTTATTCTCACGAACCCCTCTCTAAGAAGAGGAGTCGGAAATGCAACATTGTAGACTTAGACCAACAATGAGTCAATGGTCGTGTTGTTTTGCAAATTTAATTTATTTCCTCTTTCATGAAGTTTATGCATTTTGTTCGTGTTGTACAGACTTAGCAGTGCGGAAGCAGCGACTGCCGGCCACGAGACGTCTTTGAGCATCGAGATCGGGCCGGCCACGTACGTGCACACCAAGCGGTTCGTGCAGGAGCTGCGCGCGTTCGCCAGGGAGTTCAGTCTGCTGCGGCACGTCATACTGCAGGCGAGGAAGAAGGTAGGTCATTACTGTTATACTGTGTGGCTAAATCTAGAAATAATCATTCTTTTGTATTTCGACAAAATGTTGCTTTATCGATATGTCTTTTAATGTCATTTAACAGAGCGCAATACCGTTTTGATAACGCTGCAGCTCTAAAGACATTACGATTGACGCGCATTATTGTATGCGTTTGTCGGGATGGGTGACTTGGAGAGAAAAACCGAACTTTCTAATAAATGTTTATTGCCAATTTCATATAATAATTTGTGCGTCGTAAATGACGGTCAAGAGACGACTGGGGACGGGGGAGGTTCGTTCGTCAGTCGCTCTACAAAACATGCAATTCTGCAAATGTCGCTACATTATTCCCCCCCTTTTTCAGATAAAAAAAGGTAAATTTTTATACAATTCATACAAAATATGTTTTAGAGAAAACCTTAGTATTTTTAAGTAAATATAGATAAAAGTAGTTACATAAATTTTTATTAGACTACGTAACGCAAAACGCACTATGACGCACTATAACACACTATTTACGCAAAAGATTGAGAAGTCGCGGGCGCAGGGTTGAGAATCACTGGCTGAGTAGCTACTTGTGTGGGCGCTACTCTGACTTGCGTGAGATTCGGCATGCTGGCTGCAATCTGCTTGCGCATCCAGGACCGCACGCGGTTTCGGAACTGCCTCCAAATGATGTATGCTACCACTAACAGCAGAATACTGACGATGGCTATCATCAACATATTTTGTTGAGACATATGGGCCTCTACTTGATTGTTACTCTGTGCTACGATGACTGCATCTTTACTCTGAGCAGTGCCCATTTTCACACAATTAATTCAGACGTTCGAATGTGCTCGAATAAGAAAATCTACTGTCCAAACTAATGAAAAATTACTAAAGTTAAATTGCGAAATTATCTACAAATTACATCATAAACATATTGCGTTACATATTCCATACCTACGTTAAATAAACAATGCATCTTTCCTGACGCTTTTAAAATCAAAGTAATGAAATATGATATTCCCATCTACTAATGAATACTTACTTACAAGTACATTGATTGGATGCAGTTATGTTCCATATTACTGACTCTACAATATTAAGTACACAGTAAAAATATAACAGAAAGTAACGTTAACGATTTTAGCAATGACATGTATGGTAATTTGTACATTTATTACCAACTACACGTACTAAATAAAACGAAATTACAATTTTTAAATATGGGTTTCCTAACTATCCTAGGAAATGAACAAAACGAACGGGTTTTTTTATAATACGACCGCTACGCGTTACACGATGCGTATCTGTACCATTACCTTCTGCGCTGTGTTCCAGTTGCACAGGACTTGACAAGTTTCTCTGCGGCACGATACTTTTAGATACGCCTAACCGTCTATCTGTACCTTCTTCACGATCCAGTGGTACAGAGCACGAAGTGCTTCTCTGTGAAACGGTTAAATCATCGTCTTGAAGTACATACGCGGGTTTTAGCCTGTCTATCGATATACGCGATAATTTTTCTCTGACTTTAATTACGAATACCTTACTTCCTCGTTGTATGACTTTGTATGGACCGTCATAAGTCGGTTGTAAAGGTTTTCGAACTGCATCATTACGAATGAAAACATATTCGCTTGTCTTGAGGTCTGGGTGAACGAAAATTGAACGAGAGCCATGTTGGGAAAACGACACCGGTTTATATTTACTTATCGTATCTCTTATCCGTTCGACTAATGTTTCGGGATTGCATACCTGAGTTTTTGTAGTTTCGAAAAATTCACCAGGCAACCTCAAGGCTTGGCCGTATACCATTTCCGCAGCGCTTACTCCACTGTCACTACGAAATGCTGCGCGAAGTCCTAACATTACAGTTGGTAACTCTTCTACCCAAGAAGTGTTATCTTCCAACCGAGCTGTAAGTGCTGCTTTAAAAGATCTATGAAAACGTTCCAGAACACCGTTACATTGTGCGTGATATGGCGTAGTTCTATTTTTATTTACACCCATATAACGCATCAGGCGGTTAAACAAATCGCTTTCAAATTGACGACCTTGATCGCTGGTTATCGTGTGTGGGCAACCAAAACGGGCTATCCAACCCTGGTAAACTATACGTGCCACTGTGTCAGCTGTTATATCTGTAGTTGGAAAACATTCGGGCCATCTTGTACACCTATCTATCAGAGTGACTAGATATCTATATCCCTCCGCCGTTGTTAGGAGAGGTCCAACAATATCCACATGAATATGTTCAAACCTATCACATGCAGGAAATTGTTGTAGTGGAGACAAAGTATGTCTATTGACTTTACATCTTTGACACTGAATACATGTTTTCGCCCAAAGTCCTACATCGCGATTCATGGTTGGCCAGAAAAATTTTAAACTAACTAATTTACGTGTATTTCTTATTCCTGGATGGCTAAGACCATGTACGCTATTAAAAACTATCCTACGAAATTTTTCTGGTACATACGGTCGAACATTGTCTGTTGAAAAATCACAATACAACTTATAGTTGCAGTTGGGTAAGCTAATGTATTTCAATTGAATGTTACCTGATCCGTTGTTTGTTACATACTCGTCGCGGGACTGCGCCTCTGCCAACGCTGCGAAATCGACAGTCGTGGGACAATTTATTGTTTCTACGCGGCTAAGTGCATCGGCTACTACATTGTTAGGACCATCTATGTGACGTATGTCGGTGGAGAATTCACTTATAAAAATAAGTTGTCTTGTCCGTCTAGGTGTTTCTTTATCAGTACCTATTTTAGAAAATGCGTATACTAATGGCTTATGATCTGTGTATATGATGAGAGACCTTCCTTCATGCAGATTCCTGAAATGTGTTATAGCCATATATATAGCTAGTAACTCGCGATCATAAGTAGAATATTTACGTTGCACCGATGATAATGCCTTAGAAAAATATCCTAACGGTTTCCAGGTATCACCTACGTATTGTTGCAATACTGCACCTACACATGTGTCCGAGGCGTCCGTCATAAGTGCCAACGGTGCGTCTGCTATCGGATGAAACAACGTACAGGCGTTCTGTAGACTCACCTTACATTGTTCAAAAGCTTTATTGGCTATGTCTGACCATTGTATGATAGTTTTATCATTCTTTTTAGCACCGTGTAAATATTTGTTAAGTTCGGACTGATGCGATGCGGCGTTTGGAAGATGAGATCGATAAAAATTGAGCATTCCCAAAAAACGACGTAATTGCGCAACTGTCTCCGGTTTTGGAAAATCTTTGATTGCTTGAACCTTATCTTCCAAAGGTCGTATCCCCTCAGTACATACTTCGTAACCTAGGAACTCTAATTTATCTTTGCCAAAACAACACTTAGACTGGTTAATACAGATACCATATTCCACAAATCTTTGGAATACTATCTCTAGATGTTTTTTATGGGTGATTGCGTCACTACTGGCTATTAACACGTCATCAATATAACAGTATACAAAATCAAGACCATGTAATATTGTATTATTCATAAATCGTTGAAACGATTGTGCTGCGTTACGTAAACCAAAGATTAATCTCGGAAATTCATATAAACCAAAAGGTGTAATCACCGCACTTTTCTCAACATGCTCAGGCGCAATTTCTATAAAATGATAGGCTCTTTTAATGTCAAGACTAGAGAATATTTTTTTTCCCGCTAAAAGATACGTAAAGTCGTGCAGACGAGGAATAGGGTACCGGTCGGGAATAGTTACAGAGTTAAGTCTACGGTAATCGCCACAAGGACGCAACTCACCGTTTTTCTTGGGTACGACATGGAGCGGGCTGGCCCAAGGACTTTTTGAAGGCCGGCAAATCCCCATCTCCTGCATCACACGAAACTCTTCCTTTACCTTGTTGTACTTATCAGGTGGCAGGGGTCGCGCTCTCGCAAAAACAGGCGGTCCTGTCGTCTCGATGTGATGGTACACGGTGTGTTTTGCTGGTTCTTTGAACGATAATGGCTTCGTTATCTCCGAATATTGCTGTAATAGATCCGAAAACGGCTGCTGCATATCTATTGTACTTATCGGAAGTTCACTGTTATGACACACGAGCGACGCTATAACACCTAAACTAGTAGTTTTGTCAACTAACTTGCGTCCGCTTAAGTCCACAAGAAGCTTAAAATGTTCTAAAAAATCTGCTCCCAAGATCGGCTGATTAACACTCGCGACCACAAATGTCCAACGAAAACAACGCCTTAAGTTCAAGTTCAACACTAAAGTTTGAGTGCCATATGTCCTTATCTCTGTACCGTTCGCTGCGTATAGTTTGTAATCGGAGCACTCACTATCACGTCAAAGAGTTTTCTCTTGCGCGGAATCACAGAAACGTTCGCACCCGTATCCACTAAAAAACGTAGGCCACTATTTGAGTCAGTTACACATAGGCGGTGGGATGGCAAAACGGTGCAGACTTCCGCCACTGGCTGCACTCCTATTAGTTTTCCGGAGTTTTCCAAGCGCAGGGTTTTTCACATTTCTTGGCGCGGTTCTTGAAACGATAGTGGTAGAAACAGAGCCAATCTGGGCTATCCTGTGTACGCTGCCGGGAAGCGCTACGCGTACGAGATGATGAGCGTCTATTATTTCTGTTGCTCTGATTTGACCTTGACCTCGTGTCCATTTGGTTCAACCGAACATTAATTTTGGCTATTTCTGCCATAATCTTGTCGCACTGATTTGATGAGACCTGAGAAACCTCGGCGACGTTATCAGGCCGAGTCGTCTCTTGAATTTTATCGGCGATATCACACAAACTCTCTAAACCCACATTTTCCGTCACCGCAAGGACAGCTCTCGCCGCTGGTGGCAGATGACCTTGCCACAATATACGAAGAGTTTCGTCAGGTATCTTACCCCTGGCGAGATCGCGCATGCGGCGCAATAGTTGTGAAGGCTTTTGTCCCCCAAGCTCCATTTCCCCGATCAGTTTTTGTATTTTTCCGTTTTCTGACTCCTCGTAAATTTGTAGTAATCTGACTTTCAGGGATTCAAACTTATTACTTGACGGTGGATCCACAAGGATATCGGATACTTGTTGAATGGCATCCTTTGTTAGTTTCGATACGACGATATTAAATTTAGTATCATCTCCCATCTTCTGTGGTGCCAGTATTGCCTCCGTCCGAATAAACCACACCCTAGGTTGATCTGTCCAGAAATCCGGAATTTTATTGGTTAGGCTAATTGCAGACAATCCAAAATTTTCTTCCGTGTCCGCCATGGTTGTGTAAGTACCGGCGGCGGTCGGTGGTACCGGAGCCTTAGCCGGCCCGGCAATTTGAGGTGGCACTTGCGGATTCAACATTGTCCAAAATAAAACTTAATAGTCTGAAATCACTACACAGTAACAAAATAATGTCCACTTTATCCCGGGTCACCAATGTCGGGATGGGTGACTTGGAGAGAAAAACCGAACTTTCTAATAAATGTTTATTGCCAATTTCATATAATAATTTGTGCGTCGTAAATGACGGTCAAGAGACGACTGGGGACGGGGGAGGTTCGTTCGTCAGTCGCTCTACAAAACATGCAATTCTGCAAATGTCGCTACACGTTTAATAATAAAATAGTGTGCCTTAGTAGCAATGCGATTCCGAAAAATGGATCGCAAATATGAAACCACACTCTTTTTGTGTTTATATACCTGCCTATTGTGAGAAGAAAAGTAGATGCAAGTACATGATTATTATGCAGGTGTCCGTGACAGCGTTTGGCGAGCGAGCGAGTCGCATGCGCCTGCAGCTGGAGTGCGCGTCGCCGGTGATAGTGCTGCCCGTGTCCGCGCGCTCGCGGGCGGCGCTCGCGGCCGAACTCACCGGCTTGACGCTCGACAACAGCTTCCAGCAGAGTGAGTATGCAGGTGTCCGTGACAGCGGCAGGCGATTTTCTATAATTTTTTTAAGCCTTGGAAATACGGCTGTGAGTATCATTTTGAAGCGTTATTAACTCCTTAATTTTTAAAGAAAACCAAATCTTATATTGTTTAAAAAACTTAATTTATACAATCACGAAAATTACAGAAAAAAAAATACAAGTTTTTTCCTACAAATTCCTATTTGAAATTGGGCATGGATTCCCCGTCTGAACCACTTTTCTCACAACAAAATTATTCTAAGTTAAAACTAAAAGACCTTAAAATTTACAAGTTTCATAAGATTATTATTGTGATATTTTTTTTAAGTCTGTGGAATAGTATTTTCCTTCCAAGAAATAGAGTTCAAATCACTTACAGTACAATGACGAACACCTTACTTGCCACTAATGCCACCACATCACAACTCAAGTCACTGATCCATGATGTAATCGCTGATGCTGCTTTCCGACCTCCTCTCGAAATCCTGACGTCACCGTCTGCCGGTTGTGTTGTGACAAGTTACCCAACTTGTCCACCAAAGTCACGTCCAAAAATGCACATCCACTTCAGTGCGACCTCCGGTTGCTTAAGCATCCCGGCCGAAAAAACAAAAAATTGTACAACTCAAATTCGGCACAAATTCGGAGGAAGATTTTATTGTGACACCCTAAGGTAATGATACCAAGAAGAAATGTACAATACGTTTATTACTGGTGAGAATTAAAACCTAACAAAATTCATACAGGGTTATTCTTCTTCTTAGCGAGTCGACTCTGGCAAAGTCAAATTTGGGAAGACCAAAATTCCGCCACTGACAAGGCATTGTCAGTGGCTTCGTAAAGGTCCCTGAGAGTGCAGGTGACTGGGCACTCAGGGCAAGATAAGAGGTGCGCCATAGTCTGGGGAGAGGCACCACAATGGCAGGAATCCTCCGAACTGTAGCCCCACCTGAACGTGTTTTCCCTGCACCGGTCGACCTAAGTTCGGAGTCTGTTCAGAGACTTCCACGTCAGCCAGGGCAAATGATGTCCAGGCGGTAGATTTTCTTACAGCGGAATGTGCGATGCCGTCGGGTATCTCTCTTTCCAGATATCAATCCTTGACTGGGATACTTCGCCAATCAGAGGTCGAATCTCTTTGGCGAAGCTGTGCCGGCTCTTCAGTCTCTGAGTAACCGGCACATAATTGTACATACTGCCGGGGGTCAGCTTTCTTTTTGCGGCTCCGTTTAGAAAGGAGGTGGACCTGAAAACGCCTATTGCGAAGGAGTTCACTTAATAGTTTTGTGAAGGCGTAGTCTTCAGTCATCTCTGTATCTTTCCACAGAAGCCGTTTTATATTATTACATTACAGGGTTATTGATAACAAAATACAAACCATATTGAGTTACATAACTATTTTGTCGCCATCTATTGTTAAATGTATGGAATTAACTATATACATTTCATATTCAAGTAAGTGGTTCAACAAAGATTTAACTTCTCAGTAATCAATCAAACGTCAAATGTGTATTGTATACACGGGTACGCCGTGTCTGGGATCTTGGTGCGGGGATATAACTTGGGGAACTCCCCGATACGATGTTACAAACGTGGACTCGTTTTTAGACACGGTTTCGTCCTCTTGGTGTAAAATGTACTATTTTGTTTGAATGGTGGTACTGTAGGGTGTAATGAGGTATCGCGCGTGTGCGCAGCTGCGGACGGCTGCCTGGTGGAGACGCGGCGCGTGGAGCTGGCGGGAGTGTCGTTGTGGTGCGCGCGCTACAGCCGCGGACTGCGCGTGCGCGCGCTCGGCCCGCCGCTGCTGCACGCGCCCGCGCACTTCACGCTGCTGCTGGACCTCAACATGGGGCACGCACACACAGGTACGCACGTTTGTGCTGTTTCTAGTGATAGCATGAAACATTTAGCCTAATGACCGCGTCGATAGTAACATGATTTCATGATAGCATACGTGCATTTAAATTCGTTGTTCAAATTTTTACTTTGACATTTTGCACCTTTGATTTTTGACACCTTATAAATTATCTTCAGTTCATGTTCCATTAGTAGGGCATTCGATATCGTCTAAATTCACGCGAGTTTAACTTCGTCATAGTTAGTTTAAATTTTATCGACGTGCGTTTTCTACCAATGTGCCCATTATTGTGAAGTCGTTAATTTAAACTCGTCCGTCGTCGTGTTGCACAGTGCCGGATCTGTCTGTGCGGGGCACGCTGACGACGCTGCAGGTGGCGCTAGATCCGGCGCAGTACCGGCTGGTGCGCGGCGTGCTGACACACAACCTGGCCGAGAGCGTGGACGACCTGCTGCCCGCGCAACCTGCTGCCCACCTGCCGCCCAGCGACTCCGACCAGGTGACGTGAATAAATGATCTTATCTCATATTTGATTTTATTTGATTTGATTTTTATTTATAGCGCACCCTGGGCCCCGAAGCATAATCTGAGGACGCAACTAAGAAAAAACGATCAGACGAAGAAGAAGGAGATATATAATATATCAGAGCATTGTAATTGTTATGCAGCAATAATAAGTGAATTAAATATTAAGATAGCTCCTTCGGTACGAGAAAAAAGGGTTGAGATCGATTAAAGGAGAAGACTTTGGGTAACCAATCAATCAATGAATCAATTATCAAACTTTTATCCGTTAATGTTTGCAGGTGTGGACAACATTCTCTCTGAAGTTAGACCTGCAAGACGTACGGGTTCAGCTGGAGACAGCACACGGGTCTGCCTCGCTGGCCTGCGTCAACTTCATCAAGTCCCGCCTGCTGGTGGAGACGTACTCCGACCTCTCGCAGGACATCGACCTAGTCTCGCAGGTATACCACCAGCAGCCTATCGATGTTTGGAACGCTACTGACGAATCAACGTCAAATCTTTGTCCAAAGGTTTCACATTAATGACATAGAAAGTCTTAAGTTGTACTGTATACTTTAATATTCATAACTTTCAAAAATTTTGTCAAAAAATTCTCTTTAAAATTCCAAATTGATACAACAAATTTTGGTTAATATTTCAGTAGATTATAGTTTCACTTAATTTCACCCCACAGAATTTGCAGATCAATATTGACTACTATGTGACCTGCCATGAGCTTTAGAACGTCAGTGGCGATTTTTTATTTAATTAATGCAAGTTACATATTCTTTTTTGTTTTTTTGCCTTTTATATTTAAGCATTCTAGAATCCATGCTTATTTATTTATGTATCAGTCTTGATCGATTTCTTTTCGAACAAATCGATTGCAACGTCTGACCGATTTCCGCCAGCTGTGGTTTTTTCTACCTGAACGAACTAATATACTTAGTAGTGTTACGGTGTATTTTCCTCTACAAATAGGTTTTTCTTAATTCCCCAGATTCCATTTTAACATAAAAAAAAAAGAATTCGAATTCGATGGTAGTTTTGTTTTTTTAATCTGTCAAAGTCAAGTAGTGCTGTGAAAATTTGCATCGATATCGATTTCACTCGATTTATTTTTATGATCAGGGCTATCGGTTCTCATAGTGTGAGTTCATTAAAACTAATGTTAATCTTCTTTAGGGTGTAGAATAGGCCGAGGACGTCCCGCGAATTCTTCTTTTCTACCCACTTTGAGATTATAAATTTGTCACAAAGGCCCGACCTTACCAAAAAAATATAAGATCAAACGAAAGAATTCATTTGTTATTTAGCTCAATAACACGGAAATTGTAAATTAAAATAAAATAGGATCTTTCTCAGGATTTTTAAAGTATATCCAACAAAACACTTTGTCTTTTATGGTTGTAACACAACCACGCCTGCGAAAATATCTGCTACGACGATTGCACCATTAAACTCAAAATAAAGGATATTTCGGTATTTAATTCCGATTTAAACTTTATAAATTATGAAAATAGCGAGCAGAAATCGACCCGCTCCAAAAATCATCTGATTTCGTCTGGCGGCTACTGTGGCTAGCTGTCAGTCAGTTCTGTCGTAGTGATGGGGACCCAGTCGACATTCGCGTGAATCGCACAGATGAGCGTTTAGTATCAATTTTTAAGATCCGCCGGCGAATCACTCGACAATTAACTTAACTCACACGGATTTAATGAGTGATTAACGAAATACGGAATAAGTGAGTAATGATTCGGTTATCGTTTACCGGCTCGTAGAGTTATTCGCATGTCATCGACCCGTCGAAAACAAAAATTACCATCTGTGTACATTTTAAAAATACAGAATGTTACTTTCACGATCGCAATCGGATCGCAAAATATCCCACGGAGGCGTCAATTCTCTTATTTTTAATACCTAGTGCACAATTGAATCGTAATTGGATCGCAATGACAACTTTGACGTTTCTGATATTCTGTTACTTATTTTATTTACATTTTTCTACTATTATCATTAAAATATGTTTTAGTTGCAAATGAATAGAGATTCAAAACTGTTTTAGCAGAATACCATTATTGAGCATATAAAAAAAATGCAACATTGAAAATCAGTTGCATGGTCTTTTAAAATTTATTAGCGGAATTGACCCTTTACTTAACAATCGAGCAATTAAGCAGTTAATCGACTTCATGTTTATGGCATAGTAAAAATAGCATTACAACTTCTTCCTTTCGCATAAATCCACTAACCTAGCCATTAAACGAGCCGAATTTCGGGAGAATGCGCGGCATTTGTTCCATACTCTTTCTAGTTACATCTGCTTGGTTTCCCTACAAGACCTCTTATGTGTATCGTATTATAATTGCATTTTACGACCGCCTTCCATGGACCAAAATAATTTGTATTTGTTTTATTTAACTGACAAGCGCGCACAGAGTTAAACACTAACCGTTCAAATGTTCAGATGACCTTAAGGCCGCTTCCAGTCTGTCTTTAAGGAAGGCCTATGTCCAGCAGTGGATTGACGGCGGCTGTAATGATGAGGATGATGTTTTAACTCGATTTTGTTCTGTCTGTCCAGGAGATCCTGGTGTCGGACACGCGGTTCAGCTCGGAGCCGGCCAACCGGCGCGGCAACGTGTTCAGCCACATCGTGCAACCCATGGCCGAGCACAGGCACAGCGTGCAGGCAGAGGTGCACGCCAGGTAATTAAATATACCTCTGAAATTAAAGATAATACCTTTTAATGGCAATTCATACTCATTCTCATTCTGTTTATACCGACAGTACGTTTCCAATAACGCTCTGTCTGAGCGGAATGAAAAATAAACGCACTGAATCCACCAATCACAATGCTTTATTAAAATGAATTTACACTTAGTCTTTCCTTTCGCTCAGTTCGGCGACAGTCGTCAGTATAATTAGTCGAATCTGGCAAATTGGGTAGACGACAAGATTGAAAAATTGAAAAAGTAATGTGAGGGTATGATAGCATACATGTATTTTAGCTCATTGTTGAAATTTTCACTTTGAAATTTTGCACGTGCGATTTTATATAACAATTTAAAAATCGATGGGAAAGTCCATTTTGAAAATATAAAATTACTAAATAATTATAGTATAATCGATAAACATATAAAAAATAAAGACACTTTCATTTAGGAACTATTTACTTAAAACACAATATTTAAGGTAGTGGTCGAACAAATTTTTGTCTCACCCTTGTAAATTACGTAGGCGTGACGTCACCGCTTAGGTATCCATTAGTATGGACCGTTTGGTATCGTCCAAAATGCACGTGAGTTTAACTTCGACGTGTTTTTGTATTACGATTGTGCTTATAATAGTCTTTCATTTAAACATTAAATCGAAAAATTATTCGTCATGCCTATTTTGCCCCACCTGTATCGGCCAATTTAGCTTTGAAATAAGAATAAAGAATTAGAATAAATTGGTGCAAAGATGACTTTTGCGGCTGGGTAATTGCTTGGTTTCGATCGTACCTGTTTGGGCGCCGACAGCGTGTGCGCATTGAAGATAATTATTCGTCTTGGTGCTATACCGCTGCAGGTGTACCGCAAGGTGGCGTGTTATCTCCACTTTTGTTTTGTCTTTTTATTAACTCTATAACGAACCAGCTTCAGTCATCCTACCACCTTTACGCAGATGACCTACAGATCTATATGCAGGCTGATGTTGATGACCTTTCTACCGCTATAGCTATAGTCAATCAGGACCTCGATAAAATATCTACTTGGAGCAAAGCACATGGCCTCCTTGTAAATCCAGGTAAATCTAAGGCTATTATTATTGGCAACCCTCAACTGACTTCAAGGATAGACAGCGAAGTCCTGCCGCAACTTAAATTTAATGGTGTTGTTATTAATTATAGTGATCGGGTCAAAAATCTAGGTGTATGGATGGATAGCAAACTGACATGGATTCCACAAACTTCAGAGGTTAGCAGGAGGCTCTTCTTTACGTTCAACACCTTAAAAAGACTAAGTAAATTCCTACCTATAGAGACCAAAACTATGCTCGCAAATTCCCTTCTTCTACCTGTCCTAGACTATGCTGATAACAGCTACACCAACCTCACAGAGCAGCAACTTGATAAACTTGAGCGTCTTCAAAATCTTTGTATTCGATTTATATTTGGTCTTCGCAAGTATGATCATGTTTCTCAATTTCGCTCTAAACTTGAATGGCTGCCTATCAGACTTCGCCGTGACTGGCATATCCTATCTTTATTATACTCAATTCTCTTCAATCCTTTATCCCCTGCTTACTTAAGAGAGCGCTTCGAATTCTTCAGTGAGATTCAACAAGAACGTAAATTACGTAGTGCCGAAAATCTACGCCTAAGAACTCCTGCTCACTTCACTACCTTCTACTCTGATTCTTTTACGGCCAAGGCAACGCGACTGTGGAATTCCCTTCCACTGCCTATTCGAACGGCTCAAACTCTGACCAGTTTTAAGTCGCAAGTAAAGTCCCACTTTCTTTCCTCACTGTAGCTTCGTTCCTTTTCAGTACATCTTGTTTCAGTCTCCACTTCTCGTGTTTTTTTTTCTCTTTTTTTTATAGTTTATTTATTATATATAAATATATATACATAATTATTTATTTTTTATTTACGTATATTAGTATTTATTTTAAGTAGTTTATGTATCGTGTACTTCTGTTATTCTGCCTAGCGCTGTTCTGTTCTTTATGCACCATATCCGTATCTCTCCTTTCTTTATATTTCAAACTACCCTAAGATTGCCTGGAAGAGATTGCTTGAGCGATAAGGCCGCCTTTTGTATACATACTGTGTTTACATTTTATGTAACATTTAATTTGTATTACACTGTGTGCAAAGAAGTGTTAAATAAATAAATAAATAAATAAATCGCAATATTGACCACGGTTTGTCTTGACCGAGAGAAAGCAACTGAGATTGACAACATCGGGTACATTTCTTTCTAGGTGACTTGTCAGCTAATGGTTGAGTCTCTGATGTTGAGATGATGTCGAATTTTCAAACTTTGAATGACGGCACGTACTTTTTCTATGCATTTTGGGGCCTAGGTGGCTTAACTGACTCAAAAACAAACAAAAAAAATCTCGATTCCAGGAAACGCCATGATTCGTCAGCGTATACCATCCTGGTGAACAACATGCGGCTGATGGCCATCTTGGACTGGTGGGAGGCGGCCTACCAGTTCATCATGCAGCCGCCGCCGCCGCCCGCCGACGCCGACCAGATGCATCTGTAAGCCAGTGTGACGTGTTCCGTACACTATCCTAGTGGACAACTTGTGGCTTGTTTTATGCTTGTAATGGTTCCGTCGAAGTGGCTTAGTTTGTTTCAAAATTAAGTAGAACAATCAACAATAATAATAATAACCTTCCCAGTGCAGTCAGTCTCCGCAGGGCAGCTTGTGGCGAGCTGTTGGTGAGTGGCGACACCGCGGACCTGAGTGCTCCCAGGGGAGGCCTCTGCCCCTCACCTCCGACCTTCCTTCGCCAAGGTCGGAGTGGACGCTGATGAGAGACAGGACCCCTACCTCTGGCTTGCCTTAATAGTGGAGTCGCAAGACCTATATGCTCGAGGGAGGAAGTGTATGGCACGTAATGGCGTAATAACGGGGAAATCCGCTCATGAGGCAACTCGCGATGGCGAAACCGGAGCCGCTCCTCTCGGCACCCTTAGCCGTTCATTCCAATGTTGCCCCTCTGTTGCCAAACGCGGCGACTATTTGGGGGGCCCATTCACTGAGTGACGAGTCACCGCCTGCCAATTATAGTCAGTAATCATGATTATGGCAGGTGTCCGAATCTCTATTACAATAGCCCAGTCCATCCAAACTTCATAACCATAACCCATTTTATTCTTTTCACTTATTAGCAATAATTCCTCCTGCCTAGACCTGTTCATGGAAATGTCATCTATTGATATAGCCGAGGACTGGTTTGGGCAGGAGTACCACATGACATCAACTTCTCCAAAGGGCCTTTACGCGTTGGATCCATATCCCCGCGCAAGCCTCTCAAAAGACCGGGTTTAACTTGTGATCCACAAAGGAGATATAATAATAATAAATAATAAAATATGATCACTTTGTTCTCGGCAGGGAGGAGGCGTCAGCAGCAGCTCGCGAAGCAGCCAGGCCTCAAACGCAGCAGGCTCCGACCAGGCCTGGAGACGGGCAGGTGGAGCTCAAGCTGAACGTGACGGACTCGCAGCTGGTGCTGGTGGAGGACGCGTCCGTGTGGGACACCAATGCTGTAATATTGCGGGTGAGTAACGGCAGCTGCAGTTGATGAGTTTGGAATGTGAATTTCAGGTTTTAGCCTTTGTTGACAGGGGAATGACGTCACTGTAACAAATTACAACATTTTTCCTTTGAAGTTGATATAAAACCGTTCGTGTTAGGCCTCATTTACACCTACAATTTCTTTAAGAAACTTCCGCAAGTAATGTCCGACAATCTATTAGACGGCAACTTGCAAAATAAAAAAAATACATAGTTTACATTGCAAATCGCCGGGAACTTGCAGACTGTACGTGATGCGTTGTGTTGTATTGTTGCAGAGCACGTGCGTGCTGACATACCGCGGCGCGCACGCACACAAGCCGGTGTCGTGCTCGCTGACGCAGCTGGAGGTGTTCTCGTGCGTGCTGGGGCTGGAGGACGAGACTGCGTTGGCCATCGTCGAGCCCAGCAACGTGCTGCTCACGCTCAGCCCGCACGCCGTGCTGCACGTGCGTACTAATCTGAGTCGTATCGTAGCCTGGCCATGGCGAATTTAAGCACGAAAAAATGCATACCAATTCGTTTGGTTTAGTGTAGTAATCGTTACTACTCATCTTTCGTTGTCGGTAGCTTCGCACCATAGTAAACCGTTTCTCACTTCACTTCGTGTCTCGCGAATTTTGCCATTGAGTCATGGTGGAAGTAGAGTGCACCAAGATGGCTAGGAGCAGCCGCGGAAAATCAGTTCAAGCGGTACGTACTCCTTGCACATTCAGGCCAATTGTGTCCATGTGTCCTACAATTCTTGTAGTCGAATCACTGGCTGGAAAGGAACTGAACTTAACGAACTGATTAAGTTATTGTAAATAGGACTATAATACCTACTTCCCGTCCTCGTAGACTATTATCCAACATTACACTAACGCGCACACTTTGTAAAAAAATTCTACTTGAAAATTTTATCAAAAAATACAGTTGAATGTTGTATCACAGGTGGCGATGGGCACGCTGAACCTGCGGCTGTCGTACCACGACATGCGGATGTTCGCGTCCATGCTGCAGTCGCTGCCGGCGCAGGCCAGAGCGGCGTTAGCTGGTGACCTGGCTAAATATATTATTTTGATTTCATTTGCTAAAAATACCTGTCATGGCTAGGTCATCAATCACTATCGGATCAAATGTCATCAAATCTTGTTGTCACATTTATTTATTTAGTAAAGCTGCTCGATCTATTTGTTTCAATCAAGCAATTCGAGCAAAAAAGCGGCACGACTGAACCATTTTCTCTTCTTTTTTCAAAACAATATAGGCCATTATTCGGCCTTCTACAACTTTGTTGTGGATAAAACTAGAAGCCTGAATTTTTAGTAACCAAGTATATCTTAATCTTCACCGTTTCCCCAACAATATTGTCTTGTTGTCTGCTCGTCTTTTACTAATCGTATCAATAACACTACAGGGAAATTGCTGTCAACGGAGCGTTCAGAAGACGCGCCAGCTAACAGCGTGCACATGCGCGCTCACTCCGACACGAGCGGGGCGTCGAGCGGCGCGTCGAGCGGCGCGACACGCGGCTCGGGTCGCGGCTGGGTGTTGCGTCCGCGCTGGCTGCCCGCTCCGCCGCCCGCGCCGCCCCCCGCTCCGCCCAAGCCGAAGCACAACGCCATCTGGCCGCTTAAAGCTGTGCAGGTTTGGATTTACCGTGTTTCACACTGCTTGTAATTTATCGCACAAATAATGAAAAATTTCGAATAATATCTGTCTTTATCTAAACTAAAATAAGTCTAATACTAAACTAAGTCTTCTACCACAAAACTTTAGATAGCCATATTGATAGCGACCTGTCTGCGCTTTATCTTTCACGGATAGAAATCGGGTGGTGGAAAAAGAATTTAATTCAAAATAAATTTTTTTTCGTAAATTATCTGTGAGACATGCGAACATATCTTTTATTAAAACAATATTGTTGTCCTTTATGGCAGGAAATCTGACGTAGGAACTTACACGATTGATTCACAAAACTTGTCAATCGTTAATACAAACAATTAAATCTCTATATTTCAATCAAATAAAATATTTCTTTCTTTTGTGTCCTAATTGTGGTGCAGGTAACCGCTGACTGCATCACGCTGTGCGTGATAGACGACTGCCTCGACTCCGACGTGCCTTTACTGGAAGTGTCGCTCAGCGAACTCAAATTGGAACAGGTATGGTATGACATTGTGACTAGGAGCCCAATTTTTGAATGTGACTCCTCTATGTTCAATGAATATCGTTCGATATCGACTAAAATCATTCGAATCGCATTCGATTTTGTGTGAGTCACACTTTTCAAAAATAGGGCTCCGAACTCAGTTCAAACTAGCCAGTCAAAATGTCCCTTGAATTTGGTGGTCGTCGTTTAGCATTGTTTATTGTTGTATCTTATTCCAGTGAGTAGAGAATGAAACCAGTATGGACTGTTAACCAAATTGAGTGACTTAAAAACACACGAGACTGGACTTTTTGGTGAGAGGTGAAAAGTGACTTGTTGAACACCGTATACATACAATTTAGTATTCTTATGTTTTCGTTATTGTTACACATTAAATTAAACTAATTTAATACTACTTTTATCGCGTTTATTATTTACTAGCTTTTTTCCGCTACGCTTGCGTCAAAAAGTAGCCTATGTTTGACCCCGGGTTTTCAACTATATTCATACCAAATTTGATCAAAATCCGTTGCCGTGAAAGCGTAACAGACAGATAAATATATTTTCGCATTTATAATATTAGTATGGTTTTATTTACATCTAACATTACGACTTGATAAGAAGAAGAACCTAACATTTCATACACTTTGCAGCGTCCATAGTCGCAGGTAGATTAAGCAAACATTTGTCTGTGAAAATTACCGTATCATAATAGGTTAGTTTAATTTCATAAGGATACACATACACGGATACACAAACAAAAATATTGTTTAAATTAATATCAAGATGTATAATTTTGTTAATGGTAAATAAAATAGTATCCCTCGTATTAAAAATAATTTGTTAACCACATGTTAACAAATTATTCAAAATATCTTTCGTCCCTTTTTCTCTTATTAGATATTAAACCTTAACAATTATTAGAATACGAGAGTATGTGTATGTATGTAGGATCTTCGTAAAGCGGAAGAGGGCCTGGAAGACCCGCTGCTGGTGAGCACGCCGGCCGGGCCGGCCGGGCCGCCCGTACTGCGCTCGCCGGGCGCGGCCGGGCTGTGCCGGCTGGGAGCCGTGCTCAGTGCAGACTACTACAACCGTCCGCTGTCCGGCTGGGAGCCCGTCATCGAGCCGTGGAGGTACGTGCTATGTCGCTGGATCCCTAAAGTTTGTCTCAATGGAAAAAGACAATCATGTAAACAATGGCAATTTATTACAACTACTCATCAATCACTTACATTTACATTCACACACACATACACACACACACACACTTATCACATCACACTTATCACATCACCATCAAAAACACCATCGAAAAACCTATCTCAATGTCAGACTTATTTACTTTATTGTCTTTTTACATTGAGACAGACTTTACGTCAAACCCCAAAGCTTACAAATTTGACTAGCTCAACGATCTAAAATGAATCTTGACATCCGAAACGAGAGAGCGACACGAGTATTCTATTTTGCACAATGCCAGCCCTCTCTGGTAAATCAGCCAGCATTGCACCTGATTAAACGTTATCTGGGGGTTTACTATCACCTCTTCGAGTGCGTAACGCAAGATTACACCTATATCGCCATTTCGCTTTCTCACACATCTAGATAGAAATAAGTGAAAATAGTAAGCTCCCAGATCCCTGATACTCCTTAACATCTTTTACCCCCTACGTATACGTTTTATCTTTTTTTTAAAGGAAAATATATACCGTATCAACCTGAATCTTTAAATAAAAATTACATGATTATCGTGGAATCGTCTCGATTTGTGTCAGATTCGAGACAATGTGGGAGTGCAAGGTGACTAGCACGCTAGCGCCGCGCGTGGAGATATCCGTGACTTCCACGGAGATGCTGAACACCAACGTGACGTCATCGCTCGTCGAGCTCAGTCAGCTCGTGCGCAATAACTGGACAGCTGACTATTACGCGCCACAGGTAAAACATTCAAGATACTTTTCTTAAACATGCGCGGAAATATTGTCATTACTTTTGAATAAAGAACACGCGAAGTAACATATTTACGTAGACTGAAAATCAAATTCACTTCCCGGCGCGTTCTTTGGATTTGGAACGAAGAGCGCGCCGGCAATGTTGTATGAAACGGTGTGCTGTTTGAATTTAGAACTCTTTTATTTATCGTACACATTGCGTTCTCGTGGCTGTATAGCCACAGATGCGTTTACCTTTCGGCACAAACTGTAAAATAAATTAAATTTATTATGTAAAAGGCCCTTTTTTATTTCCTTGCATTTTTTTTAAGAAAAGCGCTATATATGCCTCGGCCGAAATGGCAATTGCCTGTCTCGTATCATTGAAGTCCTCGCCTGCGGCTCGGCCTTCAAACTCATACTCGACCTGCAATTGCCTATTTCGCTGCCTTTGCAATAATGTACTATTATTTGTAGAACATATTATAGTAACATATAGCCCAACCAGGAAAATTAAAACCCTGCATTGGCGTCGCTACTGATCGCATTTAGGTGGCAACGGTACAGGTTTTAAGTGTCATGTCAACAACAAAATTGACAAATGTTATTTAATGAATTAGAAATCAATCCTTCGTTTTTATTCGCGTTCAATATGATTACAATTACATCTTTTATATTATTTTTCTCATTTCCATGAATTATTTTTGCCATTTTCAATGCCCAAAACCCAGATCACAGATTATGCTTTCTCATGATCATGTGAACCTGAAATACTTATCTCGTTTTAGCAGTCGTCATCATCAGTGGAGGCGTCTCCGAAGGGCAGCCCAGCGGGGCACCGGCGTCGCTCGCCGTTCGTGCCGTACGCGCTGCGGAACCACACCGGACATCGGCTGTGGTTCACTACGCTGCTGACTACTTGCACGCTGTCAGTATACTTATTTACTGTCTATACAAACGTTTGTGATGAATTTACGAAATTTCGAACAGGTTTTCTTGTAGTTCTCCTTTGTTAGTTTTTTTTCGGGTTTTATGATTATGAATGTTGTTATCCTATATCTACGAATAAAAATTCTCTAGAAGCATAACTAAGCCCGAAAAATCATTCCACGCGATATGTACCTTGGAGGGCGGGGCTTAAAATATGAACCGCGCGCCGCGACAGTTCGCCGTGACACTCGAGTCGTGCGGTTGCGTCGCAAAAAGTTTCCTTTGAGAATATTGCTGTGTTTTTGCGATAATCTATTCATTAAAAATGCCGTCATGTGCCGTGAAGTGGTGTAGAAGCCATACAGACATGAAAAACACAGGACTCACCTTCCATATGTAAGTAAACAAACATTTTGATAATCCATGCTTGACATCTGTGGAAAGTGCTATGCAAAATATACCTAAGATTTTATTTCCATGCAGTATGTACCTCTCACGTGGTGTGCTCAGAAAAAAGATGTTTATTTCTAGTATGAAGGATGACATGATGCATTAGTACAAATTTTTCATCAAAACGTCTAAGACTCGTTATTAAATACATCCCGTCAAAAGTTAAATAAACTGACTATTTTTCGCGGTACATAATTGTTTATTTGTTTAGTTTAGAAAGAAAGAAAGAAAGAAAGAAAATAATTTATTTTAGAAAGTTAGTTATATCTTACCGCTCTTTGCGTGATCTTGTCGCGACCAATCACATGCATTTTGTCTATGAGTGTGTTTGAGTGTTCGTTGTAATTAATGTTAGTTTGTTTGCGTAAATGGAATCTGAATCGAAGCAGTGAATGTAGGAGCGTTACATTTCTAGAGAATCGTTATTTGTAGTCCTATATTGATGTTATGAATATATTCAAACCGATTTCATTAATGATTAATTGTGAAAATTTGGTAATAATACTAGCATGCTGAATTTGCAGTGACGTGCATCCCATAAAGACAAAAAGACATTGCCTACCTTGTGATTTTTTTACTTACGTTTAATAAAAAATAAAAAATAAAATAAAATAAAATCCATTTATTTCAGGCTACAATGGCCCATAGTGCACATACAAATAATTGATTCATTACAGTTTTCTTCTATATGGGCTACACGGTAAGTGCCTGCACCAGGGATGCGGCGCGCTTGCGCATTATTGCATTAAAGCAGTCTACATGCGCGTCTGCGAACATTCCTGATGCGCTACAGAAGCGAGGCAGCCTCAACACCGCCCTAAATGCATTGTTGAACTGGATACGAAGAGCACTGTAGATTCTCTGCGAATATTCAGCCCACAGGCTGCTTGTATACAGCGAGGTGCAGTATGCCCGAAACAAAGTTATTTTTATCTCGTCCGAACACCTTGCAAACCTGCGGGCCAACATGTTAGCCCTCCTCGACAACGCCCTCCGCTCCCGCTCAATGTCTGCGTTGTCCTTAAGGTCCGTGGTAACTATATGCCCAAGATAGGTAAATTGTTCCACTCTTTCTAAAGGAAATCCGTTAAGATTTACAGAGGGTAATTAATTAATTTTCATTCATAATAAGAAAACAGTAAACGCACCGTCAAACGCCCGATACATTTTCGCGCGCCAAGCGCAAAGCAGGTGCCCATACAGGCACATCGCTAGGTACGTAGGTATCACTCCGCGCGGGGATCACGTGGTCCCAAGGTAGGCAGTCCGATTTTTGTCTTCGATTTCACACTTAAGCAGCAAGTTTTTGTCTATGTAATATCGGGAACCTGTACAAACATTTATTGGTTTGAAATAACTCTGACACCAGGGCGTACATGGTCGATTGACCACATAACCCACACGATACGAACTAACGATTGGTAGGTATATGTAACGTATGCAAGTACTAAATGTGCATTTTTTTTATTAATCTATATTGCCCCACTGCTGGGCAAAGGTCTCCCCCAAGTCCTAAATGTGCCTATCCTGAGGTAAATGTCTGTGCACGTCACTGTGAATTTTTATGTAAAGATTCGAGTTTTAAATATTTTACTATTAGAACATTTGGCCAGTATCACGGAATAAATCCAATATTTTAGAATACGGATTGAGTCTGTTCGGATAACGTGTTTCCACAATACGAGCGTCCTGGCATTCTGACTGTGAAAATCTCGTTTAATATTTAGTACCTGGGTGACCGAGCTCCGCTCGGTAGTTATGGTATCCATCCATACTAATATTATAAATGCGAAAGTCTGTCTGTCTGCGTCAACCGTTGTTAGTTGCATTCCTTAAGTACTTTCCACGTTTCAGTCCTATTTGAATTGGTAGGTACACTATTTACTCCGTGGATTGGTAAGTATTTCCTTTGGGTCAGTGGTAGAATTTATCATTCAATTTTTACCCGACTTCAAAAAAAGAAGGAGGAGGTTATCAATTCGTCGGAATCTTTTTTTTTATGTTTGCTACTCGATTTCTCAAAGACGAGTGAAGCGATTTGAAATTATTTTTTTGGTCTGAAATTTTTTTTGGACCGTCTAGTTGGTCCCACATTAGTTTCAACAGGTTCTGATGACGGAATCCTGAGAAAATGGTGATACTTGGATGACTTGTGATTTGAAACTATAATGTTTCTTAGGAAAATAATTTAATACGTTATAATCGAATTAATAATTCTTTCAAGTCATTTTTAAAATAATATATGCGCGATTTATACTGATTAATACTTTTATACTCCAAAACAAAAAAAAAAACACAAATAAAAGAAAAACAAAACTTTCTTTAGTTGGGATTTGAACCTGGAACCACCAGAGTACAAAGCAGATGTCTTAACCACTGGGCTATCGAAGCAGACCCGCCGGCCCCGAAATTATTGTACTATAACTACAATTTCATGCGGAAAATCTTTTTGCTGGAAAATATGGGAAAAACGAATTTTCCCAGACATGGAACCTGGCTAGATTAATTTTTTGACTGTATAAGAACCTATGTTTAAAATTTCAAAGAAATCGTTAGAGCCGTTTTCGAAAACGCGAGACAAATATATAAATATACATACATACAAATATTGCTCGTTTAATAGTATAGGATTACTTTATGGTACCCACCATTTTGCGGTCGGTCAGTCTGTCAGAAGGGGCGAACACTCGGATTGTGTAAACTTGTTTGAATGTTCATTTAATGTACCCACATTTTTTTTGCGCGTGTCCAGTCTATCCGAGAGCGGCGGCAGCGGTTCGCGCGCGCCGCCGTCGAGCGGGCCGGACGACTCGTGGGTGGCGGTCCGAGCCGGCGACACCGAGCCGTTCTCATTCGGAGCGCGACGAGCTCGAGCCGCCGCTCGCCCGCCCGCCGGTGCACCGCCCGCCGCGCTCGGACAGCTGGCGCTGCGGCTGGACGGTTGGGCACCGCCCGACCCCGTCTGCGTCGACCGCGTCGGCGTGTTCTTCCGGAACCTCACGCACCTGGTGAGTGTCCCTGTGCAGCTGCCGCCGCACTACAACGCCGCTACACAAGCAAAAAAACAAAAAGTACGTCAGTAAACAAATAGTAACGTTCTAAATTATTAAAAAAAAAAAATGGTGTGAATATTTCTTCTCTTATTTACGTTGGCTTCTTTTACCAATTCTTCGCAAATTTTTTTGATTGTTAAATTATTCGACACAAATATAGGTAATTTTTTGTTCTTCTATACAGAAAACCGGAGCGGAAGCCCGCATAGTGTTCGAAGTGTCGCTGGAAGGTTCGGCACGCAAGCTGGTAACGGTGCGGTCGGCGCTGCAGCTCGTCAACAAGCTGCCGCACGCCGTCGACGTCCGCGTCGACTTGGCGCCGCCCAAAGGTATGAAAACTTGAGAATTTCTTCTTCAAGGTGTCGATGACCTTCGCCTAAGATAATTGACAATTGCGGCTAATGCTGAAATTATACGAAGGCACGTTCTAAAGTAGAAATACTTTACATGATTATCGCCGTAATTTTCTCACACTCTTCGAGCTCAATTGTCATTGACGTAGAGTCAACAAAGCAAAATGTACATAAATTTTGTTACAAAACGTGTAAATTTTGCGCAAAAAGAGCTCGAGAACATTTTAAAAAAGCGATTTTCATCAATCCACTCGTCTCATAAACACAGCGGTACGTTTGTTTTAATCAATTTTTATTCACGTTTATTTTACCCCATTTATTGAACATGCGTTTCCTCATAAGAGTTACCGCATTTGACTTTTCATAAGCTCCGATCTGTTATATTTTTTTATGTGTGAATAAAAAGTAAGTTAACATGGCTCGTGTGCATAGAGAGCTCGGAATGGCCGGACGCGTGGTGCTCGGCGGCGCTGGTGCGCGCCACTAGTGCGGCGTTGTCTCGAGCACGCGCCCGCTGCGTTCCGATGCTGAGCGCGTGCTCGTGCTCGTGCTCGTGCTCGTGCCCGCTCCGCCCCGCCTTCCTACAGTCCTTCCGACCTATACAAGTCAACTGCGGTAACTCCTTACCTCATCCCTTGTCCTTGATTCTTCCATCACATCCTTCCATCCAAAACTGAGAATACGATTCATTATAGTTGTTCGTTTGTATAGTGGAATTCATGTAGATTTTGTTTCGAAGTGGCAGTTGTTTTTAGATAGTTCGTATTGTAGATTAAAACTATTTTATGTTTATAATTACACTTTTTTTAATGTTTGATTAAATTATATTCAAATGAAATAAATTTATTTGCTTAAACGTATATTAATTTGGTAAATAAGAAAATGCCTTACAAAGATTTACCAATTTACATAACTCTAAATTGTATTTATATTCTCCCACGACCATATTACCGGCCAGGACCTGGTGGTCGTAAAATGAACCATGTTAAAGTAGACGCGTACTAGTGATTTCGAACAATTAGTGTAAACTCTTCATGATCTAGATTAGTGCGGCACGAGATACTTACATTACTTACTTATTTACTGCATTGGCTCAGCGACCCAAAACAGATATTGGCCTCCAACACTTTAAGGCCGTCGACTTCTCCACTAGTTCCTCCCTATTCTGCGCAATTACTCGCCAGTCTGTCTTGGCTGAATAGTATGAAACCCTTGTAAGGTTTCCAAGTTCTTGCCCACTACTACAACACTTGCCAAATATTAGTACCATTTTATTTGTAGGTGAATGGAGCAGCGTCAGCAATACCTGGCGGTCAGCCCAAGTGGCAGCAGGCGCGACCTGGCCAGCGCCACTATCAGCCAGGCCTGGAGCGCTGTGGACGCGGCCCGTGCTGCCGCTGACCAGAGACGCCAGAGCCGCGCCGCCTGCCCCCGCCGCTATTGACTGGAGATCAGCCAATGCTGGTGGATGTCAACTGCTGCATTACGAGTGTAGGGCGCCACCCGATCAAGTTTATAGGTGAGTGTGGTGCAATTAATGTTCTAATCATCATTTCGTTCCTTACAGCGATCATTTGTTGAACATAGGTCTCCCCCAAGAATTTCCAAAATGATTGGTTAAAAGCGGCTTGCAACCAGGCTTTAAACTACGTCCTCGTTTGGAATTGATCACTTTCTTCCTTCTCCGAATAATATTCTATTCTACGTAAAGCAAAACTGACAAAAAATAAGAAGACATTATCTCCAGGTTCTGCTGCTCGATAGTTCGCGAGCGTTTCCCTCCCGAGCGCGGTTCCCCCGTGGCCGGCCACACGCTGACGCTGGTGCCGGCTCTCCGGCTGGAGAACCTGCTGCCGCTGGAGCTGCAGTACCGCTGCTGTTCTCCGTCTCAGGGTGACAACGCGCAGGAGTTGGCGCAGCACGCGCTGGCACCTGGGGATACCAGGCCTTTCCATGAGGTACTTGGAATCTAGGGTTCATTTTCTATATTTTTTGCGTGTGTTTGCGTTTGCAGGTAGCAAAGGCGGATGGAGCCGAAAAGGTTTTCGAATCAAGCACAGGTTGGACAGCATCCGACCAGGTGGCCGGAGGACTTAAAAGGGCGCAGGCAAACACTGGATGCAGGTCATTTTCAACCGGTTATTTTGGTTATTAGGATGGGTCTGTCACGGTATGAAAGCCGGCATGGCCAGATACTCTTGCTCTAAGCTGGCTAGTATAATACGATTCCTATACAATAGTCAACTGCCGTATTTGTCCCCAGGTGAACGTGGAAGAAGGCGTGGAGTTGAGCGTGAAGCTGGAAGGGTTCGGCTGGTCGTCGCCGCTGGTGGTGTCCGCCAGCACGGGCGCGGGCTCGTTCGGGGCCCGGCTCAAGCTGCGGGACGTGCGCGGGCGCAGGCTGTATCTCAACGCGAGGGTCACGCATAAGAAGACTGATGGGATCAAGGTTTGTGGTCATATTTAATGCGCCTATTAATGATTCAAATTTTAATTGTAGTTATTTTTTTGTGTGATATTGAAACATGTGAAAGAATACAGTTGTTTTACCATTTGTTTGTGTCGTTCATATCACACCTAGTTTGACCGTTTGTACCGATCATAATGTTCTATCTTTTTTTTTTTTAATAAAGAAAAATAAAGTACAATACAATTGACTTCATTTATATCACGCGAAGAAATGATTTGATTTCTGTAATATTTGTATTATCATTTTGGTAATCTGTCTTTTTTTATTAGTCTGACCATTTGTGACGAAACACTCATCCCGACGTTTCGCTAATTTGTCTAACGTTTCAGCACTAAACCGTCGCAATGTTTATTTGTGTGCGTGCGTCAGGTGTCGGTGTCGGCGGCGTACTGGCTGGTGAACCGCACGGGGCTGCCGCTGGTGTTCCGCGCGGAGGGAGCTGCGGCGGAGGCGGCGGGGCAGTTCGCGGAGCACGAGGTGGCGCGCATGGTGGCGCCGCTGCTGTTCGCCTTCCCCGCGCCCGACGGCGGGGCCACGCTCGCCGTCCGCCTCGGCCGCGCGCGGGCTCCCAACCCGCAGGTATACTGCTGCCGCCCGGCCGCCCGGCCGCCCGGCCGCTGCGACGACTATGACGCAACCAACCCTACGACTAATACATACATCGACGCGACTGAATCATATCATCACAGTAGGTATGGATCGACCTTGCCACTGTTGTATGGAGCGTCACTGCAGTCTGCATAAACGTTCTGGTTGTTGCCAAAATACATTACCGCGCTAATTGAAGTGGCTATAGTGTTCTCCTTGGCCCGAAACAGATACCACACCTCACCGAATAGGTAAAAATATGAAACAAAACAATGCAAAGATGACGTTTCAGCCGCCCGGCTGCTGCGATAACTATGACATATATTCAGTAAATAACCAACCCTATAACGAGCAGCACACACATTGACATATGTGCGTACGCGGCCGAATCATAGTAGTCTAATAAGTGGCTGTTGCTACCCGTGCATCACCATCTATACATGCTGCACCAAGATTTTCTAGTTTCGTAATTAGATTGACTTGCACTTACGTTGGGTGCGTACGGACTAAAGTCGCCTCGTCTATTCTATGATCGTTGTTAATAAGTGCCGTGTTAGTGAATAAAACAAATGATGAACAGGCATCGAGCTCGCCGCTCTATGGTGGTGTTTGTTTGCAGTGGTGCTCCCCGTTCGGCCTGGGCCCCGGCACGTTCGTGAAGCGCCTGTCGGGGCGCTGCTCGGGCGGCGAGGATCGCGAGTTCGCGCTGGGCGTGCGCGTGCGCGCTGGTCGCGGTCGGTACAGACACACCAACATCGTGACGTTCACGCCGCGCTACCAGCTGCACAACAACACCTCGCACCATCTGCAGTTCGCGCAGAAGTGCACGGCCACCACTCTCGTGAGTCACATAACTTTCCATCGTTTTCTCACTACTGAACGTTGAACGATTTAAAATCATTTACTTAGTGATCTAAAAAAAAGTATAACTTACAATTGTATAAACTTTGTAACGCGAGATATTTTACTGTTCCCTTCGTTATTGCGTGTAAGATTCAGCATGTTCTTTTAGGTAACTAGAGGTAGATTATAATTTACTACTCAGATTCGATACATGTTTCATTCATTCGAAACACAAATTTTCAATTATTCATGCTAACCTACTGTATTGCTACAGTTAACTTTACAAAGAATTTGTCATTGTAAAATGTCTGTTTAGTAGTGTCATTTACTTTTCATCGTGTCCTATCAAAACTAAAAAAAACTCGCTTATAATCGAGAAGAGTGAAAAGAAATCAGGAAGAGCCCAACTCTTAAAATAATGGTTTAGGCAGGGCAGGAGAATCTTCTCTTTGGATGAATAAATCAAAGAATGAATCTTCCCAGTCGGACCCAGGCGCGATGGCGACTCACGTGTGCGCAGTAGCTGGCTGCTATTTGCCGTGGCACTGGGCGCGGGCGGACCGCGAGCGGTTGCTATGCGTTCGGATCCTGGCCTCGCCCGCACAGCCTGCTAGTGGCGGGAGTACGATACCGGAACCACTCACAGCCTGGTCCGCCGGGTTCAGGGTCGACGCGGCGAGGTCTTTACATTTGACGTGCAGGTACGTGCATTTTATTGTTTTGTGTATTATGTTAGTAAGTTTCTTCTGTGGTTCTCAATTTCTTTATTTTGGTCTTTGACGTTTTAATTGCTTGTTCTATATAGGATCAGAGCACAAGGCAAAAAATAACCGAAATGATCTCTTTCCAGAGTTGTAATGAATATTTCACTATTATTGTTGAACAAATGTGCAAAGGATGAAAGAGAATGTTGAGGTGGATGTATGGTGTGACTAGATTACACAAAATTAGGAATGATAGATTAGATAATTTATGATGAAGCATGACAGTTGCACGTATCAATGAGTAGCTGGGAAGTTATAGGTTAGGATGGTACGGTCATGTTGTGGCGAGGGAGGAAAGCCATATTACCTAGAGAATGCTAAATTTAATATTTGCGGGAGCAAGAAATAGGCGAAGACCAAAAAAGAGACTGGATTTTATCAACGAGAACATGAGTAGGAAGGGCGTTGAGAAGGAAATAGCTAGAGATAGAGGAAAGTGAGACGAAGTAACAAACTGTGGCGACCGAAAATGGGACAAGTTAAAGAAGAAGATTGTTGAACAAGTGTTTACTCGTAATGATTGTAATGTGTAGGGAAAGCTCCGGCGGGTACCAGTTCCTCCGCGTGGAGGTGGTCTGCCAGGGCGCCACCATGTTCGTGGTGCTGACGGACGCCGACAGCGCACCGCCACCGCTACGCATCGATAACTACTCGCCCGTCTCTATCATGTTCCACCAGGTAATTAAATAAATTCAGGGCGTAGATCATTGATTATCACTATAATACAATGTATCTTCGCTTGGGATTCACGGGTTACCCCAGTCCTTTGAGAGGCTTGCGCGGGGATATGGATCCAACACGTAGAGGCCCTTCGGAGAAGTTGATGTCATGTGGTGCTCCTGCCAAAACCCGTTCTCGGCTATATCAATCAATTGCAAATTGTAAAATCATTGTAAAACCTACATTTTATGCAAATAAATATTTGATTGATTGATTGATTGATTGATCAATAGTTGACATTTCCATGAACAGGTCTCGGCAGGAGGAGGAACTATTTCTAATAGGTGAAAATAATAAATGGGTTATGGTGATGAAGTTTGGATGAATTTAAACTGGGCTATTGCAATAGAAATCGGACGCCTGCCATAATCATGATTACTGACTATTAGTTGCAGGCGGTGACTCGCCACTCAGTGAATGGGCCTCCCAAATAGTCGCCGCATTTGGCAACAGAGGGGCAACCGCATTTGGCAACAGAGGGGCAACAATGTATCTTTATTATTATGGTGACTAGCCCTAACCCTATTAGGTAGATCCTAAGGTACTTTGGGCTATTAAATAAAAGTGGACTGTACAAATAAATTAAATATATTATTAAGATACTGGCAAATTTACAAAGCAATCTATGTCTATGGGACGCGCGTGTCGCCTAGTAAGTCATTTGGCCGAGCGAGGCAGCTGACCGGCGGCGACGGACGCGTAAGACAACCGCCCCGCCCCCCTTGCCTCTAGCGATGACGTAGTCGAATAAAGGCAGACGTGTTGCCAAGCAATCTCTTTCAGACAACCTTCATGTACTAAAATATGTTGCAAACTTAGCCCATCTGCTCAAAATTTAAGCGTGACAGCATTGTAAGCTGTAGCCAGTTGATATTATTAGATATAGTAAAATCGGTAAGGTTATCCATGGAGTCCATTGACACCTGCATACTATGGAATGTGTCGCAAAATGTTTACCATTAGTCGCTATTATCGCAGTGATATTGGCTTTCGTTGTTACTTTTTGAAATATTGCATCTTCTATTATAAAAAGATGTAAAGTCCCCGTCAGGAGAGGATATAAATTATGTAAACAAATGCTCAACGGTTCACAACATTTGGATGAAAGAAAAAATAGTATTTTTGTGACATATTTCAATGTTTACAGAGAATTTAAATCTATAAGTGGTTTTAGATGATTCTGTTGACCGCCGCTACCACCCGCGTGTATTTCATAATTGATTAGTGGTATTATTTTTCTCTCATTTATTTGTTTCAAAAGTGGAAAGATAAACCGTCACAAAAATAAAATGTCGGACTCGTTTCTGTACCATGTATCATTGACATATCGTCAAAATATAACCCGATTCCAATTGGTTGTTAGTTTCATATTATCCGTATTAATTTAAATCAATTGTATTTGATAAACTCATAATATTGTCGCTAGGTAACCATACTAGAGCCCACCTCAGTAGAGATTAGTCTGTTTACAAAATTTGTACATTCTCGTGACTGCGACTATAGCTTAGAACGAATTTCTCGTAATTCCCTCAAAAAGGGAGCTCCGAGAAATTGTTAAAAGGTTAATGAAGTTATCAAGTCAAATTTTTTTTTGATAAGACAAAATTTAAAAAATATTTAAATAAGTCCATATTATTGTTAAACACATCCTTTACATTATCTTATATTACATTTAAAAATTAAAATTAGATACAAGAAAATAATAATAAAAATATTAAAAGAAGCTTTATAAAACTTTAGGAAAATTCGTAATTGGTTTTTGTACGCAAACCAGGTGGGATGTACAGAAGAAAGCGTGGTAGGCGCGCACGCGTCAGCTCGCTGGGCATTACCGGAGCCCGACGGCGCCTGCGCCATCTCACTGCGAGCTCCAGGTGGCCCGCGCACAACCTTACAGCTGGATGTACTGGGAGCCACCCACCAGCTGCTGTACCAGAACTTCATCTACGTGGTGTTCTCCAGCGCGCCGCCCCCGCCTCCGCCCCCGCCCGGCTCTGCCCCCGATGAGAACGTGCTGGTGTTAGAAGTGCCGTTAGGGTCCACTAGGGTTGTGCTCGGCAAGAAGCGGTATGGTGATAGGTAAGCTTTTCAATGAAGGAATTAAATACCATTCAATTTGTCTAATTTATTTGTACATGATCACAATTATTATAAAAAATTAGCGGCCCGGTACGTGCTTAGCTACGTGTAAAGTGATAAATGAAGAACCGCTCGACCGATTTTGTGCAACCTTCACATAAACCATCTACTAAATAGTTCGAACAAAGCCTAAACATTTGGTTTGGATTGGTGAACCCGTTCTTGAGTTATAAAATTACAACGAAAAGTGGCATTGATTTTTATATATATAGATAAGTAAATTTTATGCAAATATAGCAGCAACGACTTATTCCTTCAAATACTTCGTAATTATTCATAAGTACTTGTTTGAATCTTTCTCCTCGTATTTGTAATCGCTTTTGAATTTTGATTTGTATGTAATGTACTTAAACATATGTACAATACGCATCAAATAACTTTGCGTCTCTGAAGTTGGCTGCGAGTGGCGCCTCAGAACATATTTTTGAGTATCAACTGCGGGATGCAATTTTGCTCATCGACGCTTATATGTCCCTGCACAAGCATGATCATTGACTAACTTCAAAGACGCAAACTTATAGGACGTACATACATTTATACATACATTTATATAAGTTTTAATAACTTTGACACACTTGCCAACAACTGAACTTGAACTTGATTTGTGATTGAGGTCCCAACTGTGGCGCCGCGGTCCAAACGACCAGTTGATCCACGAAGGCAGCTCACCGCCGCAACCGACGGACGCGCTGCTCAGCGACGACGCGGTCTTATCGCCGCATGCTATGGTCAGTGCTCAATTTTAAATCTTGTTTGCTATTTTCCATGCGTTACGTCAATTCTTCCAACAATTTACTAAATTCTCGATATGCTGTGCTACAACCAACAACGTGTGCAGATATTAGGATGGATAGGAAGTGCCCCATTGTTTGGGGAGAAGCATTAAATTTTCATAACTGTCTATGAACTCGCACCTGGTAAGACAATCCTTGCACCGGCCAAATTGGGATCGTAGTCTGTCTGAGATTGTTTGCTGCAGAATAATGTCTATCTCGTTTCTTTATTATATTTCTCTGGGTTCTTATAACTTTATTTCTCTAGTAATAACTTTTCTACTTTTTCTTCCATACACTTTGTTGTCGTCTTTTATTCTCGTATTTTCATCATACTGACAGGCAGCTCTCAGAGTTTATATCTTTCATATCAGCTAGCATTTTGTATTTATGTCTAGTCTCAAATACGGCAAGGTTAGATCAATATAATCATATCGTGTAGGTTACATTGTCTATCGACTATGTACACCCTGGTGTCAGAGTTGTTCGGAACCGCCTCTCGGCCTCTGACGTTCCTTTAACGACTACCAGATGGCAGCCGGGACCAACGTCTTAACGTGCCTTCCGAAGCACGGAATCATCTTTAATATCAGACAATCAGGTGATTCAAGCCTGCAAAGTCCTAATCAAACTAGAAACAACTAAACAAAGTATGCTTCCGGTGGGAATCGAACCCACCACCCCCCGGTCGAAAGCGAACGCCTTAACCACTGGACCACGAACGCAGTTGCAAGGTTAGATATCTAGGTACCATGCAATATGTTTGCGAAATTGTGTAGGTGCTAGACATCGAGGAGCCGGCGCCGCGGCCGCAGCAAGCGAGTGCGCTGGTGTTGCGGCGCGCGGATCCGCGTCGCTCGAGCACGCAGCGCTGGCGGCTCGCAGCCGACGGCCGCATGGCCTGTGTGCACGCCAACATGTGCGTGCAGCCTGCCGCCGGACTCATGGGCCTCACGCCAGGTACATATTGCAGACCCTGCAAATATAGGCCTAAATTATTGCATAGCATCTAAAGATTTCATTAAAATATTAAGCAAATTAAAAATTTAAATAGATCGTTAATAGTGCTTTAAAAATACCCCATTTATAAGCTTCACAAAAGAATTTACCCGATAATAAGTTTTGTTGATCTGGCTTTAGATTTTCTTCAGGTTGGGTGAAAAATGAAAAACATTTTAAAGAAAACTTTTAGTTTGGAACGTCTCCAGTTTTAAGTAGATTTTATCTCTGCTGGTTTAAAAAATAACTTAAACACTAACATTAATTTACTTATTTTTTTCCGAAAAATCAAAACATTGTTTGCTTGGTATATCTAGACGATATTATAGTATTCAGCATTTATCTCTTAGTACGTAAGTAATATGTGATTTAAAGTGTTTTTGTATGTTATTATTGACACACTTGTGCTTTCTAATAATGGTACATGGGGAAAAAATTAAAAAACAAATTACAAATAAATAAAAGTTGTGTATACCACATATTTTTATTCGTCTTATAATTCTGCAGGTAGTCGCGTAGTATTAGGCTTATCT
The DNA here is from genome assembly GCA_947363495.1 of Euzophera pinguis. Taxonomy (NCBI): domain Eukaryota; kingdom Metazoa; phylum Arthropoda; class Insecta; order Lepidoptera; family Pyralidae; genus Euzophera; species Euzophera pinguis. Next base: position 17,995,120 of record OX376159.1, read on the forward strand.
GGTGCGGGACCGCCTCGAGAGCAGGGCGTGACGTGGCACACCCTGCGGCCTGGTTCAGGTCGCCTCAGCGTGACGCTGTGTGCCGATGGACCTACTAGACTTGTACGAATTCACGACCAAAAGGCGCCGGTATGTATCATTATTATTTATTTTGTTCTGGAATATTACAGCAAGCATAGCCAAAATCTTTTAATCTTTTGACCGCCTTCGCATGGATTCGTCCCAATAACAATGAAATATTAATTGTTGTAAAATTTCTGTCACTGAAAGAGTTTAAGACTATGTTTTAAATGTCATCTTTAAGTAAATTTTATACTATATAGTGAAAATTTTTGGAAATCTATTCTTAGTAACATTCAACATCATTTTCATTTACTAACTATGAAATAATGCCAAATTTCAGTTTCATAGCTCTACTAATTTTCGGTATTACATGTTTCGGCTTTTGTATATATACTAATATTATAAATGCGAAAGTCTGTCTGTCTGTCTGTTACGCTTTCACGGCCAAACCGCTGAACGGATTTTGATAAAATTTGGTATGAATATAGTTGAAGACCCAGGGTCAAACATAGGCTACTTTTTGACACAGGCGGAGCTGCGGGAAAAAGCTAGTTGAGAACACACAAGTAGTACACGACTAGATAGATGTTGCATTATCAACATCGAATCAAGGTATATTTATAGCAATGGCCCATACATGAGTGTTATGTATTAATTGTTACCATCATATGTATGCATGAATGCGAAAAATAAAGAACAAATCATTTGTCTGTGATGTCATAAGAATACAAAAATATCCCCCTATAATTTTATTGAAAACTATCCCGATTCACGCAGTATTGGCTCACAGTAATCAAGGGTCTCGCACACACACACACACACATACATATGTTAACTTAGTCATGAACGCTGCTAAGTGTTTGAAACGTTAGGGTGAATAAAGCTTTGTTGAGGTTTGAGTTGTGTCAGGAATCTGGTTGGATCGAGGGCGCGGAGGAGCCGGAGCGGGAGTCTAGCGCGGGCGGTGGTGGTGGCGCTGGCGGTGGTGCACGACGCGAGTGGGCGTGGCGCGTGTCGCTGGCAGGGCTGGGAGTGTCGCTGGTGGCGCGGCCGCCGGACGGAGAGCTGGTGCACGCGGTGCTGGCCGGCTTGCTGCTCGAGCTGGCGCTGTCCGACCAGCTGGCGTTGTCGCTCGCTGTCGAGCACATGCAGTGGGACAACCAGGTGAGGGCAGCAGAAGATATGGTGCATGTCGGAGGATATTTTAAAATGTTTATTCACCAAGAATTGCAGATCTTGAAATTAGTATGTTATTCGATGGTTTGAATGACTTTGTTCTATTCTTGGACAAAATCTACCTATGTTTGTAAATCTTTATTAATTTTCTAGTCATACATATACTGAGGAAATTAAATTATAGTGCCTGAGCTAGGATTCAAATGGATTTAAAAGAATTCAAATGATCCTGTGTGTTGTGCCAACACTATGTTATTGAATTATAAAAAATTTCAATTTGTTTAGTTAATTTCATTTTAACAAAATATTGTAAGTATTATCGATTACAAACAAATCGTCTAACAAAATTTGGGCATTAGTATCAAAACTAGTAATCCTGTATAACGTAGCAGTAGATTTTTTATGAAGATAGTTATAAGACAGGAGAATGATTGCCGACTCTTTACGAGTGGTAAGCCACAGACTTTAACACGAAACGAATGTATTGTTTATCGTCGCCAGTTGCTGGGCACGCCGAGCCCGGTGTTGCTGTACTGCCTGCCGGAGCGCAGCGCGTGCAGCACGCCCGCGCTGCACGCCGCGCTGGAGGTGCAGCGCGCGCCGGTGCGACGATACAACGCCTTCTACTTCCGCCGGCTCGTGCTGGCGCTGCGACCGCTGGCCGTGCGGCTCGAGGAAAGGTTGATAGTCTACAATTTTAAATAAAAAGATGTGTTCCGAAGATCCGAATCGAGACATGCAAGATTCAAGCTTCCGTCTTCTGATGATAATAATTGATTTTCGAACTATTTCGCATTAACATGTTATCCGTGATTATAGAAAAAAATAAGTAGTATTAGATACAAGTTTTAAATGAATCAAATATCCGGTTTGAAGGACCAAAACTACCTTGATTTACGTATTCTAATGGATTATGAAATGATACTACTTTTATATTGAATCTAGATAATCGATCGGCCTCGTTTCTATCATGATAAGTCCCTTATTGCTCGATATATAAAATCGAACACCAGAGTTTATCATACAAAATTTATGCATTGCGAGACACACATAACTTTTTGACATATCCATTGTATAAATTGAACGAATCGATGACCTATTACTAAATATTGCACTTTACAGGCTAATTCTAAAGCTGTGGGCGTGGGCGTGGGACCCGGAAGAAGAGAGCGCCCGCGAACAACCCGACGAGGCCGACTACGAGACCCGGCGCATGCTGGACGACCTCACGGCATTGCACGCCACGAGATACTACTTCGCCGTCATACAGATCGTGCCCAGCCAGGTAACACTGCCGGCAGACAGGCAAACCCTGAAGATTGAACCGCCTCTAGAGATTATATTATATGAATAGTATTGTAACACCTTGCAAATTTTGTCAAGCCACTTTTAACACTTACAAGATCAATTCACTATTTGTCTATTTTAAACAAGCCTATTGCTTCAGTCGCACATTTTTAACGACCATCGAATACCTGTGAAGAAGATTTTGATTTCTTGGTGTCTTCCACCTACTTTAGCTAATGGAGTTTATCGTATATATCGCTTGGACTTTAATATGGCTTCTTATCGTTAAATTAGAATTTTCCGTTACTGTGGCAACGATTCGTGTTATAAATAATAAATAAATAAATAAATATCTTTATTCACGAAAAACATGGTATGTATATTGGTGTTACAATTTTCACATATTGGATCACATGTTAATGTTGCAAATTATAAATGTTACTCATAAAACTACAAAATTGTTTCTTTTATAACGTATATTTTATTTTACTTATTAATTTTAACTTCGCTTTACTTTATCTTACTGTTAACAACCAGAATTGGCTGACCGACATGCCTAATACGACGAACAATCATGATTTTTCAGTATCATTTTGACAAGTTGTTTTTGTTTGTGTGCAAGCAGAAACTGAAACGCAAGAAGGTAGCGTCGTCCTTTTTTCTTCTTCGTTGACTCATAGCTAGCGTAATTTTAAACCTTCACGTTTTCAAAATCATTATCGTAATTTGTGCACATTTGTGTTTCTCGATAGTACTTGTTTGTATATCGTATGTCTGTGTTATTTATATTATGCTCGCAATTTAGTATAGCAGGCAGGCGCCATTTTAATGTCGTTACCTGTTTCATTTTGATGGTTAACTCTCCAATCGACTGTGTATTCTCGTACGATTTTAGTTCCATTCAATATTAGGCAAGATGTTAGTATCGAAAGAAATAATCACATTTTCTATTTGTTTATTAGCAGCCATTGTTAGATAATCATAGATTGTTACGCTATTTTTGTCTTTGTGTTATATTTTTTGTTGATACGAGTAGACATCGTTTCAATCAACTCCAAATGTATAATGTTATAATAAAAAAAAAATGCAAATCACTTGTAATACTGGCGAGTTTGAGACCGAGAAAGCGCAATAATCACCTAAATATTAAAGGTAGATGATAAAAAATCATCTGATCATATGATAATTTATCTTATAAATCCGACTTTTCAACCATGTAACCACGGCCGTGATCATTAATCCGACAGTTTCCAAATTTTTATTATAAGATCTATATCTATGTATATAAATACACATGTTTTTACAAACAAATAAAGTGAACTTGAACTAATTTTATCAAGGAGACTTCACCCTTCGACATATTATCTGTATTCCAGTTCCAACCAGTGACGAATTATTCACAGATCCGTCTATCAATGTGCACGGCCAACAAGCTGGAAGGCTCGCTGAGCGCGCTGAAGCGTCGGCTCGGACTCACGCTCATCAAGTTCGAGGACGCGGCCGTCGAGCTCGAGCCGTTCGTGCGCGCGCACGTGTTCGACACGGCCGGCTATCTAGCGCGACAGCTGCTCATACACTTCAAGGATGTAAGTGTTGTGGTTCATTCATTCATTCATATCGAGTGGATTACATGGTCAACCTGGTGCCAGAGTTTTTCCGAAACGTCTTTTGGCCTCTGACGTGGTTCTTTTAACGAACACCAAATACGAGGGTCAAACTGAAAGTTCTTAGAAAATCAAAAACTGAGCACACTAGCAAGTTATTCCTTTTATTACTTCTTTTCAAAATAGTGTCCTTTCACGTCAATACATCTCTGCATCCGATGGAACCACTGAGAAAAGCACTTTGCTCACTCGTCTTTAGGGGTCTCTTCGACAGCGGTTTGAAACGCAGCCACTGCTTCCTCGGCGTCCATAAAACGTTTTCCTCGAAGTTTTTTATTTTATTTTCGGGAATAAATAAAAATCGCAAGGTGCGAGGTCGGGGCTATATGGCGGGTGACCTAGTAATTCCACGTTTGATGTCGCCAAATAATTGATCGTTCGCCTGGCGGTGTGCGACAAGGCGTTGTCGTGGTGAAGGAGGATCCTACTGCGAGGTCGTTTCTCCCGAACTTTTTCCAAGACAAGTGGCAAAAAATTGTTAGTATACCAATCTGCAGTAACTGTTTTTCGATCCTCTAAAACAATTGTCGCGTAATGTCCGGTCCTTCCGAAAAACGAGGCCACCATCTTTTTTCCCACGTTTCGACCTCTCTTCACTTTAGTTGGCAACTCCTCGGAAGGAAACACCCACTGAGCAGGCTGTCTTTTGGTTTCGGAATCATAACAGTAAATCCAGCTTTCGTCACCCGTAAGTATGTCAAACACGGCATTTGAGTCACCTCCGTTAAATCTTTGAACCATTTCACGGCACCAATCAACACGACGGATTTTTTGGGCCTCGGTCAAATCGTGAGGTATCCACCGGGCACAAAGCTTCCTGACCGCTAAATGTTCATGCAGGATTTTGTGCACTTGGCTCATACCGATGCCTAAACTTGCCCGAATCTGCTGATAGGTCACTCTTTTGTCAGTCTCTATCATACGCCGCACAACACTGATGTTATCTTTAGTCGTCGCCGTAGAAGGCCGTCCCTCACGCAGATCATCGGTGAGATTAGTGAGTGCGACCACGTTTGAACTCATTAAACCAGTTGTAAACAGTGGCACGAGATGGGGCTTCATCGTGAAAGGCCAATCGAAGTCTATCATAACTTTCTTGTTGACTTACATGACAACGAAAGTCATAAAAAATCATCGCACGAAAATTTTCTGGCCTTAAATTCATGCTGCCGTGACACAGACAATTTTCAATTTGACAAATTAATAAAATACATACTCAATAATATTGGCAAAGAGTTCCATTTTCAAAATGTAAACTTATTTTTTTATTATACTGTTTACAGGTGGTCAGTTCTAAAGACTTTCAATGTCGCCCTCGTATTACCCGGGACCAACCTCTTAACGTGTCATCCAAAACACCACCACCATTATTATAAGACAATCAGGTGACTCAAGCCTGCAATGAATTAACCAACTAGAACAATAAACAAAATATGCTTCTTGTGGAAATCTCACCCATCCTTGACATCCGGGTCTAAGGCCAACGCTTGAACCTCTGGACCACGGAGACAGTTAGGCAGTTCCGTACTGTGGTTGGTATATAGTAGACCCGTTATACGAATAATTTTAGCATTTTTCTTTAAGTTGTATTCTATTAGGCACAAGTGGATTAAATCTAAAGCAAACCAAATCATTTATTTGTGCAACATACGTATACATGAACATGATTTTTTGCAGACCTTTACTTCACTTTTAATAGTATAGCCCGACCAGGAAAATAAAAATCCTGCAGTGGCGTCGCTACTGATCGCTTTTAGCTGGCAACATGTTTCAACAACAAAATTGACAATGTTATTTATTGAAATAGAACTCATTTTTTTTATTTTATTCGCGTAAAGTATGGCATCGTTTTATACCTACTCATTAGCACATGTATGGATTTCAGATTTGATTTGAAATAGGATTTGAGAAAAATAATAATGCTCATCCTAACGTAGTAGTAGCGATCAAATTAACTTATGTAGACACTCGTAAAGGATAGGATTAACCAACATATTTATATTTGTAGGAGTTAAAATGGCAGGCAGCGAAGATCCTAGGCTCGGTGGACTTCCTGGGCAATCCGCTGGGGTTCGTGGCGGACGTGTCGGAGGGCGTGTCGGGGTTGCTGCTGGAGGGCAACGTGGGCGCGCTGCTGCAGAACGTCACGCACGGCATCTCCAACTCTGCGGCCAAGGTCACTGGTAGGTTCATCAGACTCTTATTTGTCACCTGTCTTGACTGAATTTTTATCTTTACTTAGTCATTAGGGCCTGATTTTTACCTCATGTTTTTAAATTTGTAAATGTGTTTGTGTAAATACTAGCATCTGACTGACTGACTGAATAAAGGCCTATACAAAGTCTGTCTCAATGGAAAAAGACAATAATGTTAACAATGGTAGGTGGCTTCTTTCTGTGTTGGGAGAGTGTAATGCCATCGACACGCAAAGAAGAAGATTAAAATTACTCATTTACTTTACATTCGATTATCAGTGCTTTTATCACATTCAATGAAAACATAAATCATTTTCATAAAAACACTATCGACAAACCACAAATTGGCTTACATTAGAGACAGACCTTATGTGATAATGTATCGTTAGAATCCCTGGGCGACGGCCTGGAGCGGGTGGTGAGTGACGAGGCCCACGAGGAGACCCGCCGGAGAATACGGAGTGCAGCGCGCGGGGCACACCTCGCTGCTGGCCTGAGGGGCCTGGGGCTGGGCATCCTGGGTGAGTTACACTGACAGACATCGTGTGCTTTAGCATCACAATCATACACACAGAGACTCGCTGAATGGTGAGTGGACAGACAGAATTTGTGTATTTCACAATAACAAACACTATACAACGTAGACAGAAGAAAAAAACAACTACAAAAAAGTAACGCAAACAAAAGCAGTCTTAATATTGAACCCTGTGGAACGCCCCTTGGTATAAGCACTGAACTAAACAGAAAGTTATACTCGTTACTACAGCTTGCGTTCGATTGCTTGTGTATTGTTAAGAGAACCAACCTTAGGTCACTATTAATACGACTATTGCACAGTTTGTCTAGTTAAGGATTATGTGAACCTCAATCAAACTGTTTTTCATAGTCACCATATTAGCTTGATGATCTTTGTTAAATGCGTAAATAAATAGTATCAGATAAGGAACCATAAAACATGTCTAAATGATTCACTGTTAAATGCTGCTGTCCAGTCCATGTCATCTCTTATGCTGATAATAAACCATAATTTATTGGTAATGATGTTAATCATTTAATACTTATGATCCCTACGAATGAGTAAAAGTAATGCTAAGTGGAGACCTTTCTTGTAAAAGTCCAATTATACCTTTTTAATTTTGTTTTTGTTGTAAATAATTTTATGGTTAAATGTGTATGTATATGAAGTATTTCTAAAAAAATGATTTCTGTTCTAAACTTGTTTGTATACCAGGCGGCATGACATCCCTAGTGAAGCACAGCTACGAGGGCGCCACTCAGGAAGGTCTGCCAGGATTCCTGGCGGGCGTTGGCAAGGGTCTGGTGGGCACTGTCACTAAGCCCGTCATCGGCGTACTGGACTTGGCTACTGAAACCGCTTCCGCCTTGAGAGATACCAGTAGGAGGTGGGTTAAGTATTTTAGTGGTAAATAAAGGTCGTCAGGTGAGTGTTGGTTGCATACACCCAAAATAAACTGCTATTTTGACAATTGTTTAGATTTTTAATGGTGTACGCACAAAAGAGACAGAAGCAGAAAGCTTTGCTGCCATAGACATTGACAACTTGAAGAATTTCTGAAAAATTCAAACAATGTATGCAAACAAATGTTAGCTAATAGTGATAGCTGTTCTGAAGCGTTAGTCATATAAATCTCGCATTAAACAGTCCGAATAATGAATAGAAATTTGCGTGCAAACGTGTTGTTTCCGAATAATATTTCACTTGAATGAAAACGGCTAATTTGCCATTTTTATCTAAAAATTAGTTCATTGTATTATATAAGCCCGTTTTCCATTATTTGAAATCGGTAAGCGAGATTTTGTTTTATATACTGTATTGCGCCATATTTATAAATCACGCGGCACGCTCAATTGGGTGGATTTAAGAGATGGGTGCTGAATTAGCAACCCACCTGGTGCCTTACTATCATCTCTATTAGCAGGGTAGAAACGAGTGAGCAAGCGAGACATCGTCTTACGTGCCATCTCGTTTACTCACTCTTTCTGCCCTGCTTTTAGAGGTGATAGTAAAGTATTTGTAGGTGCGCAGATCACTCCCTCCACCTCCCATGGCTCCTCCTACCTTCCGGTTATATGAACCGAATCGCGGTAGAGTGCGCTGTACTTGCTCTTTGGCTCTTTCCAGACGCACACCTGCTTGATCTGCCTACAAGTTCTTAATGTGTCCTCTCTCTCTCTCATCAAATTCTCATCCCCTTTCTTGGGGGTATACGGCACACGAATGCTTCGCTGGCCTTCTGCCTAGCCCCATAGTCGTCGTAATCTTCTTTTAACGTACAGTCTTCGTAATTTTGTTCGTTCTGTACGTGCGCAGATCAGACAAGTGGGTGCCGGGTCGCGTGCGGGCGCCGCGTTGCGCTCTGGGTGCGGGCGGTCTGCTGGCGCGGTACGACCCGGCAGCGGCGGAGGGTGCGGCGTTGCTGTACGCACTCAACCAGCACGACTACCGCGAGCGCTTCCTGGCGTACCGCTGCGTGCGCGACACACCGCACGACATCCGCGCGCTGCTGTCCGACGACCATCTGCGCATCATCACCTGCAAGCAGCAGCCGCAGGTCGTCATGGAGACGCATCTTAGGTAACACTAACTTTATTGTCATATCATTTGTATTACTGGTTTTGGGGACAGCAAAATTTAGTGCAACATTTTTGACGTGGCTATCATATACATATATATCTGTGTGTCTATTGTATATTTTCTTAATTTTATGTTTGACTTGCTATGTACCGATATCGTTTCTTTTTACGATGCTTTTATTATGTATGACAAACAAAACAAATATAGGCCAAAAATGTGAGCCCTGCGGTACTACTGGCGATGCATATGTTAAATTTGATTGTAAATACCTAATCGTAAGCAACTAAAATTGAATTCGAAGGCGTGATTCACTTGACCTAAGCAAAAACCCACAATTAAATATTTACTTACTCAATTTCATGTTAAATAAAATGAGATCAACCTTATCAAATGCTTTTGAAAGATCCCATTTTGTCTTTCCACCTAATTAGACTTTACCTTTTATGTAAATATCTCACAATGGGTATGAAATAGTTAATGGTATGCGTTTTCGGTAGCAACCTAGTGTCGTGCCGGGCCGTGACTACGGACAACGCCCACTACGTGGAGCTGGGAGTGCGGGGAGGCGCGGGCGAGGGCGTGCGGCGACCGCGTGTGCAGTGCGACAGTGCCGCGCTGGCAGAGTGGGTCGCCACGCATGCGGCACACGCTCGGCAGCTCTACCACGAGACCGCGCACACGCTGCTGCCGCACGCCGACCTATGAGCAGGTCAGTGACACACTAGCTGCAGTTTTGCTGGTTCGGCAAAATAATATAAAATATAAATAACTTCCATGGGACTTTTTATTTATTTAGAATTTCAATATAGCGTACATTGTTCACAGATAATATCCAACAACGGCCTCAATAACGAACTTACCTCACATCATTACGCAGAGACCACGAAATAGCAGATCGATTTTCCGAACGAAAATAAACTCGATGAACACTAGAACATTATTAAATTGACTAAATTTTGACAACTTTTAAAACTTCCAGATTTCCTAAATTTGAAAAGGAATGTCAAAAGTAATCATTGCAATTCCAAATTGATACTTGGATATGTTCGAAGATAATTGTAAGTACTTACCACATCACTGTTGTAGTCATTAAATTATATTTATAGCTTCCATATAGATTTGTAACGGGTATATTATCTCGTATATTAGACTTAATAGATATATCTCAAAAAAGTACCTAAACATTAGAAGACTGAAAAATCGTAAAGACATATGAATATTTAAAATTATACCTTTACTAAAATGATATTTAAACTTAGAATAACTGCTGAATGCAGGTGTACCCTTCAATCTGATTTTCTTTCGCTTGCGTAAGAGCGAGACAGCGTAATAATTGAGGCAATGGCTTCACACTTGTTGTTAGAGACGTAAATGGAAACATTTCAAATCATTAAGACTTTCAAATAACATTTTTGTGACCGAATATTTTTTTTACATAAGAAAATACACCCTAGGGAGTCCCCACACGTACTACTCCCTTATTTTGCAGTTAGTCTAATTATTAAGATAAAATTTTGTTGACTTAACTTTATAGTAGTAATTTACAACACCTATCTTAAACATGTATTAAAAATTAAAATTGTATGTTCGTTTATTTAAGTATATTTGACGCAAATGCCGACGGCGTGATTGTACCCAGTGAATGACATTTTGTTGATGGCCCTGCGTTGCCTGGGTTCCTTGTGATATCATGTACAGTGCTACATGAAGAGAAGAAAATTTATGAGGATTTTGTTTGACAACCGTCACAGGTCTGCTAAATTTCTAAGCAGTTTTTTTTTATAATAAGACAGTTCTTTATTAATTTTCTGTCCTTTTTGTCGCACTGTCACTATTGTATGATATAGATATAGTTATTGATGGTTGGTTTGTTTAGTAGTTAGTATCGTATCTGTGGTGCGCGGGTTAATTTTGTCACATTTTTGTTGAAACATTAATATGAATAAACATTTTAGCTTCTACTAATTATGCAGATGTTGCGTTCATTTAGATTTGTCGTTAGTCTCGCAATGTGTGACATGTCAGATTGTTGGTTTGCTAGTATCTATGTGTCGTGGTTCGTCTCGTCATTAGATAAGCGGAATTGAAACTTGTTGTACGTTAAAAATACACGCTATAGATTTTTTAAGTATGATATATTATGATATATGATAAACCATTTTTATATATGATAAACCATTAGATAAAGATCTTATGGTAACTTAATCTGTTGGATTCGCCTACACGTAGCGGCATAGGCTTTAAAACATACTTGAGATAACATGTCATACATTGCGCGAATTAGGACTTTTCGCGTGTGAAATGTATATGCTTTGTTTTATGAATGTTCACAGATTATATATTTTTAGTCTAGTGCCTGTGACATATGAGTAAAGAATATATTTTGTATATGTAGCCAAGTGGCAGAGCCGAGGGCTGTGAGTAGAGATGGGGGGAATGTCATGTTGAAGATTTTTTTTTTTATGTTGAACAATGTTAGTACCACTGATACTGTTTTTCTGTTCTTATTTTAACATTGTGCTTCTATTTTGACAATTGTTTGACAGCTTATAATTTAACAGGTTGTGGTGACGTATGGTTAAATTTGGATAGGATAGACGCAGCTGCATTTTACTTTTCATTACATAACAACTAAAGATTTATATATAGTAATTTATATTAAAAACAAAACTTATAGATTCAGTTCGTGTGAGCGGGTATAGTATTATTCTTAAGTTTACTTTATGTTTAGTTAACAGTCATACAATAACATTTGAATGCCCATGCCCAGAATATAATTTCTATTGTTATGTGAACCACTGTAGTTCATAGCCTGAATATAATTCTTGTCAATACCAAAGTACCATTTTAATACTTATTTAAGCTGAACTGTCCGTTCGAAAACTAGGCGCTTATTATTTGTTCTAAGCATAATGATTGTTAAGTTTTTCATTTCGTATTTATTGTAACTTATTTCATTAACTAAAGCAATAAACATGATACCACCATATTCATCAATTTGTTTATTTTAAACTAACTAACTGTTTCCCGCAGCTCCGCCTGCATCAAAAAGTAGCCTATTTCGACCCCGGGTTTTTATTATTAATAATATGGTACTTGACTTGGGCAATATTTGCATACGAAACAATATGTACACTAAAAAGTAACAGATTCCGGAAACAACAACAAAATTGGTTGTTAATTAAGGCAGAAATTGGAATTTAAAGTTTTCTTAAGACGAAAAGTAGGAACGTCTTGCTATCTCTTTTGTACGCACCAAACCAAGTGGCAGTGACGTCACTGCAAACACAGTGTATTCTTTTCTTGTTTTTTGACAGTTTCCTCACACCTAGTTTCAAAGGCTTATAACTTACTTATTTAGAAAAGAATTTAAAAAAATCTTTCTCTTTTCAGTTTCGCGTAGTGAATTAGTATGGATAGTTAAGCTATTAAACTCCTCGTCGATTTTAGTTTCAGTTGTTTCCGTCATATTGTTGCCACTTAGGTACAGTAAAATCAAATATAAGGAATAGTATTAAATATATTTCCTATAAATAAACAATACTTTATCTTTGATCTATTATTAGATTGAGGTTGTTCAGTTTGACGTGGAGGTTTTTACGTCAACTTTGTCTTGACATCTATAGGCACACAGGGTTTTTTTTTCAATTTAATCAATTATGCCTAAATGTACTACAGTAAATGTGATCTTTACTATGTAAATCATTAAATAAGATAAATATATATCATCTGAAGATGAACTAAGTAAAAATAATTTAAAAAGAAGTACAATATATTTATTTAGCGGACCCTGGGCTCCGAAGCAATTAGTTGAGGATGCAGCCGGGAAGGCGCTAAGATGATGATGATGACAATTTATTTATTTAACTTTATTAAACTTACACCCACATTTAAGCTTTCTGCTATACCCAAAGGTTGACTGTTAGATAATGCTTTTAGCATTAAGTCCGCCTATTGTGCTTTACAAATTGTAATTTGTACAATGAAGGTTAAATAAAAATAAAATAAATTTCTTATTTGCGCCTAGATGTTATTATACTCTCCTAACCCAGGTATAAGTCTTTCATGGTACAGGAGCCCTATTTTTGAAAAGTGTGACACACGCAAAATCAGTGAGTCGAATAATTTTTCGATATCGAATGATTTTCGTTCGTTAACGAAGGGTTTTTGTTCTATATCGATCGATTTTCATTCGACATATATGATAAAAAATATGTATTAAAAAATAGCCACTTGTCTAAGCCTGCTGGTGTTTGGGCCACGTTTGGGCACTTACTTAACAAGTAAATGGCGGACTTAAAGCATATGCCTTAAGTCTCCTAAACGGATCAATCTATTTCGGAATAATTTTAGCTTATGTCCCACTACTGGGCAGAAGTCCCCGCTCGCCTTTCAATTATATTTCTTTTTAAATTGCTTACTAGCAATAATTACAAAATAAACTGACATGGGAATATTAGTAACAAACATAGGCTAAGGTGACTCTTTATCATCACTCCACCACATAAGATTCTCAGCGCCGGCTTGTATGAAAACAACAATAAACCAAAATCGCGCGCAAGTTGTCATTGTCGTGGCTTCCTTGTCATGTACCTTTGAGGAGCCCCGAAGTGCTAATAATGAGTCGAATAAGTTTCGTTCGATATCGAAGGAGTTTTTCATTCGACGTATAAGTATGTCATACATTCTCAAATAGGGCTCCTGGTTAAACTGCAACTGTATATTTACTACTGTATTATGAGAAAACTCGTCGTCAAAAACAAATCCAACGTGTGAACAATGACACTGAGTGATAACCGCGCAATCAGCGCGAGATAAACGCCGAGAGTGCGGCGTACATGCCCTGTGCTACACTGTACTATACATTTATTGCCCCGACATACAAAACATCCACACTACAAAGTAGGTACATAACTCAGTGAACCGTCATCGCTGGAGGTCAAGTTACTCTTGTTGTAGACACGCTATCCCCACACTAACAAGTAAGTATTTTAATTTATTATACATACATTTATTACCTAACTTCGATATCAAAACTATTACTTTTCTATGTAACGCTAGAGTGAATTAAATATTTCCCTATATAATTTATCTCGATAGAAATCCATTTATATTCAAGGTGTTACATAATGACAAAATAACAATATAGAATCAAAGCGACAACTTAGTGAGTATAAGGCGAAGAAAATATTACTATATTAGCTGAGTATTTTAACAATTAAATATTTTTTGCCATTTTGTAACAGCTGTATAAATGTATACAGGGTGATAAGTAAAACCATTATCGTTGAAATATATGTACTTACGTAGAATGGTTCCTACCTCCACGGGTTTCTTGGGAAGGCCGTGAAAATTTTGCTTCAGGTTTAACGAACGCTTTATAAAAAAGTATAAATTATACATTTTAAGAACAGATCTAGCTGACCGATGGCTGTTCGCTTTATTTCGTTGGAGTTTAATTAAATATTTTGCAAAATTTTTAACAACCTGTATAAAGGTGGTGGGACTGGTTTAAAAACTTGTTCTTATATCCACATCTCATTACTTAAAGTGATTATCAGCTATTACGACGTATCAGCTGTTCTACTAATGAGTGTCAATTTATTGTGTTGTGGTCTCATTGTAGTGGCGAATGCCGTGGCCTTGATTGAAAAGTCAGCCACTAGGTGAGGTCAATTACCTGCTGCTTGGGCTGTGAGGGCAGACAGTTGTAAAGCTGATTCGTGGCTTGTTAGCCGCTGTTATTGCCCATTTTATAGCCAATAATATTGTATTTTTAAAGTCTGGTTAATAGTGTTGAGAGATAATGACGGTTAGTTCTTATATAAGTAACCTACATAAGTGTACCTAAACTTTTTTAGAAAATTGTTGGTCTACCCGAAAAGTAAATTATTATTGTTTCGGAGATTGTTTTTAATTCAAACATAAGGTAGGTATTTTTATCGCTTCCCCTATTTGAAATCTAATGTCGTTTGGTCAAACATGATTTACTCGAAAACCTTTTCTCAACTGTCTATAAAACCTACAATCTGTGTGCTCTATAGTTTGCTACATCAATGCATCTAAATCTCTAACAGTTTTATGAGGTAAACGCAAATTATCGAAATATCGTCAGATCAAATAGTTTTATTCACTAAGTACTATTATTTTATGCTAAATCTATAAAATTATTTGATAAAAATCAAAGCAAACTGAACGATCGAAAATAAATTCTATCTATCGAAAGTCTATCTGTTTTTTTAGGAAAGCAATTAATTTGTGTAAAAAAAAGAGTTAAATAAAACCGTTATACTTAATAGTTCTATATCATTTTCATGCTGAAAAATGGTAATCAAAACTTCTGGTACAAACCTATTTAACTAACGACAAAAAGAGGAGTGTTATGAGTTGACGTTAAGTTTATATTTTACGCGTTAATATTAAAATCATTTGTGCAAAAGTTTTGCTTAGAAATTATAATTAAATTAATATACTTAGAGTTTACAACGATTTGGTCTTACGATATTTCGAGAAAACGCGTTTACCAATATAATCGTTAGAGATTTTGATGCATTGATGTGGCAAATTATAGTGATCACGGATTGTAGGTTTTATAGACAGCTGAGAAAAGGTTTTCGAGTAAATCATGTTTGACCAAACGGCATTAGATTTCAAATAGGGGAAGCATTTTTATCCTGACCTGTGAGTAATTTTATTGTAAAAAAATCGAAAATGACTTTATCAAAATTTTAGTGTTTTCTGCGTAAGTTAAATATTTTTGAGTTTTCGTTTAGTCAGAGGGATTTTGATTGAAGGATATCTGGTAATTTATTTTTCAGTATGGCGAGCGTGGACTTTTCACAAGTGCCGATCAGGGAAAAGGCTTGTTACAAGCCGGAATTGAGTGAAGTCGTCGACGGTAAGTACGACGGAAGTATTAATTAAAAAAACTTGATCAAAATGGAGTGTGTGTAGTGCTGGTGGAGCTTAATGCCACTTTGATCGTTATGGTGCTTCCACAATTCAGGACGGTTCCGCTTATGGACGCAGTCACCGTAGCCTATTTACGCTCGTGATACCTTGAAGTTGTCACTAGCGCGTTGTTAACTCTTGGTCTAGTAGGTACATTACGCTACTGTATCAATAGGAGTAGGTAGTTTTCGAAAAATAAAAGATCGTTCGTGACATATAATTTACTAGCTGTTTCCCGGAGCTCCGCCTGCGTCAAAAATTCGCCTATGTTTGACCCCGGGTCTTCAACTAGGTATATGCATACCAAATTTTATCAAAATTCGTGTAGTGGTGTGGCCGTGAAAGCGTAACAAACAGACTTTGTCATTTATAATATTAGTAGGGATGGATTAATCCATTACCTTTTTATTATTATTTCTTTTTATGCAGTGTTGACTCGTGGTCTGAAGTCTACCTTCGAGTCAGTGAGCGTCTCGGCGGTGGACTGCCCCGACCTCACGCAGCAGCCCTTCAACCTCACCACTCCAGGTATTACTCATCCTATCTTATATCTATTGCATAGATATAAGCTGTTGGTCTTCCTAACAATAAATGCAATAATCGGCCTAATTGCACCATGGTAGCTAGATAAAGGTATCTACTAGAATTATAGTCTGAGTTTTCCCCGCCATGCTCCTGGCGGGACAGAATCACCCCAAATATTTTCCGTTTTAAATTATAGGTGCGACAGTTATTTTGATCATGGTATAATCAGCCGCTATCCTTGCGGGAATCGAATAAAAAAACTTATTTCCTGTATTTTAAAGAAAAAAAAATTGCAAACATGTTAATGTATTAATATGCAATCTATCGAAAAAAAATAAAAACAAAAAAAAATATTAAATTTATAATTTTACACAATTTTTTAAAGCATCGTAGAAAGTCATAAACAATAGAATACGTTTCGGTAGAAAATCATCTTGAAGCAGTTTTATCTGGCGCACTTGAACTTGCTCATGATTACATAAATACTTATAAACGACATGACAATGATTAGATAAGTGTATAAATTAAACAAATATATAGTTATTTATGCCATTTCCAAATCTTTGACATTCATTTTTTCCATAAAGAGGATAGTCAGGTTTGACCATGGACCTAGTATTTTACTAGGTCCATGGGTTTGACTATTTCTTAAAATATAAAAAAAATACTTAATTGCGCAAAATCTTACAGTTAAGTAAAAGGAAAAGTAATAGTATTTTATTTTATTATCACACAAAACAGAATACAGCTAATACAAAAACGAATCACAATAAAAATTAACAAGAAAAACAGGCTGCACTCCAAAACTTGTACATATTAAAAAATAAGTAAGTATACAACTGAAGAAACTTACAATCTAAGAAAATAACAAGTTTGAAACCTACACTTATTGTTGCTGTGCAACGAATACAACTATGTTTTTTACAATTTACAGTGTATTTTTTACAATTTACAGTGTAGTGAATCTATTTCTTAAGGTGAATTGTACTGGATATTCTTTAATGTTTTAATTTTTATCCTTTAGTACCGATTTACAACCGTGGCACAGCATCTTTATTGTGTTTATATTTTCCCTCTGAAATCCGGGTAGAAAAAAAATGTTCTATATTGGTAGCTATCTTAAATAATGGCAACATTAATTGCCTATGCTTGCAATTCCGGTTTTCAAATGGCAGATTTGGAGTTTTTGGCGGGAAGCTGTGAAAAGCAGTATCGGCGCTGTATTTTATTTTCCAAAATTTGTGTTTTTTTGAGTGTTTGTGCATAATAATGGTGGATTATTATTCGCAAAGTGTTTAAGAACAAGCGTGAGTGTTGGGAAGTGATACAGTGTTCGATTTATGTGATTTCCTTGCTTGTTGCCAAAAGCTCCTAGAAATCGCTAAGTGCAGTTTTTCTACCACTTCACTTAGCCCGACTCTTCTGACTCGACTTGATTATGACTTGACTTGACTTAACTACTGACTTGACTTTATATTTGTATAATTAAACAACTTTATTAAAAACTGTTACTTGTTACTGGCTAAATACGAAAGTAAGAGCCAAATTGAAAAGAAAATAAAAATGACAGATTTTGACAATTAATAAAATAAAATAATATATATAAAAAAAGGGGATTCTTAAAATGTCAGAAATGAATTTCAGAACATTAATTTGCATCATTATATAGTCAGAGATTCACTGTATTTTATAGTCTACTGTACCAGTAAAAGGATTTTCTCCAAGCACAACACAAAAACAACTGCAACTGGGCAGTGCCGGAATAATACGATGTTGATCGAATGAGAACCACAGACGAAAAAAAAGTATATGTTTTGTACTGCCTTCTACTTAATTATCGCCAATCACCAACTCCTCAATACCGCTGTGCTAAGGGTCTCTCAGGATGTTCATCATCGATCCAGTAACCGGATGACGACCACTTTGCTGATCTAAGTACAGTTCAGTTTGCAGTCTGTAGTGTTTTTTTTTTATTTATTTATTCCTTTTACAAAATACATTGTGTCGGAAATATAAGAAAAAATAACATGATATCAAAATTACAATAATGACAACATCAATAACCTGTAGCAACTACCAAAATACTGTTATTTATGAAATACTAGCTTTCGCCCGCGGCTTTGCCTGCGTGTCTCTCGGATTTTGCGAACATAAGTAGCCTATGTACGTACATCGGCATGGTTCAAATTTATGTTAAATTTCTGTCTAGTCGTTTGTAAAGATAACAGACAGGCACTTTGAAATTCACGTCTGTGCATCATCTATGTGTCAGTGAGAACTTGTCTTTTTTATATTTGATTACAAACTTTCAACGCCTATTTTGAACCCATAAGTGAAAAATTTCGATAAACCATGAAACAGCTACTCAATTAAATATTTTTAAGAACATGAATCTCAACAATTATCAAAATCGTAGTTAATTTTTTATATTTTTTCATACAAATTTTCAACCCTTATTTAACCATTTTAGGACAAATTTTTTTCAAAATCCCTTCTTAGTGTGTGTCCGGATTTTGAAATAAAAAAAATGTGAAAATTTTACGTTTCTACCATTAGCGGATACGGCTGTGCGTGCGTCTATATGCCAGTGGGAACATTTCTTTATATATATATATATATATATAGATGTGATTAACGATTATCGTTGAAGACGACATTTTAACATTCGACTTAGTGGTTTTGAGTGAGCTAAATATGTAAAAAAGCATTCCAGATTGGCCACGTTTAAATCAGAATTGTGATTGAAAACGATAACATTTTTGCAAAAACAATTTTTTCACGTTTCCACTATCTCGACTCGTATTTCATCATTTAAGGTCTATCTGGCGATGCGAAGCTGGTTGAGCTGGGCGGGCCTCCGTACCTGTTGCCGCTGGTGCAACGAGACAAGCTATACGACCTGGCTGCGCTCGCGAGGCACCTGCAGCGCGACCCTGCCAACCTGGTGGGCGCAGGCGCGGGGCCCTGGCCGTATCTTGGAGTTAATTGTGAAGTGACTACTAACATGTTTTTATATTGTATGGAGTCGTTACAGCCGCTTTTAACATGTACTAACTTACACAATTTAAAAGTTGCCAGCTTAAAATTTTGATTTCAAAAATTGTTAGACATACTTTTGTTTCAAACTGCGCCCTATCATCTCTGACTGACCTAGGATTTTCGCAAAGAACTAGAGACGAAAATATTTAGTAGGCAACTAATCAGTTCTTAAAACTGAACACATAATGTATATCATAATCTTCAAGTATTTTGGTTTGAAAAATAAACTCAAAGTTAGTCGCTACAATCGAGATCTTCCTTCCATCTCTTCAAACTCTTTTTTAGCATAGGTTTTCTCTCCCTGGTTTTTCACAGCTGGTTGCCGCGTTCGCTTAATGTCCTCAAACTGAGTAGTCCATACTTATTATTATAAATGCGAAAGTCTGTCTGTCTGTTACGCTTTCACGGCCAAACCGCTTAACGGATTTTGATGAAATTTGGTATAAATATAGTTGAAGACCCGGGGTCAAACATAGGCTACTTTATGACGCAGGCGGAGCTGCGGGAAAAAGCTAGTACTTAATAAAACGCTTAGGTATGATCTTGTGATTCTCTTTGCAGGGCATCATCGACCTAAGCTTACGCAACGGCAACGTGACCCAGGGCACGCACGTGGTGTCGGTGGAGCCCGTGGGCGCCAAGAAGGGCTCCAGCAGATACCTGCAGCGGCGCCTGCCTGACAGCGAGACCCGCACTGCGCTGCTTGGGAACTATCTGCTCAGCGAGGGAAAACCGGGGAAGGTAGTACCAGCACTCGGTACAATTTAAAAGCGATAACGTTTGAAAACAATAAGATGTATGGGATTGATCACGTGGTCGATTTTTATAGTCCTAACCCAGTCGCGACATATAATGCTGCTCATTTAAGCATTGCCTCGAAAAACTTATTATTCGGGGCAAAATTGAGGGAAGGCGTGCCAGGGGAAAACCTCCTGTTCGTGGATCGATAGTGTGCGGAAGGTTGCTGGGGGCAGGGTATACAGAGCGGTCCATAGTTCGGGAAACTTATATGTGGTTACGATCCTCAGCAGTGAGAGAACGATGAAGAAGAAGACCTAATCGCGATGGATTGCTGTTTTTCTTAGCTGGATGCAGGTGTGTAAATAAATAAATAAACTTATGTAAAATATGTTTTAGGTTATCAGAGTGGTCGCCAAGAAGCGCATCGGGGAGTCAAATTTTATCACAGCCATCCGCGAGACCCTCAAAAACCACTATGGCGATAAAGTTGTCGGTAAGCAAACCATTAGATTTTATATATATTTTCGAGAAATCGCCATTTTCTTCGACAAATCTGGAATTCGACTTTATCTTAGAAATAGAGGCGCGCGCGAGAATAAGCATCCATGTAATCCCCTCGTAATGAATGAATAACTTGCTTGCTTTATTTATTTATTTGGAAAGCCAGGACTTAAATACAAGAAACATATTAGAACTAATATTACGAAACATGAAGCCACTTAAAGGTTTTCACAAATAGAAACAATATGTTTTATAAAAAGTCATGTACACAACACTATCAAGGCAAGACAAAAAATTAGTGAATTTGAACTCAAAAAGTAATTGTAATAATTAAACTAGCAAGTAAGTAAGTAATTGTGCCGAACTAGGTTTTAATACGTCAAAACAAAGCTTAATTAAAGAATTGACCCATCAATTTACCCTTGACCATATTAACGCTGTCTGCAAATATATCTATATCTAACTTTTTAGCCAATCTGTTAAGTTTGTCACTTGCTCGCCATAGGTAAGAATTCTGTCTGTAGTTTGTAGAAACGCCAGATATGGAAACAATAGGATGGTTTCTGAGATTTATTACGGGTATGTAAAAAAAATAATTTACCCAGCAACTCAGGGCAATCTATGAGACCCGAGACCAGTTTCACAAAGAAAGTGATATCAGCTTCGTTTGATTAGAGTTAACATACAATACTTTTTGCATAGATCCTCATAAATCTCAGAGCTGTAATACTCATGCAAGCGAAAGGTAAGAAACCGTATAATTTTTTTTAAATATTTTCTAAGCGTGTTTTTTTATGGCTCTATTTCAATTCTGTCCAGGTCTGGGTGGCACGTTCCTGCTGCGCGAGGGCCGTGTAAAGCACCACGTGATGCCAGACTTCTCGGCAACGGCGCTGTGCAGCGACGCCGACGTGGACGGCTGGCTGCACTACTTCGACATGCGCGCGCCCATCGTGCATCTCGGCACGCTCGTCACTGGAGATCTTGTAAGTATTTGTATAACTTTTGCGCCTCTAAGAATGCAAATAAAAAAGTTGATTTTAACCTTCTTATATAAAATCTTACATTGTTTACAAAATCTTTGCTCAGTCACTGTATTTGACACATGATACTTACATAGGGCGCACTGTAAGTTTCCGGAACTGGCCACTTACATAAACAATATTTAAAAATTTATTGCAACATTCGAAAATAGAACTCTTTGGCTGTAGAATGCAGTTTGTTTCATCTGACTGTCTTTTGTTTTTACCTTGTGGCGCCATTTAAAAAATTGTGTGTCTGCATCAACATGGATTTAACTCGGGAAAATTTTTGTAGTATGATTTTCTACGATTTTAAGTGTAATTTGACAGCTCAACAGAGCATCGCTCGGCTTGAAACAGCTTTTGGCAATGAAGCACCATGCAAGACAACTGTTTATAGCTGGTTTGCAGAGTTCAAGCGTGGTCGTATCAATCTCAGTGACGAATCTCGCGATGGTCGGCCGTCCACCGCTGTGACCAACAAAAACATCAATGCTGTGCGCCGTATGATTGAAACAGACAGGCATGTGACCTACCATGAAATTCGCGCATCCTTAGAAATAGGCATGAGTCAAATACAATTAATCCTACACAAACATTTGGGTGTGAGAAAGCTGTGCTCGCGGTGGATCCCACACAACTTGACCGAGGCTCAAAAAACGGACCGCGTCACTTGGTGCAGTGCCATGCTTACCAGATTCAACGAAGGTGCGTCAAATTTGGTGTGGGACATAGTAACAGGTGACGAAACATGGATTTATTGCTACGATCCCAAAACAAAGCAGCAATCGAGCGTATGGGTCTTTCAAGATGAGCCGAAACCAACCAAAGTGGCGCGCGTAAAAAGTGCATCTAAGCGGATGATTTTTCTTTTTTTAATAAAACTGGACACGTGGCTACTGTTGCTTTAGAGAATCGTCGTACAGTGAATAGTGACTGGTACACGACCATTTGTTTGCCGGAAGTTATTGACGAACTCCGTAAAAATAACCGTAAACGCCGTATCATCCTGCACCACGACAATGCTAGTTCTCACACGGCCAGACAGACAAACGACTTTTTGAAGGCGAAAAATGTAGAACTCATGAGTCATCCTGCATACAGTCCCGACCTGGCACCTTGTGACTTTTTTCTGTTCCCAAAAATTAAGAACCAATTACGCGGTCAACGATTTTCATCACCAGAAGAGGCTGTCGAGGAGTATGAAAAACACGTTTCAGAGGTCACCACAGAGGAGTGGCACAAAAGTTTTCAAAACTGGTTTCATCGAATGAAAAAGTGCATAGACGCCAAGGGAGATTATTTTGAAAAACAATAAATTAATTTTGTACCTTTAATAGTATTTTTTCATATTCATTCCGGAAACTTATAGTGCGCCCCACGTATAAGAACAGCCACGATGATAATCGTGAATTATAAGCTACTCACAAGCTCTCTACAAATTATCTAGAAATGGGTTTAGTCGCGTAAGAAAAAGTCGATGATAACCATGAGCTACAAAAAAGGAAAACAAACTATCAGTTTTCCTTACACTGGGGTATCAACTTATGTGCCGCGTACTATATGCAAGTATTGATAATTTTCCCAGGGTTTAGACCTCAGAGTGCAGCACTTTCACGGCTGGAGCTCTCACGGCGACGGCGGGCACTACCACTACGACACCACTCCGGCCGAGGTGCACTACGAGGGATACTTCACGCTCGCAAACTCCGTGCTGCGGATAGACCCCCCCGCTGAGACTCACGAAATCGGCAGAGATTAGCTATGATGCGGGTAGTTGAGTCTTTGAAGGAGGATGTAGCGAGTAGGGTATCTTATTTATTAGAAAAAAGGTTAATGTAAGGATCAACTTCAGGCCGAAAAATGCTAAAGCGCTTTTTGAGTGGTAATTAAACATTAACCTTATTCCTGTGGTCATTTCAAAGAGCAAAAGATAATTCTGCATACTATTCCAGTTCTAAGTGAATGCATTAAGGTTGATATTTAATGGAAAAGTGCTCAACATTGTTTCATCTGTGAATTGACCCTGATATCCCATAATTAAAAGAAAGATTTGTTCAATTATACTTACGTTATGCATGATAGTTTAATTCCCTGACGCAGCTCACAATAAAACAACTGAATTCGTGATATCATCGATTTATTTAGAAATCATGGTACAATGTTCCATTGGAATAAATACATTGATTCGTAATTTACAAAAAATAAGGCTTCTTTATACATTTGTTATTCTAGAATAAAAAGTTAAGAATCCAAAGGACGCATGGAGCCGTGCGTGAACCTTCGTGACTAATTTAATATATTACTGTTATTGTTTTTAACATATTTAGTTTAATTTATTAACTTCCAATATTTTTACAAGTTGGAAAAAATATTAAATTTTTTGTTTGGCGGTAAGACTTTTGTTAGTCCTTAGAAATAAATACAAAAATCAACACTGGAACGATATAAGCGGACATCAAATTTCATTAATTGGACATAATATTACACTGAAATAATTATAACGAAATATGTATTTATACAACAGTCTGAAATCATTTCCGAAAAAGCTAATTCATACGTAAGTCGACGATGTTTTTATTTTATAAAATGTATGGAAAGAGCAAT
Organism: Euzophera pinguis; assembly: GCA_947363495.1. NCBI lineage: Eukaryota > Metazoa > Arthropoda > Insecta > Lepidoptera > Pyralidae > Euzophera > Euzophera pinguis. The sequence goes on from OX376159.1 coordinate 18,019,487, forward strand.
TTTCGAAGTAAACAATTCTTAGCATACAATTCAAAGAGCGATGCTGTTCTCACTTTTTTTTTTTAAACAATTTTTTGGCCAAATTTTTATACATTTACCGATGATACTATACAAAAAATACCGGTGAAGATATTCACAGACAAAAATGAAAGCGATGAAAATCTCTGTAGACCTATTTGTTTGACCTTCTGTACAGTCTACCGTAAATATAAGCTACGCAATATACACTAACCTAACAACATTCTACAAAAATATGTCACGGAGTGTCCCGCCGGGCGGTCGGTGTGGACACTCACATATAACACAGCCGCATCGCTAGCATTCTAAAACTTATCATAAAACTCAATATTTGTTCAAACATGTCATATTGAATGTATTGACAGAATGATTTCGGATTATTGCAGGTTTTACTTTAAAATATAATACAAATATTGATTTAAAGCAGCCACCTGAAAAGTATTCTAGCCATTTACGATTACGCTTCGTATGTACGTACGGAACTTATAAAGCACACAAGTCGCGCTAACTTAACTATATAATTACCCAACCGGGAACGATTTTAAGCTGGCTTACTTTGTCGGGGCTGTCACATCGCTTCACGACGAATAAAATAATTAAAAATATTTACAGACTAACAAAAAAAAGTTTTTTTCTGGATTACAGTTTTTGCAATTTTTATAAAAACTTCATTCAGCCCTCTGTTATGAACAAAGAACTGGATAATTTTATGCTCTTTAAAATTTCTACAAAAACTACCCGTGCCAATTAAATTATTTTTCTTTTATTATAAAGCCTAGTCCAGTTATAAACAACAAATTTGTACACCGTGACCGAAACTGATTATAATAATTAACAACCATTCTAATTGTATCCATTTACATCATCCTAGACATAACGTTTTGTAAACGCGAATTAAAATTTCGAAGCACTATCGTCATCTTGACGTCGGAACGACTGCCCATATTTTAATTTTTTTTGTTCTCTATTATTAATTAGGTACCAAATATTTAAACAAAGGTATCAAATAGTACTAAATAGGTATTATATTTTAGTAATATTATTGAAGTGATCGGTTATATTGGCCAGTCATTCTGATGCACACATATAAAGTACTTTAACAATTTTTTTTAATTAAAAAATCCTAAAGATCTAATCGATCATGGCTTTCACAGGACCGTTATCAATAATTTAAATGGATTGAAATCGCTAACTTCCTTCACATATTTACAATTCAAATTTATTTCAATTAATAAAAGGAGCCATGGTAACCCGTTAAACAATGGCGTGTCATATTTATTTAGGTTTGAATAGACGTGATGAAAGAAAATACCTATATTGATGAGATTTTACAAAATACTCATATTTTACGGATTTCGGGACCGGGATAATGCTTATTAGATGTTACATTTATATTATTTAAAGTTATGTAAAATCCTCATACAATTCACTATTTACTTCTAGTCCGACTAGCCAAACTTTACAAGATTAAAGTTGCGCGTTCACTACATCTGAATCCAAGCGTACGGTAACTTTACTACTTCAGATACTTGATTTAATGCGGGATGACCTACAGAAATCCATACAACACTCTTTCTGCCGCCTGTACACTCGAATTCCAAAGCAGTGGACACGCAACTGGCGAATTATCCATATTTATCAATACCACTGACAGAACGTGATAATATTTACACTCGATTTGCAAGTCTCTCGGAGTCTGTACTTATGACGTGTAACACGAGGAGTGCGCAGCGGCTCTCACGAACGGAACACCCGGACGGCTCGTACTACGTATTGTCTGCAAAGTACAATAGTATGATCAAGTTACGTACATATGTAAAAAATACACACTCCAGCTGTAATGTCAGTGATACCTGCAGATGGGGCACTCGGCCAGCTGCTTGGAGCAGGCGGTGCAGGCAGCCATGTGTCCACACTCCAGCTGTAATGTCAGTGATACCTGCAGATGGGGCACTCGGCCAGCTGCTTGGAGCAGGCGGTGCAGGCAGCCATGTGTCCACACTCCAGCTGTAATGTCAGTGATACCTGCAGATGGGGCACTCGGCCAGCTGCTTGGAGCAGGCGGTGCAGGCAGCCATGTGTCCACACTCCAGCTGTAATGTCAGTGATACCTGCAGATGGGGCACTCGGCCAGCTGCTTGGAGCAGGCGGTGCAGGCAGCCATGTGTCCACACTCCAGCTGTAATGTCAGTGATACCTGCAGATGGGGCACTCGGCCAGCTGCTTGGAGCAGGCGGTGCAGGCAGCCATGTGTCCACACTCCAGCTGTAATGTCAGTGATACCTGCAGATGGGGCACTCGGCCAGCTGCTTGGAGCAGGCGGTGCAGGCAGCCATGTGTCCACACTCCAGCTGTAATGTCAGTGATACCTGCAGATGGGGCACTCGGCCAGCTGCTTGGAGCAGGCGGTGCAGGCAGCCATGTGTCCACACTCCAGCTGTAATGTCAGTGATACCTGCAGATGGGGCACTCGGCCAGCTGCTTGGAGCAGGCGGTGCAGGCAGCCATGTGTCCACACTCCAGCTGTAATGTCAGTGATACCTGCAGATGGGGCACTCGGCCAGCTGCTTGGAGCAGGCGGTGCAGGCAGCCATGTGTCCACACTCCAGCTGTAATGTCAGTGATACCTGCAGATGGGGCACTCGGCCAGCTGCTTGGAGCAGGCGGTGCAGGCAGCCATGTGTCCACACTCGAGCAGTACGCACTCCAGCGGCGCCGCCATACAGATCTTGCAGCATTCCTCTAGTGGCAAGCTGTCCAGCTCTGCAAGGAGCCAAAGGAAGTCATATTAAGTTTTTTCTTATAAGTTAATTGATACAGGCGTTAATTTTCTAAAAACAAAATTTACAGAAAATCTTGTTAAAATAAGATAAAAATAAGTTCACAAACTAAATTTATTATTGATATCATTATATTGTTTCAGTAGTTAGTAATGTACAGAAGACAGCGTAGTCGTAAGCCACTTTGCTCTCAAAGTATTTTTAATATATCTTTCTATTACATTACACACACAACTACTAAAGTAAACACATACAACCGTTAGATGGCGCTGTTTCAAATTTTATATGACGTCACATAGCCTAGAACTAGCGGACAACTAAGACATTTGCAACGATACTCCATTTGTTTAATTATCACTAGTTGCGATTCGTATATTTATATTTTTGCCAAAACGTTTTGTCCTCTAGAGGGCGCCGTTTCGATTTTAACATGATGTGACATAGCCCATGTCACCCACATAACTAAGGCCTTTCCAACGATACGCCATTTGTTTGATTATCAGTAGTGGTTCAGAAGAAAATTGGGAACAGATGAACATACATACAAACCGGTCAAAATCATAACCCTCCAGGTGGCTTTGCCGTAGTCGGGTAAAAAAGCGAAGGACTTTGTTACTTATCGGCATCATTTCGTGTAGGTTAGGTTTAAAGATTCTTTGTTTCTCAAAACAAGGTTACACTATCAATCCACCATTCCTAATGTCGGAGTTGTGTGTAATTTTGCAGCTTATAATGTATTTTATATTTATGGAGAACCGAAATAAAGAAAATGTTTCATTCATTCGTTCATCATGTTCATTTCAGTTTCGTCGCATATTTTTAAAATTTGCCCAATTGATTTGATCAATAAATGATATAATAACTACCAACCATCTTTATACCGCACATGATGTCTATAGAGCGTGCGCGCTCGCTCCAACAGCTCTGCTCGCTCGAGACAGCCGCGGTACTCCACGCGGTTGCGAGTGAGGAGCTCCTTTAATTGCTTCACGTTGAACTCCTCCAGCTGCTCCTCGGATGACAGGTTCTCCAGGGTTATTTGTTTTGGAAGACCTGGGAATTCATCATCATCAGCATCCTAGCGTGTATTCCTAGTTGCGTCGTCAGCTTACGTTTCGGAGCCTAGGGTACGCTGTAAGTCATGGTCCTAGATTTGGCGGAACTGGTAATTTTTTTTAATGGAGAACCCGATCAACAGAAACATGACCCGAGGTGTACTGACAGAATTTTTTAGGCTGCCCTAAGGCATTTGACAAAGCCTCACGACCGCTATGTATCGATAACAACCGGGACCAACGGCTTAACGTGCCTTCTGAGGCACGGAGGAACCCAAGATAGAAAATGGTACTGAAATGGCGACCAATCCAATAGTGGTCGCGTCACGGCATCGCTTGACACGCGCATTCGCTATGGATACGCGGGTCGCGCTTGACTAACGAGCTCCTCCTTTGGATATTGAAAGACCTTGGAATTGAGTACCTTTATATACTCATATTATAGCCGTGTCCATACAAAAACGAATACAATTGTAGTGATGGTAATTGTTCCCTTATATTATTTATACCTAATTGTGGTTATTGTGCGAGTGAGATGGCGTAATTTCTCTAGTTACGTTTTTTTACAGTTTCGCCTGTTTAGAGTGTAAATTCTAAACAGGCGAAATACTCTAGAACAGAATCACGAGCGTAGCGAGTGATTTAAATTTTGACCACTCAGTGAAGTGGGTGATTTCAAGGCACATAACATACAAAAAATCCTCGGAATGAATATGTATTCTTTTGCAAGGAATTGTTAGATTAAAAAATATGTGAAATTAAATAAAACATCCTATTCAACATAGAGGATGGTTGGCACTGTTGGCAGTAACCACCAGTCTAAAATTAACAGAAGACTGTCAGACTTTAGATTTAAATAGTTTCATTAAATGTATAACAATCGCGAAAACATGAAACTAATTAGAATTTCCAACGATCTCGGCTGACACCAGACTAACACAAACATTAAAAGCGGAACTCACTAGAACCGTGCCCCATGATTGGCTCGTCTTGCAGACTGCTGGAGTCCGCCGTATCTGGTGCATTGTCCGGTCGGTGCAGCTCCAGCTCACTGGCGGCTCGCTGTGGGGACAGCCTCGTCGACAGCAGGCGGGGGCGAGGGGGGGAACGCCGCGGGGGGGATGCAACGGAAGGGGGCAGCTCGTTGTCCGCTATTAGCACCTCCGAGTCTGGAATAGAATAACTTTATTGATAGATCCATCACTTATAAGAAAGGTCTTACAAGCGTAGATACAAGATAGATAAAGTGTGTGACCGACGTCTCAATAGTATTTAAGACTAGCTGTTTCCCATCAAAATGTAGCCTATGTTTAACCCCGGGTCTTCAACTGTTTTCATACCAAATTTCATCTAAATCTGCCGTAAAAGCGTAACAGACGGAAAGAAAGACAGACAGACTTTCGCATTCATAATATTAGTATGGAATAATATGAGCCGTTCAGTCTATGGATCATCTCCTAGAATGTTCCATTTGTCCAGATTCCTGCATGGTCACGGGTTCTATTCCCATGGGAAGCATAATTTGTTTAGTGGTTTCCAGTTTGGTAAGGACATTGCAGGTTTGAATCACCTGATTGTCGGATAATAATAATGATTCCGTGCTCTAAGGCACGTTTTGGTCTCGGCTGTCATTTAGTGGTCGTTAAAGAAAACCACATCAGAGACTGAAAGGCGATTATGAAAAACTCAGACACCAGGGTGCACAGGGTCGATTAACAACTTCTACGACCTCTCCCCGTCACCGTCATGCAGGCAGTATGCCTGTTTGACTATATTATTGATTAAATGCTGCAATCAGCTGTCTATAAACTACTGTGAAAACTCACCACTAGATAGACCGTATGCTTGGTTGCCCACAAAATTGCTTAAGGGTCGGCAATGCACACGTGACATTCCAGATGTTGCAGGTCTTTAGACTACTTTGACCTCTTACCATCTGGCAGACCATATGCTTGTATGCCTACAAAATTGTTTGAGGATCGGCAACACGCAAGCGTTACTCCTAGTCTTATAAGTCTATAGACTACTTGGATCCTATCTACTATCTAGGTTAATCAAAAATATCTGTCATAAATAGTAATATACGGTAAAAATAATCTTGCAACTAAGATTAGCCAACAGAGATCGGCTACACTTAGGTTTAGCCCAAATGATGGCGGCTAAACTTAAGTCTAGCCGAAGATAAAAGGCTACACTTAAGTTTAGCTGGCTAGTCTTAACTGTATACGGCTAGTCTTAAGTGTGACCCGCACTTGGGTCATTAGCCGAAACATACATACCGGCATATAAGTTGTCAAGAATGTGAGCGCGACAGACATAAACTAATCTAATTATTCTAAGTTCGTCTCGCTCACACTTCGCCAATTTATATGCTGGGTACTATAGTCAAACCTTGGATACTCTATACCACAGGCGGTGAGCCCGATACCTCTTACTACAACTACGATTCGGTCGCGTACAAACGCGCGTCAATGTACCGTATCTACGTCATAGTTGTCAGTCAAGGCCGCGCGACAAAGTGTCATCCTTGCATTGTTTTGCTCTCGATTTTTAACCTAAATCTGCGCGGCGATGTTGCGGTAACTATCCGATTCAGCCGGAAGGGTGGAAGTGTCCATTTTATGCTGTACTATAGCTGTTAATACACACCGTTGGGCAGCGGATCAGCAGGCCTGGTGACGAACTCCCAGCCGGAGTCGTCCAGGTCCTCGACCTCGAAGCAGTCGGCCGTGTCGAGCCTCGCCTCGGAAGCTGCGCTGTCTCCAGACGCGCTGCGAGACACTCCAGGTGGCACAGGCACCGTGATGTCTTGCTCGCCACCTGGATTACAGTCCCGTGGGTTGAAGTGGCTTTTCCGGTCGAATGTTAGCGAAATGTTGTTATTTTATACTACATATATAATATATATTATTTGTAGGTAATACATATTTGAATGCTTCTTTTTCAAATTATTTAATTTATTCTAGCTTAACTCATATAGGCACCAGTGAAAGTGATATTTGTTGTCAAGTCTATACACAATTACATTATGTCTACTACTGACTGCAAGGCAGCTTGAATCAAAGAGAATTTTGATAAATGATTAAGAAAAAGTAAAAAAAAAAGAAATATGCTCCAAGCTGGTGTGATAAGCCACAAGTGATTGTTAAAGGAGCCGAGACGAGACACAAAGGTTGTTTAGAGAATCTTCATCACCACCCCGAGTGTCAGTTGCACAGCAGTATGTAATAGCTTTTAATCAAGATGGTATAAAGAATGAACAACAATAGTACCTGGTCTGGTAGTGAATCGTTCCCTGGCAGGTGGAGGCGCGTTGTTGACATTGTTCGTTGGGGGTGGCGACGACGGATGCGAGTGCGCAGAATTGTAGCAATTACCTGCCAAAACCAAACATTTTTATTTATTTGATAGATTCTTGCAAAGTAATGATTGATTGTTATTACAATTAATTTTAACACAATTTTGGTACAAATAATATGTAGCGCTGACACAAAATAGCTATGAGAGAAAATCACTGACTCAATTAAAAGAGGGAGTGGGAAAAGTGTTGACAAAAGAAGAACGCCCTGACGCGAGAGAGAGAGAGAGAGATGGAGAAAGAGCTGACATAAAAAAAAGGTGAGACAAGAAAACGTTCAACGGCATCATTGTTCAACATTTCCCACAACTGTGGAATGATGAAAATGATGTGTTGTCCTATAGACCCATCAGTCTTCTTCCATTATTGTCTGAGATTTTCGAAAAACTTTTCATAGGCTGAAACCGTACTTGCTAAGGATGACATCATTCCGTCGCACCAAATCGGATTTCAAACAAAACACTCCACAGTCGAGCAAATCCGCAGAGTTTGTGATAGAGTAAGACAAGTCTAGAAAAGAAAGAATACTGCTCCGCAGCCTTTTTGGACATTCGACAAGCTTTCGATTGTGTGTGGCATAAAGGTCTAATTTACAAGATTAAAAAGTATTTACCTAATAGCTATTTGGAATTAATAAAATCCTATCTCTCAGATAGATTATTCCAGGTAAAAGTTGCCGACTCAACATGAAAACTCCATAAAATTAAAGCCGGAGTACCACAAGGTTATGTATTAGGCCCAGACTTGTATACAATCTATACAGCTGATCTACCAGTGGAAAATAACGTGACGCTACTTATGCGGACGATACCGCGATCTTGGCCAGCAGTGCCGATCTTGAAGTGGCTTCTAACAAGCTCCAACAAGAACTAGAATGTGGTTGAACTAATAAACAAAGGCGAGCGCGTCTAAATCAGTCCATGTCATATTTACTTTGCGCAGGGGTAACTGTCCACCTGTGAAGTTAAATGACGCGATCCTTTTACATGACGAAATGGTTTAATATCTGGGACTTCATCTGGACAGGCACCTTACTTGGAAGAAACACATAAAGTGTAAAAGAGAGAAGCTTAACTTTCGCTTGAGAAACATGCAATGGCTGCTTGGAAGAAACAGTAAATTGTCTATTAATAATAAACTACTCATTTACAAGATTGTCCTAAAACCGTTATGGACATACGGCATTCAGCTTTGGGGAAGCACCAGTTATTCCAACCTATCAATTATGCAAAGAATGCAAAACATGATTCTTCGTTCAATTGCAAATGTTCCTTGGTTTGTTACTAACTGCGAAATAACAAAGAACTTCAAATCACCACAATAAAGAAAGAAATCCTTTGGCTAAAATGGCTGTTGAAAGATAGGCTGGAGTCCCATCCCAATGAAGTGGCAAATAAGCTGCTAAAATGTGGTTATCCAAAGAGACTCAAAAGAAAGAATATCATTATCCGGAAGAAAGATGGGTAGCGGTCCTTAGTGAAGGACACACTACTTCATACAACGATGCTATACAAACACATCTGTTTATAGCGTCGCTCGCTGATTGCAGATAAAACTAAGAAGAAAAAAAGTAAATGTTGAAAAAATTACCTGAAGGTGGAGGCGGGGCTGGAGTGGCAGTGCGAAGGTCGAAGGCGTTGTTAATCAGTACATTGATATTATTTGTAAAGCCCTTGAGCGTGCTGAACGGGGAAGCCCCGGCGCGCGGCCCGCGGCGGCGGTACGCTGAACTGTTCACGTGTGCCACACACAAGCTCACCAACTCTTCTTTTTCTGCAAAATATTGTAAAATTTCTCAAGGATGCCTGGAAGAAGTTGCCTTTAGAGTTAAGGCCGCCTTTTGCGCATTAATTTTAAGATCATATGTAATTCACCATGTTATTTTTCTTATGCAATTAAAGGATATTGTATTTTACTTAAAATGTAATACCTAAAAAAATTAACTTCATCTTTGGCCCCGTAGTTAAGGCATTAGCTTGTTGACATGGTTGATTCCCATGGAAAGCATACACTTTAGTTGTTTCCTGTTTAGATAGGGTATTACAGAGTTAAATCAGGTCTGATATTAAGGATGATGTAAAAGAGCTTTAGAAAGCATGTTAAGCTGTTGGTACTAACAGTCATTTTTCTTTTTCTATAATTTCTCTGCAATCTGTCTGCTACCGGACATTAAGCAGTATTTTGTAACTATTGTTGATAGAAATCATAGAAATCCTTTCATGGAACCATTCCAGTGACTTGGCTACAAATCAAAAGGAGAGATCCCCTTTAATCTACTCTCTCAACTAAAATATACTCTCGAAAATACTACTCTCGGCCTCTGAGACCTTTTGCAAGCTCATTCTATGCTTCAACAGGTGAGTCTTGTACTTTGGCATTCTGTTTAGAATCTCTTCCTTCACAGTTGGGATGTTTAAATCTTTATGAATCTGGTCGTTTTTCACATACCAGGGTGCATTTACTATTATTTGCAGCAATTTAATCTGGAATCTTAGCAAGATCTCCAGGTTTGAGCTTGCAGAAGTACCCCAAAGTTGTAACCCATAGGTCCATGTTGGCTTTATAATACATTTATAGATCAGCAATTTATTCTCCATTGAAAACTTCGATGTTCTACCTAACAACCCATAACAGTCATCTAGTAGTATTTTCTTTTGGATTTCACGGGTTGCCCCGGTCCTTCGAGAGGCTTGTGCAGGGATATTGATCTAGCAGTATAATTATTTTTTAAGCATGACAACATCATATATTATGAGTTAAAAGTTTGAGTGTATTTCTCTGGCAGAATCAATCTTGATCATTACAGAGATTTTTGTTAAATTTCAATCAAGACTTAAGACAGAGTTTGATGTATGGTTTGTTAATGCCAACTCTTATGTATGGTAGTGAAAGTTGGGTCTGGCAGAAAAATAATGAAAGCAGAGTGAATGCAGTTGAAATGAGAGTATGTCTGAGCGATCAAATTAGAAACAGTGAGATAAGATAAACACATCAATGGATCATAGTTATCTGAAATAGAGTTATTTATTTATTTTATAAGGAAAAGGTGTTATGTGAATGAGGATGTAGTGACAAAGATAGAAAAAAGCATGTTAAGATGGTTTGGGCATGTAGAAAGGATGGACATAAGGAGACTTACAAAAGTTATTTACAAATCAAAGGTGACAGGAAAAGTCGGTAAGGGCCGACCCTAGAGAACATACTGCAACCAAATAGCAGACCAGACATATTAAAAAAGGGAGATGTCAGGAGTACCCATAATCGATGAGCGTGTATGACGAGTGATGAGCGTAAAAGAAGTGAGGGAAGTCTGTAAGGATGGTAGCAAATGAAAATCCATGGTCTCTGCCTACCCCTACGGGAAAAAGGTGTGATGGTATGTATGTTTGTTGTATCATTTTAGTTGTGTTTCTCTAGAATTGACCCACTGAAGTTTAATCTGAGGATGTTAGTGGAGTTTACATTTGGACTTTGATCTTAATATGAAAAGACTGCAAATCAGAATGATAGTAAAATTGGTGATGCTAAAATATAGTCTGAAATATTTTACCAACCAATCATGTTCTACTGATTTGCCAAATTATTCTGGTAAGAAATCAAATCACAACACAAAATGTATGCATTAGTCAAGCCATTTTGATAGATTTGAATCTAGCATTGAAGGTTCCAGAATGTGGCTAATGTTTGAAATGACACATGCAGAAGCTACTAGGCCGCTCTCGATATAAATCACAGAACATAATTGCATGTCATTACAGTTTATCAAGGCTCTGTATCTTATCAAACATTAGTCATTATGAGTGCACAATCGAAAACATACCAACGCAACCCCGCGTGGAAACGTTCTGGCGGTGTAGGAAGCACTGCAGGTCGCGCACCTTCAGGTGGGCTATGGTCTGGCGAGACAGGGGCCGTGTGGAGAGTACCCGGCAAGCCGCGCACATGGCGCCTCCGCCGCGTCTTAAGCAGCCGCTACAGTAGTATCGCTCGCATTCGCAACAAGCCCGCTTCCGTCTAAACACACTGAACTGAACGGCACAGCTTTCGCAAGGCATTTTACTGTAGTCTCCTCTCTGCAATACCATCTAGCATATTCGGTACGGCACCTCTTGCCAACAACACGCGTCACGATTGCATTGTCCTTCTATAAAGTGCTTGTCATGAGTTTTGTTACATTACTTTTACTTTTTAGGGGACATTTATATATTTTATACTAAAATTATTTACGCAAAAAAATCAAAACATCTATTCGTTCATTTGACATCAACTTTGACACTTGCTTGACTGATTGACAGACATGACATGACGTGTGTGACAACTTACGTCTCTTCTATGGTCTATGGACGTGTGTGACTATGGACTTAATAAATTAAACAGGACTAAGCTAATGGACCTAAAACCCGAGCAGAAAAAGATAGCTATAGTGGAGGAATACTATCTCTTTTTAATAGGGTAACCATGATAATGTGTTTAATTGGGACAAAATATTTTAAACGTCGTAAATACTGCAAATAAGTGACTAGCTAGATAGCTTAGCGAGACGTGATTGTTGGTGACGATTACGCGAGTTAAGCAACAGCAGGTGCGAACTAGCTTGGAGTGGACAACACTTGGCTTATTACGTTCAGCCGTTTTTCCTGCTTGTCTAGTGGAGCCATCCACTAGACAATAACAAAAAAACACCAATAACAAGAAAGGTAGCGCTCGATCACCGCTATGAGTTGGAGACTTCGTGTGGAGTCACCACTCGGCAGCTCCGCGCCGCCGTCGGCGCCGGTGACCGATGCTGGGGTGAACGGTCCGAGTCGTAGTGTGTTTTTTTCAGCTAAAACTGTAGCCGAAATTATTAAAAATATGGTGAGGGGAAAATCCCCTAGACATGACCACCTCAGCTTCGAGCATCTACAGTATGCTGGTGTCCATCTGCCAAGGGTTTTGTCTATGTTTTTTATATGCATTGGACATTCATATCTTCCGGATAAGTTAATGCGAACGATAGTTGTACCAATCCCAAAGAACAAGACAGGTGACGCCTCAGATGTGTCCAATTATAAACCGATCTCACTTGCCACGATCGTTGCTAAGGTTCTGGATAGTTTGCTTGGTAGGCGTCTGGATGAGCATGTCACATTAAATGATGCCTAATTTGGTTTTAGACCAGGCCTCTCCACAGACAGTGCTATCCTGTGCCTAAAACAAACTGTCCAGTACTACACGACAAGAAAGACGCCAGTGTACGCTTGTTTTTTTGGAACTGTCATCTGCATTTGATCTTGTATCATACGATGTTCTATGGGAAAAAATGAATTCTGACACCGATTTACCTAAAGAAATAATATAGCTTTTTAGACATTGGTACAGCAAGCAAAGAAATAATGTTAGATGGGCTGGTTCCTTATCTGAAAAATATAGATTGGAGTGCGGTGTGAGACAGGGGGGTTTAAGTTCTCCGATGCTCTTCAATCTATATATGAATAGGCTGCTTGATGAGCTCAGCAGTACTGGTGTCGGTTGTTATGTGGACGGAGTCTGCATTAATAATATCAGTTATGCAGACGATATGGTGCTGCTGAGCCCATCAAGTAGAGCTAGGAAAAAGCTTTTAAAAATTTGTGAGCGTTTTGCTGTGACTCATGGACTCAAATACAATGCGGTTAAGAGTGTTTTCATGTTTTTTAAACCGGACCGCCAGCGTCATACTAATGTGCCTGTTTTCACTCTCTCAGGCACCGCAATAAAAAAAGTTGACAGTTTAAGTATTTGGGTCACTGGGCCACGGAAAATATGAAGGACAATCAGGATATCGAAAGGGAGCGGAGGTCGCTGTCTGTTCGCTGTGATATGTTGGCCCGCAGATTTGCTAGGTGTACAAGTGAGGCTAAAATTACGCTCTTTAAGGCATACTGCCAATCGTTCTATACTTGCAGTCTGTGTGTACAATACAATAACGCGTTCCGGGCATTGATGGGACTGCCGCGCTACTGCAGCGCCTCAGTCATGTTTGCTGAGGCTCATGCAGATGGGTTCGCGGCCATCATGAGGAAGCGATGCGCCTCACATCTAAGGCGCATGAGCGACAGTCCCAACAGTATTCAGTGCGCGCTGGCAGATCGGTGGGACTCGCCAATGCTAGCTCGTTGGATAAGGCTGCACGTAGTCATTTCATAGACTGCTTGCAGCTGCTTCAGCTGGCTTTTTGTGTACTGTCTGTCAGTTTTATGTATGTTACTAACACTAGTTTATAAGGTTAATCATTGTTACTAACACTAATATGGATCTATGGTCTGAAATAAATGAATTTATTATATTACTAGCTTTTTCCCGCAGCTCCGCCTGTGTCATAAAGTAGCCTATATTTGACCCAGGGTCTTCAACTATATTCATACAAAATTTCATCAAAATCCCTTCAGCGGTTTGGCCGTGAAAGCTTGACAGACAGACAGAAAGACAGACAGACAGACAGACTTTCGCATTTATAATATTATTATTAGTATGGATTATTAATTTACATGTATTGCGATTTTTCAATACTTCTAATTAACTACTACTAATTCATTCATTTATTCAATTCAAAAGACAGCAAAAAAGACTTCGAACCTGCGCGGTTTCAAGCCATTGAATTTCAAGTCCATCTCCATAACCAGTCGGACACCTCAGCTGTACGACAACTGGTGAAGAAAGCCAAGTTACGAGGATTTCCTACTTCTATTGACACAAGTGTTTGGGTAATATTTTTACCAAAGCCCGTGAATAGGCACGATGGCGCCTGGAGCCCTATTTTTGAAATGTTTGACATATACTTAAGTCAAACAAAAATTCGTTAAAAAACGAAATAAAAAAATATCAAAAATTATTCGACTCGCCGATGTTGCGTGAGTCGAATCACACATAAAAAAAGTAGCACTCCTGTTGGTAACTTAGGATACCTAGGTTCGTTTTGCACGTCTCACTCCAGATTTATTCACTTGCAGTATGCTTGAGTGTTTATATTCTTCCTCTTCATTTGATTAATAATGGCTACAACACTTATTATTTCATATGAACAGGTATTAATTTTCCGATTACTTGGGGGATTTTTTAATCTATTTGGACTTTTCAAGCTATGAGTCATGATGTTATGTTCAATACTAGTTAATGAGGACAGATTTAAAAATTGTTCTGATTGGGATTTATTTCGTTTGAAGAATTTGCTTTGAAGTAATTAGGTATTAACTTCTCTCAGTGTGTGACTGTCCCCTTGTTCTCGATGAATTTAGATCGTGTAAGTATAGCGTTCACAAACATTCTACGTTTCCTCGAATCTAGAACACCAGATTTCAGTATTTCAAGTTCTCGTGCATTAGTCGAGCCTTTGTTCTCGTTGCATTCTCAAACTGTCGCCAAATGCATAACGTTGGAGTGCGTAGGTACTGTTTGAAAACATACTTATTCGTGCCGTTCGGCATGGCGCCTCTTTCTACGCCTAGCGTACTAAAGTGTATGAAATTTCCTAAGTTCAGATTTTAGCCACCGGAATTTTAAAGTTTGTAGTACTGTACAGCCGCCCGTTTGAGCTTTAAGCTCGCGACCTGCTTTTTCGTCGTTTTGCTAAGCTTTGTCTGCAGGAAGAGTGCATCTTTACATGTCAATTTACATTTTCATTGTTTATGGCATACAATTGGCTTAAGTTCTATAGTAAAGTTCATTCCATTGTAAAGAATGCAACACTCGCTCTAATGAAATGTAGGTACTATGATTTCAGTTCAAGGTGAAGTCTATTTTTTAAAGGTATGACTCATCCAAAATAGTCGAATAAAAATCGTTCAACTCACTGTTTTGTCAAAAGAAAAACATTCGATAGGTATCGAACGAAAATCGTCTGTCCATTACTCGTCTACACAACATTATTATATCTATCAAAATTTTAACAGAATTTAATAAAACTTAAAAATCATTAAAATAACTTTAGTTTTTAAACTTTTATATGACCAGACTAAAAGTGTGTTTGTGTTTTAATTTTATTTCTGTTTTTACATACAACAAACAACAAAACAAACAAAGTTACATAATAAATCCCGTGAATAAATCAAATCAAAATTATACTGAAAAGTACAAAAAGGCAAGTCACGTTAACAACAAGAAAAAACCTATTTCTCTAAGCGCACGGTAGTGCGCAGGCCAAGTTCCAGCAACAGGCCGCGCGCATGCCGTGCACTATTTATACGAACCGTTTCGATTTTTTTTCAGGATTTTCCCCCTGTAGCTCAGTGCCTATTGCAAGTACAGAGATAAAATTGTACCTACGTAATCATATACTAGTACTTAAGCAATAATGCTTTTAAATTTCATAGATATAGCCTCAGTAGATGACTCTGTGACTGATAATATTTACTTAAATAATTTTGTAAGTATCAGTTAACAGCTTCAAAAATAGACTAGACAGATACCAATTGGCTAGTAAACTTTTTCATGAAAATGTCTAATTCGTAAACCATTTCGAGGAATAGGCTTAGGGAACAGATTACATTAATCAGATCTTTTGATAAGCAAGCATTTTTTAAGAAAATCGTAGAAAACCCAATGACTTTCATTTTTTAGCAAGGTTGACGTATGACGTAGCCGGATAACTTCCGGCTATTCACATTTAATTTTTTAGGTTGGCAGCACAGTGTAGTGAATAAATATTTTTTGTTTGGTAGCGCTAATTAAGTGCTTCACGTACTTGTCACCCATGACAAATGTCATCTCTGTTCAAGTAAACATAACCTAATTACATTCATTCATACATTATAATGAAGAAGCGGTGTCCAATTATTGAAAAATCTGAATGATGAAGAGACTGCAGTAAAGTCCAATAAACAGGCCAATATGCAATAGATACGAGAAATGGGGTACCTAAATATTTGGCGATTGTAAACAAACAAAAAACCAACTCGAGGCTCGCGGTCCATCTTGACTTTGACATTTGACACTGACATATATATTTTTTAATACCTTAGTAATTTTTGCTTTCTTGCAGTTCGAAATGGCCATTATAGCTGCGTGACGTCATCACTATAAAATCTTTAAAATTAAATAACAAAATAAATATAATTTTAAGAATTTTTTCGTTTAAATTGTATCTCCGAAATAGTCTATTCTATCAATAAAATATATAATATACACAATTTATTTTTTAGTTTACTAGCCAATTTTTCAAAAAAGAAGACGCACACGCATGCTAGTGTGATCCACAATTAATAACAATAATAAGTATCTGAGTATTATACTACATTTCCTGGACACACTGAAAACTGAAAGCAACTCCTGGCTTTCCTGGTATTCAATGGCTTTCTTGGTAATATGACATTTAGATTCTTCCACGGTGATTGACGGTGATGTAACTCTTTCTCATGTTAGCTTATTTCCAGTTCCTCGGCTGGTTGTTTCGGAGTCAAACGTCGGTGGTAACTGACACGTCATAGTGTCTGTTGATTATTGATTCAGTTGCGGTGACGGTATCCAAATGAAACTGTTAAGGAAATTAACAGCTATTACCGTATTGTATTTACATGCACTAGAAATGAATGAACGTCGACTTGTTAATTAGAAAACAAAGTCTACTTATTTTTTGTTAGGTTTGTTTTGCTAATGTCATAAGTCATACGTATGTCATAAGTATTTGTAAAATAAACCCTGATAATGCCAATTTGCTTCTTAGTTCGACACAAAGAGTGGAATTGGAACCCTATTACTGTTAATATCTACGCTTAGGCATTCTATATATGTTGCCATCTTCTGAGGTCTATCATCTTAAACTAATACATACATTAAGTATTTTACTTTCTAACCTGTAATGTAACAAGATACTAAAGGAGAAATTATTTTTAAAAGAAAACACTAAAAAAACCATTTATTTTACTAGTAATTTTTTTCTCTCTCTGTGGTTGTCAAATAAACAACATCGTTATTTGGAGCTCTCTTATAACTAATCAGATAAACAGTGAAAAAAGTGTCAACTACTGTTCAAATAGTGATCTGTTTGGAGATAAACTTTCATATTACTTACTGAGATATAAATCCAAGTGTAACTGTGACCACTATTGTGCAAAATTACATCTTTAAGTACGGATTGATATTGCTAAACCGGTATAAATATATAAGTCTTTTGCAACTACCCTCTGATAAATTCATAATCTACAATTGTCATTGTCATCTGTCAGGTGAAGGTCTTGAACATAGACAAATTGAGTTGCCATATTCAAGAAAAAAAAACTACTAATTGGGTATATAATAATAATGGCAAACTGCTTTAAGTGTAATACTAAAGTTGATGAAAAAACTCCAAAAATCAACTGCAAGGGCTGCAAGCGCCTGATATGTACGAAATGCAGTGGCTTGACTGCTACAGAAATGCGTGTTATTGGACTCCAGTCCCCTAAATTGTCCTATTTGTGTGATGATTGCGAGGTGGGACTCAGACAAGTACCGGATTTACGAAGACAAGTTACTGAACTCCAACAACAGGTTCAAGATTTGATGGCAAAGCAGAACAATATTATCAACATTGACTCTGTCATCAACGAAATGGAAGAAAGAAAAAATCGTAGTCGTAATCTTATTGTTTTTGGAATACCGGAATCTAACTCCAACAGTTCGGAGGACAGGAAAGCTTATGATAGAGACCAAATTTCTGGAGCGCTCACTCCATTACCTATTACAAATCCAGAGATAGTCACTGTATTTCGCCTGGGTAAATTAGTACCAAATACTGATAAACCTCGCCCAATAAAACTAGTTCTTGCGAATAAACAAAGTGCAATTAGTGTTCTCAAGAATAAGGGCAAGCTTCCAAACACTATTAAAATTAAAGCAGACTTGACTCCGTACCAAAGAGACCAACTGAAAAAGCTGCGAGAAGAGCTAGCGGGCAGAATGGAAAACGGTGAGTCAAACCTGACCATTAAATATATTAACCAGATCCCTAAAATTGTACCTAATGCAAAAAACTAGCACATCACAATGTTGTCGAACTTGGCTTACTATATACGAACATGGCTTCCCTAACGGCAAAATTTGATTTGTTTATTATAGAGGTCAACAAATACAAACCTGCACTAATTTTTATAAGTGAAACCCATTTGGAGTCTAAAATTACTGACAGTTTCATAGATCTGCCAGGATACACTGTATTCCGTCAGGATAGAAATAGGATGGGAGGAGGAGTGGCTGTATATGTAGCCCATGAATTTAAAAACATTCCTCTGAAGGCCAATATCAACTTATCATATTATGACCCACAAGTGGAGGCTTTGTGGCTTGATATACAGTATAAACACATTAAACTGCTTATTGCTTGCATTTACCGTCCCTCCTGCAGTACTTACAAAGTGGCCGACGAGAAATTATTCTGTGCTATAGAAAAAGCTGCGTCCGAACATAACGTTGTAATAGTTGGTGATTTCAACCTACCGCAACTAAGCTGGCCTCTCGTAAATAGTGATAAACTGGACAATTTACACGAAAACTTCGTTACAATGTATACTAATAGCAATCTTTCTCAGCTAGTAACAGAAACAACAAGAAAACGAAATAACCAGGAGTCATTACTTGACCTTATACTGTGCAATGATGAAAATCTAATAACTAACCTACAATATTTGCCCCCTATTGGAAAAAGTGATCATCTAGTATTATTGTGTTTCATACAAGTGACCGCTGATATAGATATTCAATCTTCAAGAAAAGGAGTGGGTTCACTGGATTATCATAGGGCAGATTATGTGAATATAAACAAACATCTAAACAGATATATGAAAATAGGCGATGAATTTACCACAAATGAGATGTGGACAAATTTTCAGAAACAATTAAATGATTCTACAAAAACTAATGTGAGAACAAAGTCCAATAAATCGAAAAAATACCAAAAACCATGGATCAATAAGGAAATTTTAGATCTCACTAAAAGAAAGAAAGAGCTTTGGAAAATTTATAGAATAGATAAATCAGAAAAATCTTACCATAGATTTAGAAAGGTTAACCATGATATCATCAAACTCTCAAAGCGCAGAAGAGCTGTTTTTGAATCTGATGTAATAGAGAATGGACCAAAGGCCTTTTATAGTTACATTAGAAAACAGTTAAACTCAAAAGTATGTGTACCCAGTGTATTAAGGGGAGGGTCACGAGAACTCATTGATGAGCCGCAAAAAATTGCCGAAGCGTTTGCGGATCAGTTTGAACACAGCTACGTAAGAGAACCTGATGGGCCATTACCGTCCCTCATTATACCAAGAATCGAAAACTCTATTGTTAAGGTCAATTTCACACCGGAATCCGTACATGAGTACCTTCAAACCTTTGACGATAACACAGCTGCGGGGCCTGATGGTATATCCCCTGTCTTGCTTAAAAAATGTTCACTGTCATTGGCAGAGAACATATCCAAAATCATGAATAAATCTATGAATGAAGGAAGTCTACCACAAGATTGGAAAACAGCGACAGTAGTACCAATCTACAAAAAAGGTGATAAACTGGATCCTGCCAATTTTAGGCCGATAAGTCTCACCAGTATTGTATGTAGAACCATGGAAAAGATCATAGCAAGAGAACTAAGAACATTCATTACAGAGGAACGAATCATAATTGATGAACAGCATGGGTTTGTTTCAAGACGTTCTATCACAACTAACTTGCTGCAATCTGTAAATGAGTGGATAGAGAACCATGACCAGGGTAACCCCACGGATATCATTTATCTGGATTACGAAAAAGCTTTTGATCGCGTGCCTTTGCAACGACTTATACATAAAATTGAACATCTAGGAATACGTGGTAAACTCTTGAAATGGATAATCGATTTTTTGACAGATAGGACTTTTTGTGTACGGGTAGGGAACATTTTTTCAAAACCCCGAATGGTGTTAAGTGGAGTTCCACAGGGCTCTGTTCTTGGACCTTTACTCTTTATTTTGTATTTAACTGACCTGAAACCTGCTTTGCACTTGTCAAGCGCCATGTTTGCAGACGATACCAAATTCTTTGGCAACCCTAACTATCAATATGAAGATATACAGAAAGTTCTGGAGGAAATTTCGGCTTGGACCAAGGATTGGTTACTGGCCCTGAATACTGATAAGTGTACTGTCTTGCATATAGGGAGCAATAACCCACGGAAACCATACTACATTGAGAATCAGCAGCTTACACCTGTGAACTATCAAAGAGACCTAGGTGTCATCATTTCCAGCGATTTAAAGTGGGAAAATCACATTGTTGGTATAGTTAAAAAAGCTAACTCAATGCTCTATTTAATTAGGAAATCTTTCATGTGTCTTACAGCCAAAACTTTTCTTCAACTGTATAAAACATACATACGGCCAATGCTGGAGTTTGCTTATGTTGTATGGAATCCATATTTTAAAAAAGACATAAAACTTATTGAAAATGTTCAACGGAGAGCCACAAAGATGGTAAAAACTTTAAAAAATATGACATATGAGCAACGTATGGTGAAACTTGATCTAACTACTCTGGAGCGACGCAGGGAAAGAGGCAGCTTGATCGAAACCTACAAAATTTTGAATGGACACTATGATGTTCCTGATCTGCGCAACTTATATACATTTAACGAGAATAGACGTCTAAGAGGTCATTCTTTGAAACTATGTCGCAGTGTAGCTAAATTAAACCCCAAAAAACATTTCCTTTCCAACCGTGTAGTCAGGGAGTGGAACAAATTACCTGCAAATGTTGTAACTGCACCATCAGTAAACAGTTTCAAAAACAGATATGATAATATCTCCAAGCACAACGATGCACACGCATCAGCTTAAAGAGCTGCTAGTGTGTTCCAATAATAATAATAATAGTGGCGAGTCACCGCCTGCCACTAATAGTCAGTAATCATGATTATGGCAGGTGTCCGAATTCCTATATAATAACCCAGATTTAAACCACCCAAACTTCATCACCATAACCCATTTATTCTTTTCACTCATTAGAAATAGTTCCTCCTCCTGCCGAGACCTGTTCATGGAAATGTCAACTATTGATATGGCCGAGAACGGGTTTTGGCAGGAGCACCACATAACATCAACTTCTCCAAAGGGCCTCTACGCGTTGGATCAATATCCCCGCGCAAGCCTCTCAAAGGACCGGGGTAACCCGTGAAATCCAAAAGGAGATACAATAATAATAATAATAATATAATTTACAAAATAATTTATTGCGAGTGCGCATGACGCGCTGTTTGCGTCTACGTCTGCCTACGTCACAGTGACGCGCGGGTAAACAAGCCGTAGAGATACTAAGCCACTATTTCGCCGAGATCACCATCGCTGAGGTGTCCGAGTGGTTAAGGAGTTGGACTTGAAATCCAATGGGTTCTACCCGCGCAGGTTCGAATCCTGTCCTCAGCGTTAAATTTTTTTGTTTATTATTTTATTTTATTTTTTTGCTTAATTAATTTTGGAAAACAGTATGTAATTAAAATGCGTTCCATTCTCAATGGTATAAAGTAACCTACCTGTAAAAGAGAAACTCTTTTATTCAAAAGCGACTGAGATAGCGATATAAATCCATGGTTAGATTTAAAAGGTTAATATAATTAATTTTAAGGTCAATTTTTTTTAAAGGTGGACTGGTAGAGAATGCTTTAGCATTCAGTCCACCCATTGTATCATTATTATAGGTAATAAAGTTCAAAATACATTTAATAGATTTAGAAACAGGTCTTTGTGGTATTATTAACTAGAATAAATCTTAAAGCAGTCGCAAACGAACTCGCAGTTAGAGCCATGGACCCTAGCATCTTGTTCAGCGCCCCTAGCGGATAGTAAGGTAACTAAGAAAATCCATATAAAATCTTAACGCGATCGCTAGTGTCTGCGGCAATAAAATCTCGTAGGGGCACTGTAAAAAATGTATTTCTTAGCTCTGGAGACCTGTTTTAGAAATTTAAATTCACACAATACCGGCGAATACAATGCAAATAGTTCTACTCACCGATTATGTCGTATGAAAATAATGAAATATCGAACGATAATCATTGAACTTACTAGTTTTGTGTGAGTAACAGATTTCAAAAATAAGGCTTCTGACTAAACACTTCTAAGAAACAACGGTAGAGTGTAATTTTTTTCCATTTGTGCTTCTGAGAACCAGCGATGCTAAAGTTAGTATGATCTAAATGTAGGCAGTTCCTTGTAGCTATATAAGTAAGACATCCGATACAAAATTTATTATTTCCTGTTCGTGGCACTAACATGAAATTTCACGGAAACAACGAGCGACTGCATCAGATTAGATTATGAACCCGATTTTCGTAATGTCCATAATGTCTAATGAAAATTATTCGATATCGAAATCATTCAAATCCTTTCTACCCTAAGGTCGGCTGGAAGAAATTGCAAAAGCGATAAGTCCGCCTTTGTACCCATTTATTTGTATTGGATTTAACTATGTGTTTCTTTTGTTTGTAAATGGTGCAATAAAGTTTTCATTCATTCATTCAAATCGCCGGTTTTGCGGTAGTCAAAAACTCCTTATTATGTATAAAATTTCTTACACTTACCTTACTATTCACCAGAGGCGCTTTACATATTCTAAATTATAAAAAAAACCTTAATAAAATGATAACAGCGACACTGGAAGTACGTACTTAATTTTGAAATTAATTGCCCAAAATAAATGAAATAGTTTCCGCTAGGGGTCACTAAATGCAAAATAGCTTTCAAACTTAACAATGAAATCAAAATGACGGGCAGCTTATTATTAATCTATGGACGAGCTGGTTATAACAAAGTTTTTAGATATTTAATAAGTAAAGTTTTTATTTTAAATATTAATCTTTTTGAAACAAGAAATTACGTTTTCATCGTTAAGCATATCCGAAATCAGAACAAAACATTTCAAGAATAAAACATGCCTTAATGTAATTTTTTTGGTATATTTTTGACTATTACTTATAGGTTAAGTATTTCTTAAATAGATTAGTCCTATAATAGATTAGATTATTATCCGTAGTCTCTGCCTACCCCTATGGGAAAAAGGCGTGATGGTATATATATATGTATGTCCATACTTCCATTCATACTATCCATACTAATATTATAAATGCAAAAGTCTGTCTGTCCGTCGGTCTGTCTGTCTGTTACGCTTTCACGGCCAAACCGCTGAACGGATTTTGATTAAATTTGGTATGAATATAGTTTAAGACCCGGGGTCAAACATAGGTTACTTTTTGACGCAGGCGGAGCTGCGGGAAAAAGCTAGTAGATTATAAGAGAGCAAACAACAATCTATATAAGTATCAATATATTATATTTAGTACAGATGACCTCAAAAAGCAATATGTTGGGAGTGTGTTAAACAAATTACCTGCCACTTTCGGATCCATCAATTTGATAGTCAACAGTAGATAGGTCTGTTGGGTGCGGCCGTCAGCAGCCCGGCTATTTTCGATATGTATGACACGTACCTATGTCGAATAAAAAATGTTCGATATCTAACAAAAAGCATTCGATATCGAACGAAAATCATTCGATAACGAAGATTTGCGTGAGTTAAACTTTTCAAAGATAGGGTTCCAGTACTGTTCCAAAAACCCTTATCCACTTATATATAGCGCATTAATTTAGGGCGTTTTAGGCGGTCATCACCTAAAGTGTTTTTAATTGTAGAATTAGTTCGATATCCAGTAAATTCCAGTGGTGTAAGCGAGCTCACTAAACGGTTGGAAATTGGTCGGACTGATTAGACGTTTGACCGATTTATTGATTATGTAGGCTATTACTTAATCCAATCCAACTTTTGTAATCCTTCCGAGATTGTTCAGTCTATCGATTCCCGAGCGCGGTCTGTTTGGAATTAACATGCCATTTTAGGTCTGAAAAAACTGACCGTGTTCTGTGTACCCTGTGCCTCTACTATGTGATTAAGCGACATCTTTAAGATTGTATATGAAATTTCTTTAGCTACCTTCCAACGCCCCGGACGCTGGATACTTCATAATTGGTCTCGTAGCTCCGCGAAGACCAATTATTAATCTATGCATGTACTATTCCATACAAATATTATAAATGCGAATGTCTGTCTGTCTGTCTGTTACGATTTCACGGCCAAACCGCTGAACGGATTTTCTTGAAATTTGGTATGAATATAGTTGAAGATCAGGGGTCAAACATAGGCTGCTTTTTGACACAGACGGAGCTGCGGGAAACAGCTAGTACAAAATAATTAAAGCAGTTGCTGACGTTTGCGTACATAAAATCTCATGGTAGAAGCATTGGCCTCTGAAGCGTCAACTGTGCACGCACGACTGCGAAAAATATTCTCTTAAGAAGCGGTAGATGGTTGGTCTGCAGCACTTTTCATACACAAAAAAAACTCATCAAAATCTGCCCAAATCTCTCTTTTTTTTCTGTTAAAAGTACCCAAGTTGTAAGTAGGGCAATATTCCCACGAGATTAACCAATATAACCTTGTCAGTAATGATTACAGATGTAATTCGCGAGTGGAGTGGCTCGGGGAGGCCGGAGGCGCCGGACACAGGCCCTCCATTGGGGACGATGATCCCGTGGGGGCAGCGGTGACCACAGACAATAACAAATTGAGCTGGCCTTGTTCCGAAATGAGAGCAGCCGATGACCTGATATTAGTTTATGTTCGTTTAATGCCTCTATATGTATTTTATGTTACAAATCCTATTGTCCAATCACGTAGTATCAAGCAATGGTGACAGACTGAAATGGATTACTTCTAGTGGCATTTCTACCCTGCCTCCTGTTTTATGACACATAAAAACGGGACGACTGAATGTTGACAACCAGTGAGGCAACATTGGTCAGGGTGATTTTAGAAATCCTTGGGAGAATCGATCAATACGCAAAGAAAGCATTTTTATCCCGAATCCTTCGTCCTTCGGCATGCATATGTTGGTCCTGGTTGTTATATTTCAACTTAGCGTATCGTTAGGCTGTGTCAGATACATGCAGCCAGCATAATCTAACAGTTTTGGCTTTATTATCACAATAGACTTGTTTAGTAAAAAAATATAATTAGTCTGTCAGTTAGATAATCAAACTCAACTCAACTCGAATACGCTGCTCCAATATGGCATCCATTCTACGCTAAATATATTGACACTATAGAAATTGTTCAACGTAAATTCCTCCGCTCCGCGCATTACAAGTGTTTTCGTGAACTACTGCCTAATGATGTACTATTAAATAAATATAATCTTTTAAGTCTAAAATCAAGACGTCTTCACCTTTCTACTATGGTATTGTATAAAATATGTAACAATAAATTCGATTGTATTGATCTTTCCAGTAAACTAAGTTATAGGGTTCCTAGATCTAGTATGGTGAGGGCTGCGCGTACTACCCACTTATTTTACACGAATTCTTATCGAACAAATGCGGGGGTACGTGCACCTCTCAGACGTCTTGTAGAAATTTATAATTTACACTTCAACGATTTGGATATATTCTTGTTATCCTATTATAAATTCAAAAAAGAGATTGTTGAATCTTTGAAGCATGGATAATCAGGTCGATTTTTTTTTCTTTTTTTTCTATCTTTAAATTACACCAAGTTTACATCATTGTAATTAACCAGCATTATTCTAATGTTTCCCGTTGAAATGTTTCATTTCCCAACTCATTTTATCGTACTAGCAGGGTTCCATTTTTCCTGGTCTGAATAAGAGCACTTGAAGCCGTTTAGCAGTGCAATCACTGCATTATTTCTTTCTCGAGGTCACGTAGTCCTTTGCATTACCGTTATAGCATATCTGGAGTCCCGATGGCCAGGCTGTCTGAGGTGAGGGATCTTGGTGTTATGGTAACGACTGATTTGAATTTTCGTAAACACATTGTTTCAGTCTGTAAAAGAGCCTTCAGGAATTTAGGTTTTGTCATCCGGAATGTAAAAAATTTTACTAACATAGCAGCCGTAAAATTATTATACAATGCCCTAGTCAGAAGTCAACTTGAGAGTAGCGCGATGGTATGGGCCCCACATGAACAAAAGTACTCCCTCATGTTAGAACGAATCCAGAACAAGTTTTTGAGATACTTGTACCTTAGGTTATACAAGGTTTATCCATACTATCCTCTAATGTATCCGACTTTATTTGTAACTGGAATGGTAGGCTACTACGAACTCAAAGTTAGGAGAGAGGCAGCACTGATGTTACGTGTTTAAAATACTACGTGCTAAGGAACATAACCCGGGCATCTTGGAACGAGTAGGTTTAGTGGTCCCGGACAGGTATGTGTGGCGCCGCCGCCAGCCGCCGCTGCTGGCCGTGCCGCACGCTCGCATTAACCTCGTCAAGCTGGCCCCGCTTACACGCGCGCTCCGCAATATCAACACCATGGCTAATGATTTAGACTTGTTTTCTTGCTCGCTGAATGAATTCACCAGGGTGGCTTATTATAAATTATGCTATTCCTAATGATTATTTTTTATTATTATTTAACTAATATTATTATGTAAATTTTAAATTGGATGGAATATTGAAAGTTTAAATTTTTTATAAGTTTGTGGTCTAATTTAAAATGGAATTGTCAATAAATGTACCATTTTATGTAACTACACTATCGCATTAGGGTAACCTGTAAAGATAGAGTAAGTTTTGTTTAATAAATAAAATAAATAAATAAAAAAAATTAAAACATTAAAACACACATTAACACACGTCTGTCATTTACTCTGTGGCTAACGTTGTTGGTTACACATATGCCCTATCATTTTGTATTAATTTAAGTAAGTTAAGATGATTGTGTAATCGTTTGTTAACCCAAATAAATAAATAAAATAAAAAAATATTGGAGACGTATTTTTTCTTTTGAAAATTAAACAAAGAATGGTTAAGATATGGCGCGTTAAAGTTCCGTGTGACGTCACAGTGTGCTACACTTTTTCGCAATATGTGACGTCACGAGCCCCCATTCCTAAACTTTGATGCGTTATATCTTTATAATTTATCGCTCCATTGACAAAAGAAAAAATATGTCACTAATATATTTTGTATCCCTAAGTGACGGACTAATTTTAATGTTTATCTTTTCACCCTGGAAACTAGCCTATTATCTTGAAAGATACAATCTGGTTTCCTTTTAAAAAAGTTATAAACGTCAGACGGCAGTCGCTCTATTATCAAGCATACATACTGCATATATAGGCATACATACCCGACTGCGGCGAAGCCAAAAAAGGAGAATTATTTGGAAGTCATTACTGAAGAAATGTGTGTATTTAGTTGCATCATCCGGTTTCTATTTCAACAGTTTTTCACAGAACATCACTTTTTTTAAGGTCATTGCTGAGCAAGAATCTAAGTCAGCGATCGCCGGGGAATACCCATTTCTTGTTGACTCAAATACTGTCAAAATGTCCGAAATTGAATCAAAAATGTTTTAATAATTTGCGCAATATAGTTAACATAGTTTCATGCAGGTAGAGCAGCGTGGTGTGCAGTATAATATCTGCAATCATTTATCTTAAATTTGTAAAACGTGTTAATGTTAATTTTATATTAAAACTCAACATAGTTAAGTCGTTACAAGAAATTGCTTAGGTTCCTATGCAATTTTTTTAAACGTTCGTGTCGACGCTAAAGATACAGAAAAATCGCGAATTACGGCGTGGATGCTGAATATATTACCATTTTGATAGTAATATAGGTACTTCTGAGCTCTGATGAAAATTAAAATCAGTGCAAGTCTAGGTTGAAAAGGTTATAAAGTTATAAATGAGGGTCTGGTCATAGAGCTTTTCCCAATAGAGTTGACCCAGTTTGCCCGGTCATATTGGACGATAACTTTAATCTCGAAAGTTTAGAATAGGGTTGAAATATGGCGCTATAACCCTCGCTGGAAAAGAGCTTTGATGAGTTTACAGAAGGTATCATATTGTACGTATATTTCTAGTGAATATGTGTAAAGCTAGTATATTGAATCAGGGCTCAGAGAATGTCACTCTCGTCGACGCCTACTCGTTGTATTGAATTAACCAAGGCTCTATCTGCGTACTCTGAGAAATGTGATTTCTTCAGGGACTATTTGATTTCAGGCAGCTCTATTTTTGAAATGTATTATATGAATCATATGTCGAATAAAAATCGTTCGATATCGAACAAAAATTAATCGTTAACGAATGAAAATTAATCGACATCTAGTAAAAGTCATTCCACTCGCCGATTTTGCGTATCACACTTTTTGAAAATAGCACTCCGGGAAATTTAAGATTCCAATTAATTTAAGAGGCGGATTAAAAGGTAGGAGAGTCACCTGGGTGTGCAGTGTTGACCTGTAAATCAAGCAAGTTTAATGAATTAGGTATATTTATTAATTTAGGTCAAATATTGCGAAAATCGGATATATTTTTGAGTCATCGTGGCAATATGTTTCATTGTGGCTTGTGCATATTATTTTGTCAACATTAATGCATCATACCTGATTGCATAATAAGAAAACGAATTACGTAGATAATTGCATCATGCCATGATGTCTTGTAAGTAAATTCACAATATACACACAATGTGGGCAGTCGGGGATAAATTAATTTATTTCATAGGACCATTTCGAGCTTCGGAAGGCATGTTAAGCCGTTGGGCCCGGATGGCATCTGGTGGTTGTTAAAGGAACCACGTCAGAGGCCGAGAGGGAACAGTAGAGGCCGAATAACTCGGACACCAGGGTGTACATGGTCGATTGACTATGTAACCTACACGAAATGATGATGATAGGAATAAGAGAAAAATATCACAAGTGACCACGAGCCTATCTTTTGTGGGGCCGAACCGTACGCTTGACTTTTAACCTAACCTAATATAAGCAAACTCATTGATCAAAAAATCATTGAGGAGCAAAAGATCATTTAGGAAGACAATTTGAAAATAGTTTAAGTAGGGGGTTCTAATACTGAGAATCTCAAACTGGTCGTCAATTTTCACTTTTTTATAGTTTTCAATTGACACTTTGTAGTACCTGTACCTATTCTGATACTATGTTCTTTGTTTACAATAAAGATTTTTACATACATACTACTGATAATTCTGTAGTTGTGTTGTAGATCATTGTAATAGCGTTTGTTAAATTCTGTGGTGACGCCAATTCAGAGTCCATACCTCCAAGCGGTGACCCAGACCGTATAGATCGACTTGCGCCTTTGGCCACTTTATTATCAAAAATCTATCATGTTACCCCTGAAACCATAAAAAACAAACCCTCCTTCGGGAACTCGGGTGTAAAACTGACATTTTGGAAGCATAAGCTAGAGTTTTTGGAAAATAATTAAATATAGCTTTCGCACG
Organism: Euzophera pinguis; assembly: GCA_947363495.1. Lineage (NCBI taxonomy): Eukaryota > Metazoa > Arthropoda > Insecta > Lepidoptera > Pyralidae > Euzophera > Euzophera pinguis. The sequence continues at coordinate 18,048,986 of OX376159.1, forward strand.
GGGTTTCGTTTCTATTTCACTCCTATTCATTGGACTCATAACATATTGTACGCCTGGAATGGCAGAATTTGGAGATTATTGTTATTTTTATTGACATCTTACTTGTACCTAAATTCAAACAATAAAGGCTTTTTATCTTTATCTTATTTTTTTATTGATTTACGATAGTCAAGAAAAATGGCCTTCATAACCTGTTAGGTAGGTTCCTAACAATAAAATTATTAGTAGGTATTATGTAATATCTAGCATTCCTAATATTCGATACTAGTCAGCATTGCCTTGTTCTACAGATATAAATAAAACTAGTTATTTCGATATAACTTACCTACTTGTTTGTTAGGCAAAACTAGGTGCAGCATTACCAAATTCAATTTCTGATAAGTATACAAATTACCTTGTTATACGCATTTTTGCATACGAATTAACTTATGATTAATTTTTTAAAAGATTTGTATTTATTGAAATAAAGATACGACTGCATTTTTTTTTATTAGTTAAGTTGAGTTTTTTTTATTTCTATTTAATTTATACAATATTAGCAGTTTTCTGCAGCTCCGCCTGCGTCAAAAAGTAGCCTATGTTTGACCCCGGGTCTTCAACTATATTCATACCAAATGTCATCAAATCCGTTCAGCGGTTTGGCCGTAAAAGCAAACAGACAGACAGACAGACTTTCGCATTTATAATATTAGTATGGAAGTATGGATATTGAAAATAAATGATTTCGATTTCATTTCATTTCAAAACTCATGGTAGATCCACTGAAAAACCTCATTAACTACAGAGTAACGGCAGCTTGGTAGGTTATAAATATATAATTCGTATAATAAGTAAATGCTATTTTCAAAATTGTTACCTCCAACGTTCCTACCCTAAGGTTGTGGTGGAAACCGATAAGGTAACAATAATGGTTTGGCTTACGAGCACTTTGAAGGGTTTATCACTGGAAAACCACTGTGATACAGTGTTGTGTTCCTGCTGGTGAGGGGTCGCTGTGTTGATAGCGGGCAGGTCGGCAACGCGCTCGTGACATCTCTAGTGTTGCAGGCGTTCATAGGCTACGGTAACCACTTACCATCAGGTGGGCCGTACGCCTGTTTGCCTACTTAGTTGTATAAAAAAAACCCACGAGGCGATCCTCGCGATTGTGAAATCAGTGTCTCATTACCAAAATTTTATTTATCTTCTATCTCCATCATCCATCCTATCCATATCCATACTATCCATACTAATATTATAAATGCGAAAGTCTGTCTGTCTTTCTGTCTGTCTGTCTGTCTGTTACGCTTTCACGGCCAAACCGCTGAACGGATTTTGATGAAATTTGGTATGAATATAGTTGAAGACCCGTGGTCAAACAAAGGCTACTTTTTGACGCAGGCGGAGCTGCGGGAAACAGCTAGTAAGTAATAAATAGTCATTAAAAAGTTAAATCTTTCTTTCGGCCTTGATGCTCTTGGAAATCGCAATAAAATGCTGTCAATATTAAGTATTTACTATCGTATTTTATCCTAGCTACTTATTCTTATTCTTATTCCTATTCCTATTCTTAACGCTAAAAATACGAAAGTGACTTTATACCTACGAGTATATTAGTTTAAGTTTGTGCCTGTTTTTGATGCAAATAAATTATTTGAAGGATTACTTTATTTTGTTAATTGAAGAACGGTTTTAACTATTAAGCCATTTTTCCTAAAATTTCGAGAAGGACTTAGTCATGGAGTAATTAAAAAGAGGAGATGCCGTAATAAGCGTTTTGTAAGAAAGCGTTTGTGAGGCTACACGGGGCGGAAGGCAGACGTGCGGGTTGCTTGGTTTCGGCCGTGGCTCCAATCATGAAGCACGAGCAATGACAAGCTCCGCCCACTTTTGTGACGGCGAGGCGCCAATGATCACATCACTGCGCCATTTCAAACGGCATCTCCTCTTTGTAATTACTCCATGGACTTAGTGCACCTTTTATTCCGGAAAAACTACTGTGTTGTTTAGTTTTAGGCGAAGCCGCTGGCAAAAGCTAGTAATAGATATACTGAAAATGCATATTAAGTAGAACTATTTAGTCAGCAATAATATACATCACGCCATGCGCAGACGCACCTGATTGTATGAAATTTGAGAACTGAAATTGCGAATAAAATGTAGATTGACAAATTTAAAATTGTCACCTAGTTTTGAAGGCCTACAAATACTTTTGAAAATGACGGGCATGAAATATTAAATTTGCCAAAGATTCTGTAGATCGAATTGCTGAATTGATCGAATTTGTTGCTGTATATTTATTGGAAAATTCATAGTAGCTTTTTTACAGAGGAAGGTATTTTTACAAGATATTTTTTCAGTGCGATTACCGGTAAATTATGTATCTTTTTCTCCCATGTTAGTTAATCGAGTGGGTTAAAATGCACATTTTTACTTCCAGAATAGGCGATCTAACACATTTCTTTTGACATAGCACATGCATTCTCAAGTGTAGGTGTGCTTAATTTGTTTGAAATAAAATTTATAAAAATAACAATATAATAGTAATCGTTAAAACTGACCAGAGAATAACTGCATTATTTTTTTTTACCATGAATACAGAAACCACGATGACGGTTATCTAACAGCCTAGTCACAGTTATCATTAGACTGCCCGACTTTCTACAAAATGGTTACACACACATGAAAAAACTGGGACAGTAAAGGCCAATTAATGGGTCAACACGGTCAACATAATATTTTTACCGTGTTACCATTGATGTGTAAAATGTAGCCAGCAAAGCGTCGCCCGCCGGTCCGCCGCACGCCACGCTCGAGCGAAGCCGAATGCTAAAATACTTGATGTTCTCGTCCAGTAGTGGTATAAATCATTTATTTATTTATTTCATGTACACGCTGTAAATATACATTGGAAACTTAAAATCATTATCATTGTCAGGTGGACAATGAAACTGGGGAATAGGAAAGAGAGTGGCCGATTCTTATTAAAAGAATTGAGGAGAAGAGATTGAAGGAGGCATTGAATGATGTACAAAGCATTTAGGTACACGGCCTCCGTCGTCCAGTAGTTGAGGTTCTAAGACCCGGAGGTTGTGGGTTCGATTCCCAAGGAAAGCATTTCTTTGTTTAGTAGTTTCCAGTTTTTTGGGACATTGCAGGCTTGAGTCACCTGATTGTCTGATAAATATGTTGATTCCGTGCTTTGAAAGTCACGTAGTCGTCAAAGGAACTGCGTCAGAGGCCGAGGTGATACTAGCAAAATAGAGAATAGTACCAACTTACTTTAGGATACACAAAAAAGGTAAAACAATAGTCCAATCGAAGTCGACATTGAATGCGAAACAAACGGAACAGGCGCGAAAGCGGCTCTGCCGGCGTGAAGGATGCCCTGTCCTTAGTTTATTGATGATTAGATATTATTTAATTGAATACATCTGTAAGATAGAATCAGAAAAGTTCAGTAATTAAGTAACTGCCTCTGTGATCCAGCGGAGGTTATGGGTTCGATTCTACGTTATTTCCAGTTAGTTAGCCGAAGGGTGGTTCTGAAAAAACTTCGACACCTGGGTGAACTTGGTCGACTGATCATGTAACCCACTCAATATGGACTCGTAAAACCGATTTCTTACAGAAAAAAAATCTTAGCCTGGAAATAATCTTAGGAGAAAGACTATTATTTGTCTAACAGTTTTCGTGCCGCCCACGACTGCTGTCAACGGACGAGCATAAAAACTAATGGAAATGATAGTCACGCGAGCGTACTCGTGTCTGATTGATCAATCAATTAATCTTTGTCATCTTTCAGGTAATTAGAAGTATTTTGTACAAAATACAATCATAGGGCTTCATTCCTCGATTTCATACGAATTTTGGAAAACCAGCATGCCTTGCCTATACCTACCTACTTATGTATGGGCCCATGACTTAGATAGAAATGAAATGAGCATTCAGTAGAACTAGCTTTTGTCTGCAGCTTCATCTCTGTGGTTCATATCAAGATTGATTGCCCGGCTATTAGGATTTACTTTATTTTTCTTGTATTAGTATCATACATTTTAAAAACCTGCTATTTCTAAACAAACCCAGTGGTTTTGTAAAATGTATCTTATGTTAATTTGTTTGTATCAATTTTTGGTTAATGTTAAATAAATAAATAACCTATACCCATTTAGTGCCTTTTTTACAAGTTTAATTTCGATGTTCTTGCCAGGAGATAAGGGGCCCGTTAAAACACATTTCTATATATTATTTAGACGAAATTTTGCTAATGGTATTTTTTTAGGAATGTTATTGACAAAAAACAAACTCTTATGTTCCTATAATACTGAAATATTTTTTACCTGTACCTATATTAGGTTTATAACATATCTCATCTCCAATAGCAACGATAGGCATGCACGCTAACGTCAACTCTACATGTGAATGATTCACAGATATTTAAAAAAGTTATTACGATATACTAAGTTAAATCTAGAATGCCAGTACAGCATTAACAACGAAAACAAAAGAAGGGAATTTTCTTTTATTTATGGATGACTTTGTCATCGCGAAATCCACTCTACGCTATGCAGGGAGACCTTTAAATGTATCTATGTATGTATGATAATTTACGCAAAATTAATGAATCGAATTATTTTCTTTCGATATAATCGGTGAGTCGAACGATTTTCATTCCGTTTTATGTGTGTTTAAATTTGGGCTACTAGTTCAGGGTCGGCAACGCGCTCGTGACATTTCCGGTGTTGCAGGCGTTTATAGGCTACGGTAACCACTTACCATCAAGTGGGCCGTACGCTTGTTTGCCTACTTAGTTGTATTAAAATAATACTAACCAGAAAAACGCTAAGTTGAGAGCGGAATAAAAACTACCATTCTTTAAATTAAAATGTACATATTCTATGAAATGTGATGTGTTACAACGCCACACAATCAGATTTTATCAGTGTTTCCTCATTTTTCTTGCGGTTATCACTGTATCACGGGAAATCTTATTGTGGCCGCAGGAAAATACCTGTAACTGCTGTGATACACCTCGTTACATGACAGCTATTGTTATTTGTGGACTAAATCATCATGCACATGCCACAATGAAGGTATGTTAAATTCTTTAAAGGTAAACATCAGCTAGATGTATTGTATTAGATTATAAAATCATCGCTGTGTTTCCCTGTTCGGTGAATCGAATGAAAATCGTTTTCAAAAATAATACATTGGAAAATAATTGAACTTTGAACAATTTGCTTTAATTGTCATTGACGACTCTGAGTGCGGGTGTGAGACTGATCAATTTAGTCAGGGATGCAACCGGAATTCTAATCTCAAATTCTAATTTTGTTTTTCGGCATTTGAAACATTGGAAATTAAACGATACTTGCACGTTTTATTTGAGTGAGAGCAATGAGGGCAATTTTTTTTAGTAATGGGTTTTACGGCCATGGATACAAATCCTTTATAGCCCTTTCTAATTTTTCTATCTTCTTCAGACTTACAGTGTGGTTTCTTCAAGTCTAAAAGTCTAGTCGTTAGTTAAGTCTAGTCAGAAGAATCAGGCTGAATGAAGTTGTAGAAAAACTGCACTTAGTGATTACTAGGAGCTTTTGGCAACAAGCATGAAAATCACATAAATCAAACACTGTATACTGTGCGAATAATAAGCTACCATTATTATGCACAAACATTAAAAAAAACTCAAATTTTGGAAAATTAAAACAGCGCCGATACTGCTCTTCACTGCTTCCCGCCAAAACTCAAAGAGGGCAATTAGTTTGTGTCGTGTTAATAAAAATCATTGGTAATTTGTATTGTATGAAATGGTAGCGCCAACAATATTCATATCTACTTCGAATCCTAGTAGAAAGTAAGAATTGAGGATTAATATTAATAAAGTATCAACAAAGTAAAAAAATACTACAAAAAAGTATGAAAATTTCTTCAGAATAGGGCTCGGTGAAAATAAATGTCTATTTTAAAAATAATCTTCAAGATTTCGTTCTAAAAACATATCAATAAATTAACTGTAGACATCATAGCTCATCACAATAGCTAAATAGAACACACAAACAATCTACTCAATCTAGCACACCATTCGATTCTGCGATCATCAGGAGAACTATTTTTGAAAAGTATGATTAACGCAAAATCGGTGATTCGAATGATATTCGTTCGATATCGAATTATTTTCATTCGATATAATCGGCATATGAGTTATACATTTTAAAGATAGGGCTCCAGATCTGCTGCGCCAACGGCTGCACTGCGCAGCGCCAGCCGCCAGCGAAGCCCCGCCGGCCGGCACTCCCGTCTCGACGTCCGCCGCGAATGGACATGGCGCTACGTTGACAACCGTTGCCAACGCGACCCGCGAAATAACGTGACAGTGCTGTGATAACTAATTGATATTTGATTAACCACATCACTAATTTGACGCGGATAAATCTTCAACATGAATCGGTGAGTTTTGTTTTTTTTTTTCGCACTAGTTTCGCCAGTTTTTCTTAGGGGATGGTATCCATGGCTACAGACTCGTGGGCGTTGAAGCTCAGTTATCCTGTCTAGTCAAGCTCTTTTATTTATTTTGCAAATCTTTTTAAATCTGTTAGCAATTAAATTGTCTATTTCGGTATATTTTCTTAGTTATTAGTAATTTTTACGAAAATAAATAAGCCTAAATTTAACTAGAGTCTATAAATACTTACATATTAAAACCACAAAACCAGAAGATCAACAATAAATTAATTTTTTTTTATAATTTCGTCTTTAATATTTTAATTATCTTCTTAAGAACAATTCCTTTATGATTTGTTTATTTCTCATATTTACACCAATATTTTCAAATCAATATCGTAAAATTTGGATCACGTTGTAAGATTTTCCGAAAACTTGGACGTATCGAATGTTCGTTAATTTTTATGAATAAGGGGGTTGGATTTTTTGTTCCAGGATAATGTATTTTTTTAATGTAGCATTCGAAGAGAATTATTTCATTTCGCCTAGTTCGATATCTTAGCTGATCAATAATGTGCCACTCAGTCGATCCTGGCAGGGTCGCCATGTTAAGACAAAACGACTTAATTAACACATCACAAAATATTTTTCTCGTTACTAATTGGTAAATGGTTATAATATCATTAAGGTATGTCAATTCATTCGTATTTCACATTTGCACTGATCTCTTTTTCTTCAATTTACCTAAAAGGTTGCCTGGAAGAACCTGCTTGTGCGATAATATAATACTATATCATATTTATTTGTTTACTGTAACTGTTAAATGTTCTTTACTGTACTGTGTAATAAAGAGATAATAAATAATTATTTCTATGAGTTTATAGAATAGGCATCAGGAGTCCAATTTTTGAAATGTATGTCATATAATGTGGAATGAAATTCGTTCGATATCAAACAAAAATCCTTCGATTTCGGACGAAAATTATTCGTCTCGCTGAATTTGCGTGAGTCACACGTTCAAAAAATAGCACTTCAGAACATAGTTCTAGGAAAAGTTGAGGATGATAGGTGTAGGTAGTGCAGACGTTAGAGCCTCGTGTCGGTCAGTGTCGAAGGCTGTGTTTCACCCGCGTGAAGAATTTTAATTAGTGACGCAATGACCTCAACTTACTACAATGCAACACTGTTGTATCATCGTTGCTAAAATCACAACTATATTTAATTTAGGTAAATGGTCGATTTTTCATATCGATTTCAGACATTTGCACTACTTTTTAATTTGCAGCATTTAAAACGTCTAAGTAATATATATTTTTTTAGATGATTCTGTTTTATATATTGCTTAATGCTAGCTATAAATGGCAAAAGAAAAGAATCAATAGGCTTATTTCTTAACTCTTTCCTTAAATCTTACTTTCCACTAATATTCTGAAAAGTATTAATAATTATCATGTTTGGTATTTGTTTAGGTGTATTCATTTATTACTCCTTCACGCTCTCATTCCGTTGGACCAAATTGGCTGAAATGTACATGAGTAGGGTGTGACCTGACCTGGATTAATGATGTTACTGATGTACTTCATATAGTTTACTTTTGGTCTGTTTATTAGTACATTCTATTAGCTCTAAGTCGCGTAAATAAGGCTAAATTGTTATTCAATTTAGCCTTTATAAGTATTTTCGTAATCCGCAATTTCCTCAAACTATTACAAAGAAATCCTAATAATTCGTCCGTGTTAGAAGAAATCATGTCTTCATTTATTTTTAAGTAAATTATTAAATTCAAAGATGATCATGTACACAATTTATTGAGTACATCTTCAACAGCCGTACAGCAAAGCCAGTTTTTCTTGCCTTCGAGGGTAGAAAAAATGCACTTACACAAATAGACTCCCGTTGTATGACTATTGAGATGTGTATGGAAACGTGCGGTGTGTGAATCATCATATTATGGTATGAAATAGAAAAACAACGAAGAAATTGCTTGGTTCTGAAGTTAGGAGTCGAGTACGTTAGAGTAAATCAAAAATAAAATACAATACAATATACTTTATTGTCCAAATCTGGGAAAACATAAAATTAAAATGAGTTATTCCTAGAAGAGTACCTTTTTGGCTTGAATTCGTAAATGAAATAACGATTCTAAATAAATTAAACAAATACCTTAATATCGCATAATTTAAATCTCATTAAAAAGCTAATGTTCAAATTACATGATTTTCATGATAATCTTTGGCGTTAAGTATTTCATTAGTGGACCGGTGATTATCGATAGTCATCATCTCAGTGTGGTGAAGCAGTGTGATATAATTAGGGGTTAATTAGCGACGCGATTGATTGAATAGGTTTGTTGGCTTGTTTTGAGAACATCAAATCAACTTTTTGGGCCGTATTTCTGTTTCTCACAATCGTTGATTATTACATTTGTTGACTGGTAGAGAATGCTAGTAGTTAACGAAAATGTTAAAAAAATAAACGCTAGGCTAAGATAACCACACCTTTCTTTCCACAATCGATTACTTCGAGAGTTGACAAGCCACGTGCGAGCATTGATCCGAGCCTGTCGACTGCAGATGCGTAGGCGCAGCGGAATAATTGCAAGCATTGCTTCACCGACTCAGGGCCGCGGTGCCGATGCGCTCGCATTGTATGCAGATATCTGCACAGAACTCAACAGACTTCTCGCAGACCTACTTACACCTTCGTCTAGGTCAAAAAGACTCGTCTGAGTATAAAATATCTTGAGTGTTAAAGAGAATTAAATTTCGCATTTTTTAAGACCCCTTATTTCTTTCAAGAGAGAAAACTAACGTGGTCTTGTCTTCAATTAGCTTCAAGATACATAAGCATAGGCTCAAGTGTTAATCATCTTGTGAACCCAGTTGTTACCAAAGTAATTTCCTAAATCATTCAGTGAAATTGTATGATGTGCTCTTAAGCCTTTATATTTTAAGGATAATTAGTTAGGTACAGATTAGAGGAGTGGCGTCGTGTTGTGAAGCTTACCACCAACACCTAAAATGATGACCTCGACCACTCTGTGAAGAGCGATATCGACAAGGAAGAAGAGAGTTTATTACAGCCTGAAGATTGATCAATATATCTTTTCTTTTCTTTCAATTTGTAAGGTAATTAATTTAACAACTTGCTAACATACGTTAGTCAATTAAAATGGTAAAATGGTCGTGGCGCCGGCGAATACCAATCGGCAACGCGGATATTTGCGCAATGTAATTGTTGGTGCGTCGGCTGAATTTCGAGTAATCCACGTAAATATATCGAGATTACAAAATATTTAGACTGGAGAAGAATACCCATATTTCGTTGTCTAACATCGAACAAGATCAAAGTAGGTTCATAAATTTTTAACACGCGCATTACATTTTTTCAATATGCATGTGTATGTACTCGTATATACCTAGGCATAGTTTTCATGAAGAAATTCATGAAGAATGTCATCTTCTGTCAATAGAACGAAATGTTACGAGGTTTCTACTACTATTATGTTTACATCAAGCATACGCTTAAATAAAAAACAAACTTATTAGTATCTGTACAAAAAATGTCTATTCTACACTATCTTTTATTTGCATTAACACGTATATATTTTGATTGTGAATGATGTGCAATGTCGTAAGCGAACGTGCGGCGGCTTCTCGCCCTGCATTGCAATTTTGCCTCCTAGCAACAATCGTTCCACCGGACATCGGCTTACGCATGATTGTGACGCTTGGTAATGTGATACTACATTATTGCCTTTGCTTTGTAAATTAATCGTGAACGCGAAACTGTATTTAGCTTACCTATTTATTTAATATGAATTCTCCTAATATATTGATTTTCATACAATCCAATATTGACTACACGATCACCACTTCAATGATAGCTTTCTTACTATTTAGATGAGTCGGTATCGGTTCTCCTTGCTCTTCTTGCGTGATGACTTTATAAAAAACTTACCAAACTCATGATTTGACTTACTAAACTGCTCGTTGCATTTACCAATGTTAATTTATCGAACTAAGTATTACAATTTCTGTTAGCGGAGCTTTACTACCAGACAAAATGTCGAAATAGTTTCATGCATTAATAGACTTATATTTTTAACAATATTTTTTCACGATCACGGAAATAAACATCAATTGACACGTGACGAATATTGTTTACGACTCAGTAACAAGACCTTAGCCAGTCTCGCTGAAGGCTAACTAATTGGTATCTCTTAGGTAATATTTCAAGCATACAGTCCGAAATGAGGACACAATTGTTCCACTCGGATGTCACGGTATGTTGCTAGGTAATTATGCCTTAGTAATGAAATGTTAGACACTGGGCATAGTCAAAATGATGTTATCTTTACGATAGATTGTAAAGTTGGTACGGGATTGCTATAAGATGTAAAAGATTTTCGCAATTCGTAATATGCATGAACGCTATAAAGTGTTTGTTAGGTGTAATGTAAACAAAGTAAGAAACGCGACAAAAATCGTATATCAATATGTGTTTACGTGTGTGTGTGTTACAATCGCGACAACATAATTAGACATTTATGCAGTGAAATTTAAAACATGCCCCATTAAAAACAAATAAAAGTTTGGGGACAAAAGTGTGTGTGTAGACAACAATTCCTGGCACCGGCTCAGTAGATCTAATTGCATTTGTAACGTCGGAAGTATCCTGTAGTTTTAAGTTTATGTTTTTTTTAATGTTTTAATTTTGAATTGTGTCTACGATTCTAGTATCATTAGTATTGAGTCAAAAAGCTTTACCACACATGATATTCCCGATTTTAAATTGACAACAAGTTTAGATCATTCTGTTGGTACATAAAATGAAGGAATGTTCAAGTATTACTTAGTCATGAAAATCTTTATCATTAGCGTAATAACTGACTCTACATTAATATTAATTTGGATCAGGAGTAACCTGGATGTTGATATTTGATCCACGCAGGAAGAATGCCATACGCAATGATGACAACTGGTTCATCATCATCATCCGTGAAGGTTACATTGTCAATCGACCATGTAAGCCCTGGTGTCAGCCTCTGACGTGGTTCCTCTAATGCCCACCAGATGGCAGCCGTGATTCCGAATCACGGAATCATGTTTATTATTATTTTTATGACAACTGGATGAATCAAAGAAAAGTAAAAGGCTGCTGGATATTTCTACAGATATGGCGTATCTATGTCAATAAATACCAAGCCGTGGAATGCACTACCCTTCGTGGTTTGTTTGTTGTAGATTTACCTGTTCGAGCAGCAGTGGAATGCGTTTGCAATTATGTTATCAATCGTCCGTTAGTTCAACACCAAACTAATTAGTGTACAGAAGTGTAAATGGCGTAAAGTAAAATTTTGCTGTAAATATTTTTAATTAGAACGCTGGTATAGTAAATTAGTGATACATTACCCCCCTTATTCATAAAAAATAACGAACGTTCGATAAGATCATGTTAACTAAAATATGTTTCGTCTCGTTCTTTCACTTCAAATATAGATAAGACAGAAAGGAACTAAACATACTCAAGTTAATGTAGGCTTAACGAAGGTTTTAAATTTTTTAAGATTTTGTAGCACTAATTTCAATTTTGTGGAGAAAGTAATAACATTTATACATGTTTGTTTATTGTATGTGTTGGCTAAACGAAGGTTTTCAAGTTTTTTTGAATTTTTACACACAACACAAACACACCATTTACCTTTAGAGACCAAGAAGCAGTTTAGAAATACTCTGGCACCTAGATATGTAGGGTCTAGAAGGTCTTGTAACCCACAAGCTAAGTACGAATTAGTCAACCTCTGCTTTTCTGTGTTGTTTTTGTTTTGTGTTCAAAATATGTTTACCATCCGGGTTAGCGGCGTTCGCCGAGAGTTCAGCATTGTCTTCCGGCTATTGTTCAGTTTTTAGATTATAAATATTAGTGTTATAAAAATCTGGTGCGATCGTTGTCTAGTGAAAGCGCTCGGTTACGTCATTGTGGTCTAGAATCTAGGGTAAACGAATTTTGTCTGTGGTATTTAGTAGCTTTAATCAGAATCATTAGTAATACCTATTTTTTGTTTGCCTGAAGACCTGTAGGGTCCCATGAGAAGGTAAATTAGAATGATGAATAAAAAATCCTTCATTCGAGAAACACGGTTTCAGATTGTTGTAATAAAAACATGCGGTTAGTGTTGGTAACTTGTGAAATAGAAAAAGAAACAATTTGTAAAGTTCTTTCTAGTTCGATTAGGATAAGGTAAATTTTACGTCTGGTTGTTATGATTCTGTGCTTCGGAACGCAAGTTTGTCCAGGATAGGTGCCATCTAGTGATTTGTAAAGAGAAAATTAAAGAAGATTCATTCATAATATAAATTCATGAATCTCTCGGCAGCGCTTTCCATCTCTACGCCTTGTAGGTCCACTTTAATTTTAGTGAGATCCATATAAATCCATATTTAAATAAAATACACGTGATTCTTTATCCACGCTATTGTTTTTAGTGTGTCAACACTTTAAGAAACAAAGTCACCGGTATTTGCGCTAAAACGGAGACAAATATTAGCGAAATGGGGTCAAGTTCTTTCCGCGAGCGTCGACGGTGAGTCAGCGTGTACAGACAGAAAAACAATAGCTATTTTGTTATAGGGAATATTTGTACGGGTCCGTGTTATTCTGTTAGGCTTTTCTAATTCATTTCCATTTAGTGTTTGCCCAAATTCCTAAAGTTAAAAACTTAAATAACATAACAAGAAATCAGGGGTATCATAACTGGTCACACCTCTTGTCATAGGGGGAATTCATTATCTTGTGTAAATTTTGTAAAACACTATCCGAGTTTCGAATGGAATCTAATCATTGATCAAATAAAAACACCAATAAAAAGTTTTAAGATTTATTGACTATGTTACCCCCCAAAACTCTAAAGTGTACCAAAGTTCAACTTAATCGGCCTAATAGATTCTAAGAAAATTGACCGTGAGAGACGGTGTTTGTCCATCAACAAGTTATGAGCTTATATTGGTTCCTTTTACCTTATGAGGTACGGACCCCTAAAAATGAATGTTTTGCTGACGGTACCAGCTAACAATCTATGCTTTATCTCGCCCGCAGTCGCAGGGTGTGGCGAGGCTCTAGAGGATGTTGGCATGCTTTAAGGCTTTTATTTATTCCTGGAGCCTGTTTCCCAGCTACAACCTCGAGCCTGTTGCTCCTAGATAAGGCTACACTCACCGAATTATAAACCCTTGTTATTTTTAATAAGATTTTTCTTTTTAAATCCTGAAATCTCGATAGTCAAGGTTCCTTTCGAATAATATGTATGTTTTTGGCAAAATAAACTATTCTATTCTATTTTTATTGGTAGTTAGTAACAATATTAACTTGCATGTCAATGTGTGGTTTTTATTTCTCTTGTAGGAAAAGGTGACATTACTTTTTAAAGAAAGAAACGTACTATTAACCAAATATGAATATTTGCGCACCAAAGCTACGTAAGCAAGGATTTAGTACCAAAAAGTAGTTCCTGGGAATATTTACATTTTTTTGTATTTTGCGTGAAATTGCTAGTTCGAATAAAAAGAGAAATATTTTGAAATTTAATTCAACAACTTGTTTCAAAGCAATCGTCTCTGAAATGTTTCATTTTTCACGGTATAGCATACTTATATAATATTAAATACTTATTTGTATGCTGTGCAGAAATAGCAAAATATTGTGTGTCTTATACTCTGTAAAACATCTAAATTATGTACCTATGTTTAACAAATAAATAAATGATTGATTGATTGATTGAAGTATACAAAACAGGTTATCAAGCGGTTGCGGTTTAGTTACGTGTGTTTATTTCCAATATCATTTTTTATTATATAAACGAGACAACAGACACCTTGGGATGCCACTTGTCTTATGGTCTAGAATATTTTGCTGTATTTCACTATTTTGATTAGACATTAAAAATATTGAGTGCACGAGCCATTAAGATCATCTTTTTCAAACTAGATTAAAAACGGGGCCCTATTAATAAACTTCCGCTGAAGGTAACAGCCGCATTTGGAGACGTTAATGACAATTAAAACTTAAAAATTAATAATCTAGGTAGCTCAGAGGATGGTGTATCTAGCAAATCCATTAGGAATAAGTATGAATAAGTGATGTCCCGCTGGAAATCTTAAAAAAACCAGGAATTTTCACATTGTAAATTTACGAGACATTGAAAAGATTTCTGAAATTCCTGAGAACGGCACATTAATACTGGATACCATTTAGTACACTCACTAATGATCTGTCAAGACGTCTGGTACGAAGTTGTGGTCTATTCTTAATCTGAATACCTCTGAATACCTAAGGTATTCTAACCCATATTTTGACTCTGAATACCAGCCTGTGTTTACGTACTGTTCTAATAATGTCAACATATGATAAACTAGCTTTTTCCCGCAGCTCCGCCTGAGTCAAAAAGTAGCCTATGATTGACCCCGGGTCTTCAACTATATTCGTACCAAATTTCATCAAAATCCGTCAAGCGGGTTGGCCGTGAAAGCAAAACGGACAGAAAGACAGACAGACTTTCGCATTTATAATATTAGTATGGATGAGTGATGAGTAAATAACATAATCCGGAATCGTTTGTTATGACGAGGTTAGGTCGTTAGGTTACCGCTAATCGCTACCTGTGACTCAGCGTCTAGGGGCCTGAGTCCGATCCGTGCGTTGACTCAGATTATTCATAAAAATTAAGGAACGCTCGTTAAGCCTACATTAACTAAAATATGCTTAGTCCTTTTTGTCTATTATAATCTATTTTTGACGTAAAAAAACAAGACGAAACATAAATTAGTTAACTTGGTCTTATTGGACGTTCGTTTATTTTTATGGATAACGGGGTAAATGTATTCTGTTTCAAAATCCACAAAACCAAATACTTGGTTTTTATTAATATCTATTAGATATAGGTGGAAATTGAAGATTTACAAAAACTCTCATAAATATATTGAACTTATATTACTTTTATTCTTCTATCTTAAAGCAATGCAGAGCATTTTCTTATTTTGAGAGTATTTTCTAAGAAATAACGTGTTACTTATTTATAAACTTAATCAATAGTATTACATTAATTAATTGATAAAGTACTTATATCAATAAATATATTAATTGTCAGCTCGCCTGTTCGCTACTTAGGAGATCCCGATTTCGTTCGGTCAAGATGGCAAATATTTATTTCTGATTGGCATGGATCTTGGCCGTTTAATTGTTTATCTTTAGATGTGTGTGATGGACGAGTTAGTATCCCATAGCAAAAGTGTCGAGCTTTGGGGCTAATTTAGTCTGAGTGATTTGTCTCTATATATTCATACTATATATACTAATATTATAAATGAGAAAGTCTGTCTGTCTGTCTGTCCGTCTGTCTGCTACGCTTTTACGGTCAAACCGTTGAACGGATTTTAATGAAATTTGGTATGAAAGTTGAAGACCCGGGGTCAGACTTAGGCGTTTGACGCAGGCAGAGCTGCGGGGAAAAGCTAATTTATTCATATACCACATGCGGCAATTGCTGACCGGTCCAGGGCCAGCAATCGCCGGTCACCGCCGCCGGGTCGCTGTGAATCACTGACATACTTTTACCTGCCACACTAACCGCACATAATTCATTAGCGTTTGTTATTTTTCTCCTTGGCATCTGGTTGCATCTTCCGTCGTCGAAAATAATTTATACTCATAACTGTTCTTTATTTTGCGGTAGAGAAACTACTCATGATGTAATTTCAGAGGAATTGTCAAGGATCAATCAATCAAATCATTTATTTGTGAAAACATAGGTAGTAAATAAAGGTGTTAGCGTTAGAGCAGCAATGAAACAATATGAAAATGAGGATGCTGCTAAGCTAGGAAAACATTTTATATGAGTTTTGTAGGTCATTTTCAAAAAGTGAATCGACATATCACGTCACATATATATTATCCTTACGACACAGAATACCATAGGATAATAAATCCCTCGTGGTAAACGAATGTCTTCGCCATTTTTCCGGTTGGATCGAATCACACGATCTCACACCCTGCCGCCGCAAGCTGGCTGAGAAAACTTGGATATAGATGATGATGAATCCATCACAATGATCCCTTAACGCTACAATAGGCTGGTTTCCAGGGTCAAAAGACTAACATTTAAATTAGTCCGTCTTTTAGGGAATCAAAATATATTAGTGGCGTATTTTTTACTTTTGTCAATTGAGCGATAAATTATAAAGATATAACGCATCAAAGTTTAGGAGTGGGGGCTCGTGACGTCACATATTGCGAAAAAGTGTAGCACACTGTGACGTCACACGGAACTTTAACGCGCCATATCTTAACCATTCTTTGTTTAATTTTCAAAAGAAAAAATACGTCTCCAATATTTTTTGATTATCTAACTGACGGACTAATTTTATTTTTTTAGGAAACTAGCCTATTAGTGTAGTTAAATGAAATGAAGCTGCCGAAGCACATTTCTATTGTTTTAACATGTCAGCACGGCTGTTTCCCGTTGGGGTAGGAAGAGACTACGGATTTCCATAAACGATTCTGACAATGTTTGGAAGTGTTAAAAAGATCGGTTGAAAATATTATTATTTCTGCATATATAGTGATTATGATATAGAACATGATTGGAAAATCTAGAGCAGTGCAGGTGCGCCGGAACACCTGTGACCCGGCACAGTAGCCTCTTACTGCATGGCCACTGTAGCTTATATATCCTCCAGCTCTTTTTCATTTATTTGTATTCTAACAAAAAGGTATTTAAAGAAAAAATGGAACTTTCTTTTTGGGTAAAAAACATATAATATATGAGTCTTATATTTTAAAAATAGGACATCTGGTTATTTTACGATATAGACGTTTTACTATCTGGTTATTTGACGGCGTCCGGAGTGGTCTATATTATATAAAAATAGCCTTTCGCTGATACTGAACGAGTTAATAACACCAGTTTATTGTCATCTATTCTGAGAGGTGTTAGGGTCAGTGAAACGTTAGGAAATCGATCCTGGGTTCTGAAGCAAGCAGCTAAGTATTCGTGATATGCAACCAATAAAATGTAATAATGATAGCCTTTTACTTTATATTATTATTTAATTGTAATCTAATGTGTACGTTGATTTCTTAGCGTGTTTCACGTGAGAGACGAGATATGCTCAGAAAACAATGTGATCAGATCATTAAGTCTAAACAATTTTTATATTATTTAATTCCAATCGTCTACATAACTGTGGTCGATAATGATCGTTAAGTGTCATACTTAAGTTCTGCATTTGTTTATAAATATTAAAACTTTTGTGATATTAATATAAAAGACATGAATAAAGAAAACTGTTGAGAGAGTGGGGCCTAACTTAAGTATGACCCACGCAACCCGGTGAGTCGAACGACTTTAATTTGACTCATGGATTTTCTTTCACTGTAAGCGTTCTCACAAAGTCAGTTGTTGTCTACTACTAATACTTACATATAGTGAAAAAATATAACAGTGAAATCAAAAAAGTACGTTTTATTTTAGAAAATTGTATTTTGTAAGCAAATAAACTAAATAACTAATTTATGTAAACATTAATGGATATAGTTAAATCAATGTTCAATGCTCCATACAATTCTGCCCGCCGGTGACCACAGACTATCAGTAAATGTCAATCATTTGATTGTATAATCTGTGTCAATGTAACTGTCTACCGACGCGAGTGAAAGTCTATGACTTTCGCATCTTTTCTCAATTCCAACTTGAATAGAATAGAATTCATTTTTAAAACGTCAACACACATACATTATTAGGTAGCAAAATCATAAATTTTTTAAGTATTAATTTGCTTTTTTTATGGATTTTTTTCATATTAGAGTTAATTTATTTTTAACTTTTTAGTTCAATTATAAAATCGTAATTTAATTAAAACTATATAAAAACTAAAACCTTGAAAAAAACCTAAATAAAAACGAATTGAAATTTAATGTTTGTCCTTGCCCGCGCTGGATGGCGATTGCTATCCTCTGCGCGAGAAATGAGCCGGCCCTCTTGTCACCAGCGGCGTCGACAAGTTTGGGGGCCAGGATTTTGAAAAAAAAAATAATAGCAGCATTTAATTTTGTTTCTTTCTTTTCAAAGTAAACCTCTCAGGTCCCTACAGTTTCCCTAGAGTTTTAATTTTGACAGTGTACAATAGTTAAAAATCATAAAGTTAACTAAAACTGATCTATTTAAAAAATAGGGCAATAACATAAGGGTAATAGAGGCTATTAAATTACTGCGTGAACACAGGTATGCTTAACTACCGGCGCAATGCTATGTAACAATTGAATAAATATAAAAAATATAGTTTAAATCATTAAATAACAAGTTTATAATGTTATTAAAACTGTTTATATGATGCTGCGATATTTCATCATGCTTTTTTTGCTAATTACGCTTTTAAATGGAATAATATTTGCATTTAAATAAATTTTAATGATATCTTAATTTACGCATAAATACTAAACCAATATATGCAATAGAATAGGTCATTATTGATCATTCGATAGAGCTTGGTTTATTTTTTTAAAAGCCCTAGTTTTGTTTAACCATAAAGTATTTTAGGACATCATGAACTTTACAACAGTTATATGAGTTTTAAACACATATAATTTACCTACTTATATGTGTTTGTATATAAAAGTGTACTTTTAGTTGTCTGAATAAAAAAATTGTAATTGCTATAAAACTTATAATTTTTTTTTACCGTTCTGTATCTATATTATTAATTTTATTTTTATACGCAGCTAAACATGCTAAAACTTGTTTAATTATATTAAATCAATATGTGAAACATACACACACATGCACATGACAATGTAATCCTTATATATACTCGTAATTCTTTGGCGACAGTTGGAAAGTAAAATTGGAGTAGTTTCAACTTTCTCACGTCCGTGGACTGACAGCTCACTCCATTTGCATACATATAGCTTTATTATAGAAATAACCATTGATTACAAATTAATGTCGCGCCTTGAAGAGTACCGAGAAGGCTGGCAGAATTGCCATATTGCATTGGATCTATCAGCGTTGTCGACAAAAGCCGAAAAAGCTGATGATCAACGGACCCCACGATTCTATTTTTTTATACAATTAAGTAGGCAAAAAGGCATACAGCCCACCTTATGGTAAGTGGTCACTGTGGTCACCGTAGCCCATGGACTCCCGCAACATCAGAAGCATCACGTGCGCATTGACGGCACTTAAGAAATCCTTTAACGCCCTTTTTGAAAGACCCCATGTTGTAATCTCTTGAGAAAACCATGTTGGGGAGCTCATTCCACAGTATCAGCGTACGTGGGAGAAAATTTCTATTAATGTGCCATAGTTTCTACCCCGGAAGGTAAGGGTAAGCTGAAAGGTGAAAACTTCCCGATGAGCCAAATGATTTCAATTTGACATGGACATTTGGTGAGTTGAACGTTCTTGTATTGCCTCACCGGTTTTACTTAAAAAGCCTAGCCGTGGCTTGGTTTTGGTAATTACGTTAACATCATTTGTAATTGCCGCGATCGGCCTCCTGATCACGTGTTATGGTTTATCTCCTTACTCATCTGTCAAGAGAACTCAAAGCCAAGTCAAGTAAAGTCGGATGTTAGTCACGTCTGCGGAAGACGCTTAGTTTCCAGCCCAGGGTTTTCCTGGCACTAGTTTGTCCTCCTCCTTTCTGTGAGATGAATACGTTATAGCTAATTCTATTTATGAATCATTGGTATTGTTTATTTTTGTTTTTCTGGAACAACAACACTCTTGTTAATAGTTTCGAAAAAAATGTTATACTAGTTTTCAAGGTAAATAGATCTCAATCGACCTTATAATCCAAACCATACAGAGAATGAATGAATGAATGAACACTTTATTGCATCATTTACAAACAAAAGAAACACATAGTTAAATCCAATACAACTAAATGGTTACAAAGGCGGGCTTATCGCTAATGCAATTTCTTTAGAGAAAAGGTGGGATAAGTGAATTCTATGGTCTTGCTATCTATCACATATATTGTAACCACATTTGTCAATGTGTCTTGCATTGGTAGTAAAAAATTCATTTTTTTTATGACATGATGTAGACATTACGTCATATACATTTGATCATTAATGTAATAATTAATTACTAAGTACCTGAATATGTGTCTGCACGAATTAAAAATCCAGTTTTAAATTAAAGATCCAGTGTTAATATGACCTATTGCACGAACAGTAGGTAGATTAAACGTGATTAGAAATAATCATTATAATCTCGTTGTCCGTTTTAGTAAAACCATTCTTAGCTAAGAAATAAAGATATGTGTTTCTTCTACTCACTGCAAATGGGCCATAAAGCTTAATTCAAAATTATTTTTTATATAGACAAATAATCAAAATAGAAGTAATTAAGCTCAAAAGGTCAAACTTTTTTCTTCCACCCATCCATTCTAATTAGTTAATTGCTAATAGCTCTTTCCAAAAAATTCTTTCGAAATAAATCAATTACATAAGTACTTTAAAATCACGCTAGTCATTTCTGTTCGTCATTTTACGAAGCCGTTTCACAATTTTATTCAATCTAGATTAATGTAAATACAATTTGCAAAACATGCTCTCATAATCTGTGTTTATCTTTTTACTTTATCTCGAATCTTTTACAATTTCCTCGAAAAACCAGCTCATAAATTGCATTATTACAAAATGAAAATCATCTCGGTTCGATTGACAGGCTTAAAAACCCGAGGTTGGACCGACAAAGGAGGAAAATTAACTTGCTTAAAATTCTGTGTATGTGCGTCGAAGGTCGCTGATTGATCAATTTCGCTTCGGAAATTTTCCTGTAGGTATTAGCTATTTTCATTCATTTAACCATTTTTAAAAACAATTAGGCTTACAGCCTACTGGATAGAAGCCATGGACTGACCTGTAAGGAGCCATTAAATCCTACAATACCTAACAGGTCCATCACGTACGCCTTGCGATCCCTTGATAAATATTTTAACACTCATTTTGAAAGACCCCATGTTGTAGCCACTTGGGAAAATATGTTAGAAACAGATGACTTAGAGCACAATAAACTTTACTTTTAATATACTCACTATTAGCGTTAACTCTCTTGCCATCGCTCGATCTTTTACTTTATAACTTTCAACTACTCAACAATTATCTCTATTCTTTGCTCTGTCGGTTTGATTTAACTTTTAATAGCGAAATCCCGTAACCCATTGAAAAACTAGCACGAAATGCACCAAAAGAAATCGCGTTTGGTGTTAGATTTCAAAAAAAATCCGCTTGCTTGTTCTTCTGCTAAACGCTACTGGTCGAACTGTTGCCCTACCGTGTCCAAGTTATTTATTTATATTCATTGTGCGGTCGTAATGTAGCTTCTCATGGTCCATCTTCCTACTTCCGCGGAGGAGGCGTCCGCAAAAACTGAAGTTTTAATGATGCAATACTTTATTTACTTTTTAGATTGGGAATATTTCGTGAGTTGTGTTCTCACAAGAATATTTATGACGTGGGTAAATTTATATACGTGTAGCGTGTATTTATTCATTTATATCGATGAGAAGCCGATGTTGATACTAAACACGCTGCCAAAATTTGGATGATGTTTACAAAGTTACCGTATTACATAACACAAAAGATGTGAAATTAAGGCTAAATGTAATATTTTTTGTTTATGTTTAAAAAAGGATTGTTGAATAAGCAGATATTTTATGCATTATTTTACAAAAATATTTTTCATTATAATATTCACTAGGCTACATGGTCAATACACCTTGCATACCCTGGTGTCAAGATTTTCGCAACCGTGGCGACCTTAATAATATTCACTTGGTTCAGAACTTTAGAATAATTATTTTGAAAGCTTTAAACAGGCAAATTCCAAGGGAAAGCATTTACCGTATCAACAGGATTGGCATGTACGAAACCAATGCTTCGTTATCAAGTTGAGTGGTGCGTAGGCGTGGCGGGACGTGCGGATTACTGAGGCTTTACGTTTAAGATTTTTAGCTTGATTGAGTTGACTAGATGGCAAGGCAAGGAAAGGTTTCCTGAATAAAGATTAGGTCTCAAGGCGACGTTCTTTCAAAACGATAAATAAATTAAAATCCCCCGAGTCCGCTAAAATCCATTGTAAAAATCCGTTGATGAATTCTTTTCCACTCTCCACTTTGCTTGATTCAAAAATTTTAGTAAAATAAACTTTTCAGAATTACTTGACGTGTCTAAAATCCATTCTGAAAATGACTTAACGTTTCTTAATTATTCTTCTTTCTTTACATTACGCAATGAATCAGATTTTTAGAATAGGTGTCACATCAGTAAATTTTTATTGTTATGTATCAAGAATAATCCTTTTCCTATGATAATAACAGTTACTTTTAATATAATACGATATTAATTACATTACAATGTAATTGTGGTCAATGAGCAAGTTATGAGCATATAGGTTTACGACTACCTCGCGACCACGGCTCTGCGTGCGGTGTCGATAACCCAGATAAAATAACCTCGCATTTCCGCTAATAGCCATTGATATAAAAAATAATTTATTCTTATCTTAAAGGTTATATCATCAATCGGTCCTGTTGACTCTGGTATCATATTGTTTCGAAATTGTCTCTCGGCGTTTCAAGTTTTTTTTTGTGTTCTATATAGACGACATCATTCTGTAAGGTTTTTTTTCTGAGTAAACTAGCAGGACTACGATCACCATGGCTCCACCTTTTGCAACGTCACCTTAGGTTATTGACGTTTGCAACCTCTGCTGGAGTATCACGAAAATTTTTTTTACTCGTCCCTATATATGTGGCCATATTTATAATCCCATACAGAATTATACGACACTTAAAGTTAATTACTAATACATGGCAATCATGACTAATAGCTTGACGTTTATGGATTCTGAGCTCTGAAGACAGATGAGGATGCAACCAGGAAGGTGCTAGGAGGAGACACAGGGTTAGCTCATGTGAGATTCGCATCCATGACTACCCAATCCTAAACCCAACGTATAAACAACAAGACTAAACTTTGATAACTATTTATTAATTAAAATTTATACTCATATATTTATTTATTCACTTATTCACATATGAAATATAAATAATAATTATAAATTAACGATTAAAAGAAAATGTTTAAATAAAATAAAATATTGAGCCCAGATCGCTGTCGTCGCGTGATGGCAAGGTACCTGGCGACGTTCCCTCGTTGTATGGCTAGGCTGATGCGCTGGCCAACATAACCGCCAGCTCTTGAATCTCCAGAGACGTCAACTAGGCGTGCGGCTATGCTTTATATAAAAGTTTTGCATCCGCACCACAAGGCCCCAAGGTCTCCACAGCAAAAGGCGCAAATATATACGACTCATCTAGAGCCGCATATTAAAATTTTACCTAGTAATTCATATATCCTTGTGACCACAGACTGAATCAGCATATCGGATAATCAATTGCAATGAATTGAAGATTTTCATAGGTCATTGTACCGATGTCACGCTTTTTGTAGGTCGCTCGTGCAGTCAGTGCAATGCTCTCGCAATCTAGCCTTCTCGTTTCCGGCTTAAGAGTAGACCACTCCTTGTCTTTCTGTACATGAAAGACAGGGGAAACAATGTCCGTGTCGCTCTTCTATCTTCTCCTTCTTTTTACTAGTCTTCTTTCTTCTAGTTTTTATTTTCAACGGATAATAGTTTTGATAAGTTGAGCCAACATTGACAAAAGCCCTATTTTTGAAATGTTTGACTCCAGCAAAATAGGCGAGTCGTGTGATTTTCATTCGAAATATGACTGATTTCAAAATTAGGGCTAAATATATATAAATTTTTAGGTTGCTCTAACCCAGTGATTCCCAAAGTGGTCCAGGTGGACCCCCAGGGGTCCACGGGAGACTTGCTGGGGGTCTACGTAGGCGTGAACAAAAAATGGGGGTCCATAAGATGTTAATGGGGGTCCACGAAAATTTATCTGCTTTTGATAGTAAAGAGCAAAAATGTAAGCATAGTTTTTATAAGGGCCTACCTACATTGTTTTAAGTACCTATCTAAGCAGATAATATTTTAATAAGGCAAGCGACTGTTACTTGTCCAAACTTGTGTATTCGATATTACGTACAATTTCGTGTACAGACTTGCAAAGCGCTATCCGCCCGACAATGCTTAATGCTTGTTCAGACATGAACTTGATCAACACTATAAATACTTGATGCCAAAGGCAACCAAACGCATTCATTTGTTTCCGGAATTTCGAAAACAAGGCGGAATTTGGAAAAAAGTTGTGAGAAAATTTATATCTGTGTTTGCTAGTGCCGGAGAAAAGTAAGTAACCTACCTTTTTTTGTTATAGTACTTAAGTATTTTGTTTACGTGTACTAGTCGGTTGATCACAACGGCCTGTATAGATAGGTAACTTAGTAACTTACAGATATTTTAATTGTCCTCTTTCGATTTGAAGACAAACACAGCACGTTTTATTCAATTGTTTTTTCACGAGAGAAGCACTGCCTCTCTAAAAAGGCCGAATAAGCAATATTGCAGAGCAATTAATTTTGTAATTTTTCTTGCAAATAACTACTAATTTTATAAAACAGTAATTTCATAATCATGTTAAATTGATTTTGAAGTAACTATTTTATCAAAACTATTCCTTTTCGGAAAGAGCGAGCGGTGCGCGGGCGACGGGAAAAGGGCGGGGCTTGAACTTCGATGCCTGTTTGTCACGTTTTAACAATGAAGCCGCAGACAAAAAATACGCAAATACACGGAGCGCGTGAACTCATTGATTTAATAAAATGTTAGTTATCGTTTTTATGGACAATTTTGGGATTTCGACGTTTATTTTTTCCTACACAAATATGATCAGTATTCGATACTGAGTACACTAATTTTTATTTATACTATTAAAAATTAGTGGTAAATTATGTACTTTAAAATTGATACCGTTTTGTGAAAACGTTTGTATTTGTCTCAGCGGTTTATTAGTTGGTCCCTTTACAAGCCGTAATTCTATTTCCGCGTGCTGACAAAGGCTGCGGTGTGATACCTATATTCAGAAAAAAACTTGGTTACTAAAACATTTTTTTTACAGGTAAGGTAACTGACACGAAACATGGCTACAGCAAAGAAAAAATGTCGACAATATAGTGTCGATTATTTGAAATATGGTTTTGTTCCATCAGAGGCAGACAAACAATTGCCCATGTGCCTATTATGCAACAAAGTTTTGAGCAATGACTCTATGAAACCATCAAAGCTCGAAGATCATCTAAAAAGGTGTCATACTGATAAAATAGGTAAAGATTTAAAATATTTTCAAACATTGAAAGAAAAATATGGAAAGAGACCCACCATGCACAGTATGTTCGCTTCAACATCTCAAAGTAACGATGATGGCTTGCGGGCATCTTACAATATCTCATTACTTATAGCAAAATCTGGAAAACCGCACACTATCGGAGAACAATTAATTTTACCCGCTGTTGAAGAGGTTTTAAAAACTGTTTTGCACAAATCTCCATTTGACGTACTAAAAAGAATTCCATTAAGTAACAATACTGTACAAAGACGCATTGATGAAATGAGCTCTGATATCGAAAGCTTTTTGTGCAATCATCTGCAAAAAACTCATTTTTCTATACAACTGGACGAGTCAACGTTACCCAGTAATGAAGCATTACTATTGGCATATGTCCGATTTATTGTTGAGGAAGAAATTCACGAAGAATTGCTATTTGCCAGAACTTTGGAGACTGACACTAAAGGCGAATCAATATTTAATGTCCTGAGTAATTTTTTTACGGAAAAATCGATCCCATTTACAAACATTATTTCAGTGGCAACAGACGGAGCTCCTGCAATGGTCGGGCGATATCGTGGGTTTATAAGTCATCTCAAAAGAATTATACCAGGACTTACAGCTATTCATTGCGTAATCCACCGACAACATCTTGTGGCAAAACATTTAAGTGACAGGTTGAACCAATCTCTTCATTTTGTAATAAAAGCTGTCAACAAAATCAGAAGCAATGCATTGAATACACGTTTATTTGCTCAATTGTGCGACGAAAATGATGAAGACTTCCAACGACTGCTCTTACATACTGAAGTACGCTGGTTGTCGAAAGGTGCATGCTTAACGAGATTTTACTCTGTTTTCGATTCCATATTAGAGTTCTTAGAAAGTAGAGATCCAGATTTAAAAGAAAACTTGATCAAATTCAAAGCAGACATTGCGTATTTGACAGATTTGTTTAAAAAATTTAATGATATTAACTTGCAGTTACAAGGGGACAGCCTGAATTTAATAAAAACAAAGGGGATAATTTCGGCTTTTCTTGGGAAATTGAAATTTATGAAGCAAAACATTAGTCGGCGCGAATTCTCTCAATTTCCAAACTTGTCGCAGGTAGAATGTATTGATGAGGATATCCATACCTACAGTCAACATTTAAGTGCCCTGCATGATGACTTCAAAACCAGGTTTGAAGATATACTGACGATGGATATACCACCATGGATAATAAATCCATTTGATGAAACGGAAGTGGCCAATGTTGTATTACAAGAGGAGCTGCTCGAGCTAAGCACTAATGAGGAGCTGAAGGTGAAATTTAGAAAAGGCTACCCAACATTTTGGCTGCAAGCAGAAATACCCGAAAAATATCCTGGACTGTGGGAAATCGCAAGGAAATTTTTAATAGCTTTTCCCTCGTCATATCTTGTCGAAAGGAGTTTTAGTGCCGTTACAAACCTCTTAACAAAAAAAAGGAGCAAATTAAACATCACAGAGCGGGGGGATTTGCGGTTATTGCTCACAAAAATAAAGCCAAACATTGATCGTTTGCTGACACTCCATCAGATACATCCTTCCCATTAATTAAAATTATGACCTGAACCTATATTACCTTAATATTTTTTTCTTGTAATTCTATTCTTTTAATAAATAAAGTGATATAAAATGTACCATTTTTCGTTTTTATTTTACATATCGAAATATAGGGACAGAACTCAGAAGTGACACAATTTTTATTTTTTGGCGACTTTAAGAATGTGGTAGAAATGTAGCAGCAGGGGGTCCACCGAAACCAGTAAAATTTTGAAAGTGGTCCACGAGAAAAATAAGTTTGGGAACTACTGCTCTAACCCCTTAAATGGACACTAACGCCATGCCCACAAATTGTTTAAATACACACAAATGGCTTAAGGAAGGGTTGAATAATTCACAAGAACGATTTACCGGATTCTAGGGTTCGTAGACACCTGAGAAACCGCTTCGATGAGATAAATTTGCTACGTTCTGCCAGTCATCGTGCCACAAACGCTGTTTTGTAGGCCGCTCGTGCAATCACCAATCAGTGACAGCAAAATTCGCTGAAATAACATTTTATTCATGTAAAGTAATGAGTTTCTATTTGATAGCTACTTATCATTTTAATTGAGTGCTGACGTCACTTATGATAGGCGTTGAAATGCAGCCCGCAGCTCCGTGCGCTGAAAAGCTACTATGATGAAGACACTAGCGCCCTGGAGGGCGATCGCGGTAAATGCAAATGACGTTATCGTTTTTACAAAAACCAAATCACAACCGACTCACTGATTTTACATACTCAAAAATAGTTGAGGTTTGGTTTTGGTAAAGAGCGTTTAACTTTTCTGAAATCAGATCAGATCAAAACCGTCCTTCGCGCAGTATTAATGACCTACTTCTCAAATCTCCGACCTACTCTTCTGCGTCTTACTCCAAGTCGTTTGCGGTGCAGGCTGTTCGCCTGTGGAATGCTTTGCCTGTTAATGTACGCATGGCTCAAATTATTACTAGTTTTAAGAGCCAAGTTAAGGAGCACTAACCCTTCAAGGTGTGTAGAATATATATTATATGTATTTCTTATTAGTCTATACTGTCCCTGGTTCTCAAATTATATCTATGTCTGTGTTGATTCATCTATACAGTAGACATTATTTTTAATTCTACTGGGCCCACCCTTACATCATGTTCTCTTATTGCACAAAGGTTGGCTAGAATAGATTGCTTAGCAATAAGTCCGTGTTTGCGCCATATTGTTAACAATGTTATAATTTCAGTTTTGTGATTTCCCAGATGTGGGCAATAAAGTTATATTGTATTGTATTGTAAATACGTTAAGATTATTCGTAAATACTGCGATTGGCCTGTTGGGGACTTTTTATGGTCAATTGCCTCAGGAGACACAGGCGACAGCCGGCTGGATTCTTTTGGCCAAAATGTTTCTGAATGCAGTGTTCACCTGTAATTGGGTTGCACGCTAGCGCATTTTTGGGAATGTTTCATCATCATCATCATTTCAGCCGCAGTCAGTCCACTGCTGGACATAGGCCTCTCCCAATGATTTCTAAAATGATCGGTTGGCAGCAGTCTGCATCCAGCGTTTGCCTGCGACCTTTTTCAGGTCATTTGACCATCTGGTCGGTGGATGTCCAACGCTGCGCTTACCGGGACGTGGTCGCCATTCGAGAACCTTTCTGCGCCATCGGCAATCGGTTCTCCGCGCTATGTGCCCCGCCCACTGCCACATCAAAGAACTAATTTGCTGGGCTATGTCGGTGACTTTTGTTCTTCTACGGATCTCTTTATTTCTGATTCGATCTCGTAGGGAAACACCGAGCATCGTCCTCTCCATAGCTCTCTGGGCGACCTTGAGCCTTCTTATGAGGCCCATAGTCAAAGACCCCGTTACGGACCTGTATGTCATCACTGGTAACACACACTGGTCGAAGACCTTAGTTTTAAGGGACTGAGGTATTTTGGACGAGAAGACGCTACGTAGCTTCCCGAACGCCGCCCAGCCGAGTCGGATTCGATGAAAGACCTCGTCCTCGAAGCTGGAGTTGCCAGCCTGGATCATCTGACCCAGGTAGACATACTGGTCTAAAACTTCAAGGGTGTGGCTCCCGACAGAAACCGGTGATGGTGTAACATGGACATTACACATTGCCTTGGTTTAGTCCATGTTAATTTTAAGGCCCACCTGTTGGGAGACCACGTTGAGGTCGCTGAGCATGGTATTTAAGTCCTCCAGCGACTCCGCCATGACCACGATATCGTCAATGTGGGAATGTTTATTGTTATTTATTACATGTAACCTGTTGGTGTACCAAAAATTTAATAAATAGATTTTTTGGAGCTCATTCATTCATTCGACCTAAAATATTCTGTTTCTAGAGCTCATTTCCTTCTCCGCTCTCAGTTTACAAAATCGCAAATATTTTTCCGAAATGAGATTCGAAAGATAATTCAGCTGGTTTCATTGCGATTGTAGGCTGGATTGCGGCGAGATATTATCGAATGAATGTTTGCGTAATATCTCTTTGTGTTAAAGCCTACAGCTTGAAACCTAGTAAAAAGACGGATGGCACTAAATGAAGCCGAATGAAAAAATAAGCTGAACCTTAGTGTTTTACGTTAGCTGGCTTTTATTTTCCCGTTACACATTTTTCTTTTTTTTTTTATATTGTCTTTCAAATCGAAAATTCAGTCTTCCCATCAAAATGCATGTTAATTTTGTATCGACTTAATGTCATTCTTTATTTAATTTATTTCAAATTCAATTTATAACTAAATTATTTCATTTCCAAATTCAAATTTACAATATTTGATTAATTTTGCTTGCTGCCAAAATGTTTCTGAATGCTGTGTTCACCTGTAATTGGGTTGTATGCTAGCACATATCTGGAAATGTTTATTGTATGTTTTTACATGTAACCTGTTGGTGTATCAAAATTTAATAAATAAATAAATTGTACTTAATAATTTAAAAAGTTTGCAGAAGACTTCAAGACTTTTTGACACTGTGTTGTAGGCGATATGTTTTGAATTCTTTTATCATTAATATTAATACTATTAATACTAATATTATAAATGCGAAAGTCTGTCTGTCTGTTACGCTTTCACGGCTAAACCGCTGAATGGATTTTGATGAAATTTGGTATGAATATAGTTAAAGACCCGGGGTCAAACATATGCTACTTTTTGACGCAGGCGGAGCTGCGGGAAAAAGCTAGTCACACATAAATGTTAACTTAGTCTACCTGCGAACATGAACGCTGTAAAGGGTTTGAAACGTTAGGTGTAAATAAATCCATCCATACTAATATTGTAAATGCGAAAGTCTGTCTGTCTGTTACGCTTTTAGGGCCAATCCGCTGAACGGATTTAGATGAAATTTGGTATGAATATAGTTGAAGACCCGGGGTCAAACATAGGCTACTTTTTGACACAGGCGAAGCTGCGAGAAACAGCTAGTAAGTAATAAACTCGATAAAGGTATTTATGCTATTTTCTTCGAAGAGTTTGTGGAATTGAAGGCTGCTTGTGTTTGCAGGACGGCTTCCTGCGCCTAACGGCGGAAATTAAGGGATTTAGCTGCGGCGGAGAAATGTCACCTACATTTTCCGTTCGTAATCAGGTCGCGTGATTAAATTACTGTTCAAAAGAGAATTTTTCAAAGCAAAGTTTTTAATAAACTCTGAAAAGTGTAAGGCCTACTGTACTCGTATGTAGAGCTGTATCGTAGTTTTAAACATGCCCTTGATTAACCGCAACATAAGTTGTATTTTTTAATAATAAACAATAAATAAATTCGCCCTTATTATTTGTATGAATATTGAATAAATGTTCATTGATGTCACAACTATATGTATATATGGCTTTTCGTTAGCACCCTTTTCTTTGACTTAAAAATCAATACATCATCATCATCATCATTTCGTGTAGGTTACATTGTCAATCGACCATGTACGCCCTGGTGTCAGAGTTGTGCGGAACCGCCTCTCGGCCTCTGACGTGGTCCCTTTGACGACCACCATATCGCAGCCTGGACCAACGGCTTAACGTGCCTTCCGACGCACGGAATCATCTTTATTTTCAGACAATCAGGTGAATCAATACATGAAACTGCTTGACACATTTTTAATTTTTCAAAAGCTCATAGTTTACTATCCATACTAATATTATAAATGCGAAAGTCTGTTTGTCTGTCTGTTGCGCTTTCACGGCCAAACCGCTAAACGGATTTTGATGAAATTTGGTATGAATATAGTTGAAGACCCGGGGTCAAACATAGGCTACTTTTTGACACAGGCGGAGCTGCGGGAAACAGCTAGTTTAGAAATAAAGACCTTTTTTTTTAGAAACACTATACAAAGAGAGATTCTAAAACATTATTTTATTTATTTATTTATTTCAAGGAACACCAACAGGTTACATGATTACGTTCGATGAAAAATTAATTACAGTAGGTATGTTCATTTCAGCGTTTTCAAAAAAGATCCCAATTCGGTATTATGCTGGCAGATGTTATTTATAACATACACAGGCCAGCATTGAAAGGAGAATTCTAAAAATATCCATTTTATATTCACATCATATTACCAGGTCGATAGTAACATAAAATTACAGGATAAAGTTGGGCGAATACCTCCATGTTTTATACGACGTGACTTCATTACGAGTCTGCGAAAACTAGGCGAGGCTCCCAGTCCGACCCTGGGACCATTATCTCTCGTATAAATTGTTCCCGTACTACCACTAAGCATTACATACGTCCAGACGTGCCGAGCGCGGCCCTGGGGCGTGTCAGTAGGAAATTTAATGTTCACAATATATTTTGCCCGTAATCGTTAGCAATTCCCTCTGAATAGTATAAATAACATAGCTCGTGTCTGATGGCTAGGATAATTCCTAGGGTGTATTCCTAGTTGCGTCGT
This sequence comes from Euzophera pinguis, assembly GCA_947363495.1. Taxonomy (NCBI): domain Eukaryota; kingdom Metazoa; phylum Arthropoda; class Insecta; order Lepidoptera; family Pyralidae; genus Euzophera; species Euzophera pinguis. The sequence goes on from OX376159.1 coordinate 18,081,156, forward strand.
CAGCTTACGCTTCGGAGCCTATGGTACGCTATAAGTCATGGTCCTAGATTTGGCGGTACTAGTAACACAACCTCACGACTGCTATCTATCGATAACAAACGGGACCAACTGCTTAACGTGCCTTCTGAAGCACGGAGAAGGTCAAGATAGAAAATGCCACTAAAATGGCGACCAATTCAATAGTGGTCGCGTCACGTCGTCGCTTGACACGCGCATTTGCTACGGATACGCGGGTCGCGCTCGACTAACGAGCTCCTCAATAACATAGCAAAATCGTGTGCATAAAATTAAAGGATCTACGATCAAAAAATGGACAAAGTATAAAAGCAGGATATGTTAATTTTCATGAATAATTAATTTTAGAGCCGCAGCCGAAAAAAATAAAAATTACAGACGAGGTTCATACGTTAGAAGTCTATAGTTTAAGAAGAATAATTTATAGAACAGACGGCTGCACATTTCATAAATTGCAATGACGAATAAAATGTTTAATGAAACAATTAAACGTAAAATAAACTTTTTTAATAAACAAGCTTCTATTTGAATGCGCCATAAAAAAAAGGATTTACTTCAAAACCTTTACTATCTACTTACACAATTTATATGATACTAGCTTTTTCCCGCAGCTCCGCCTACGTCAAAAAGTAGCCTATGTTTGACCCCGGGTCTTCAACTATATCCATACCAAATTTCATCAAAATCCGTTCAGCGGTTTGGCCGTGAAAGCGTAACAGACAGACAGACAGACAGACAGATAGACAAACAGACAGACAGAAAGACAGACTTTCGCATTTATAATATTAGTATGGATAAGTAAAAGCTGGTCGTGCACACATACATTGCAAGAAAAAGCTTTTAAAATGCATCTCCATACATAGAGCAACACACCAATGCGTTCGAGTTGCAAGTTTACCTAATATAAGACCCCTGTTACTGTTTTTGATGCAAATAAATTATTTCTGATTTATTAAACAGTATCTACGAAAATGAAGGTACATCTCGGACATATTCAAGTCTTGGTCTGATCATCGCTACTCGGTCCAGCATGATTCCTACCTATGTTATTAATAACGATTGACTTTTGCTAATGCTCTTGCTAACTATCGAGTTTATATCGTATCTAAACTATCTGATGAGATAACATTAATATCCTCATCTCGCCAGGCCCTAGCAACGAGATAATTGCAGAGTATAAGTACAACGTAGGTTATAGGGGTATGTGATGTCTATGTCCGATCTCATATCTAGGGTTGGCGGCGTGTAATTTTTGTCATTACTAGTTTTTGCTTACGTTCTTAATTTCCTTGGGAACATTACTTTTACCGGATGAAAGGCGTAATATCCTAAGAGTGTAGTTACTTTGATATTTCTCTTTCTTAAAAAATACTAAATATACATACTTAATTTTTAGCTTTTACATTTATGACGACAAAAGTACGCGTAGGTATGCGATTTGTAAAATTGGTCTTTTCAGTCGCTTTCTTAACACAGTACTTTCTTTTCTCGAACCTATTTATTACATTCTTAAACCTGAAATAAATTAAATAATACCTGTAAATCATTATGTCTCATCAATCTAATCTTCATTATTTTATATGACCAATTAAGAAAACTTACGTCTCAGCCCTGAATAGAACTAGTTTGACTTGAAACGGGAGAAAAAAGTGGCAAAAAAAGTGCATGCGATCATCGGCGCGCGCGCACTGCGTGCCACTGCGCTGACTCAACTCTATTTGGCTTGGCAATGTTACCATCTCCGATTTAAAAAAACTATTGTTTAAAGTCCAGTTTAGAAAATCTGAAGAAGAATCATCATAAGACTCGTCTAGTCCAATCCAGTGACAACCTACTTTATTAAAACAAACATTTCCAAAATATGTTTCACTTTTATTTCACACATATTGATTATTTGTTTACCATTTAAACGTAGATTTTGGAACAAAACAATAACTCTAAAACACCTGTGTTAAGTACTCATTACTTGGAATTTTTCACCAGTTGTCATACAGCTGAGGTGTCCGAGTGGTTAAGGAGTTGGACTTGAAATCCAATGGGTTCTACCTGCGCAGGTTCGAATCCTGTCCTCATCGATGGTACTTTCTTAATTTTTCTCCATTTGTATTTTTAATTAGTTGAATTAAAATACCTTCTACGCTGGTTAAAGTAAAGGAAAATTAAAATGTCTTTTCTAATACCCTAATACTATTTACATCTCAAACGAAATAATTGGTGATACTCAGTAACTAATTAATTAAAGATTAAAAAAATAAAAAAAGACTCTATACTTGTAGCTCTTTTAATATCCTATGTTTTAAGCGTTTATTAAAAATTTACAAAACATATTTGCAACTGAGAAATTTTCTGAAATCCATAGTCACTAACAAGAATTCAGTTTCCTTTTATTCCATAACTTTAAACAAAAGCTAGCATGGGATATCCTAAGTTGGTCTAGAATAGGTATAAATTAATTAAAGGGATAATTTCTTTAATAAAACGAGTAGACACACTTTAAAGTACTAACAAAGCACTAAACATAATATAGAGATACACCTGTGTCAATAGATGCTATACTTGTAACTTGGCGTTTTTCACCAGTTCTCGTACAGCTGAGGTGTCCGAGTGGTTAAGGAGTTGGACTTGAAATCCAATGGGTTCTACCCGCGCAGGTTCGAATCCTGTCCTCAGCGATTGCTGTTTCTTAATTTTTCTCCATTTGTGTATTTAATTAGCTGAATCCACCTTCTATACTAGTTGAAAAACTAAAGAATAAAATCTCTTTTCTAGTATTAGAAAAGAGATTTTATTCTTCAGATTTTAGTAGTAGTATTACTTATATCTCGAATGAAATAATTGGTAATATCAATCAAAGTCTAAAAAAATAAAAAACTCTATACTTGTACCTGAAAAATGTTCTTTACTCCATAGTTCACTTACAAGTATATCGTTTATTCCGTATCTTTAACTGAGAAAAAGCTACCACGGAAGACCCTGAGTTGGATCTAGCATAGGTCTAATATAAATAATTTCTTTAATTATATACCTAGACACACTTTTAAGTATTAACAAAAAACTAAACGTTATGTAGAGATGCACCAGGGTCAATAGAAGTTATACTTGTGACTTGGCGTTTTTCACCAGTTGTCGAGCGGAGGTGTCCGAGTGGTTAAGGAGTTAGCCTTGAAATCCAATGGGTTCTACCGGCGCAGGTTCGAATCCTGTCCTCAGCGAGTATTGTGATAACCCTTTTTACTATTTCCTCATATTTATTTTTCTTTATTCTCCTATATCTTTCGGGTAGAGCATATTGTCTGATGAAAAAGATAAACTATATTATTTTCATTTCTTTATTAACCTATACTGTCCCACTGCTGCAAAGAAAAAAATCCATTTTCCCCCACTCAATCAAATATTTCTTTAACATTTTATTGAACACAGTTGCTCACTAATACACTCGTATGAGTAACAAATGTCTCAGTGACAACAAAAGTAGACGATCTCATAATCCGAGCATCATTACCATCCCTTTTTGTCCACGTTCATTACGCCTGTCATTATACTACAGTAATAAGGAATGCCAGACTTAACAAACTAGGCATCGTTATAACCCGCATCATTAGTATGTAGTTTTGTAGTTGAATTTAAAAATAGCTTGTTTGGGCCTAAGCTCCGCTCCGAAAGGTAAGTAGTTCATAGATTAGATTTATCAAAATTTTTATGTTTTTACTGTTTCAAAATGTGAAATTTTTCCTAAACTTTTTACTGTTCAACATGTGTTTAAAAAAACTACGTTTTTCTATAATCTAAAGTTTAACAGAGTATAGACATGGTTTTAAGCTTTGATAAACAGTAGTCTAAGAGTTGAAGAGTACTTTAGGTTATAGATAAAAACGTAATTTTACGATATCATTTTTTTAGACACGTGTTTAACAGATGTCTAACTTTTTGTAGTAACACGGTAACATTCAAAAGGGTGCAAAGAATAATTTTCTTTTTGATATGTTAAGAGAACCAACGTCGACAATAGTTGAGACACGCGTCAATACACAATACATCAATGTTCAAACTTCTTTATGTTTCTCTGATACCAAGCCGGCCAAATAATTTGATTAACCCAAGCACTTCATTCTAAAGACAGTCTCAGACACGTGATTATGTGATAATTGTCGAGAATGTGATGAATACTTGACTAAGACAAGACACTCATAGCTCATCGTAACACGATGCCTCGCATTCCCCTCGCAGGGAATGTTGTCTGAACAAGACGAAATTTCTAGTGAATACCTACTTTCCTCAACAATTTTCACGGCTTTTGAGACGTATAATGTACTAGCTGTTTTCCGCAGTTCTGTCTACGTCAAAACGTAGCCTATGATTGACCCCGGGTCTTCAACTATATTCATACGAAATTTCATCAAAATCCGTTCAGAGGTTTGGTCGTGAAAGCGTACTTAATCATGTTATATTTAATTTTATATTTTAAAATATGCAGTGCGTTAGTTCAAAAGTTAACGTATGGTGAAATCTAAAAACTGAAAGGCAAGATTGGGGGAGTGGTTTAGGAGGCCAAATATTAGTTTTATTGAAGTCATTAAACGTGTCTTTGTTTGTACGCTTTTAAAAATGTATTTATTTATTTATTTATTTTTGCAAAAGGTTTATATCCAATAATGAAACTTAATCTAATCAGTGGCAGGTCGCTAATGAAAAAAAATATATACTTGCTTAAATCGATTTTCGTAGAAAAATAAGACAATCATAATAATCACTAATTACTGTCCAATATAACAATAACTGCACGAGTTCTAAATAACCCTTTTTAGCGGTCACACGTAAACCATAATTAACCTTTTGTGTCAATTTTTTCAAAAAATAATTTATTTATCTTGTTATCTCTGCATCGCACATCAAATTAACCATATATTAGGACATTTTGTAAGTAGTAGTCCGTCTGGGGAAGTACCTCCACCCTTCAGAAGACCGCAGTGATGCAGTGTTGTGTTCCTGCTGGTGAGTAGGGTCGCCAGGCTCCAGAGGGGTCGCTGTGCCGATAGCGGACAGGTCAGCAACGCGCTCGTAACATCTCTGGTGTTGCAGGCGTTCATAGGCTACGGTAACCACTTACCATCAGGTGGGCCGTACGCCTGTGTGCCTACTAAGTTGTATAAAAACAAAAATATCTATAGACATAGATGTCATATTATTATGTTAGATACGAAGCTGAAATTAATTCAAGTTACGTCTGGTACCTGATATGTTGTTTGTATATTATTATTCAGCTCAGTAAATAGCTCCCGAGAGGGTAATAGGATGCGTTACCTAAAATATTCATGTTAGAATTCACTGGGGACTTGAAATGAGCTGTGTTTAATTATTCCTGTACGTTAATACTGTGCCTAATTATTCCTATGTGAGTGGTAGAGAATGGCCATTTCACCGTTTGCACTTAAATAAGTTTTTAATTCTTAAAATAAATCCAAATAATAATAATGCATGGTCAGCAACACACACGTGGCACTCCTGGAATTACAGGCGTCCATAGGCTAGGGTAACTTCTAATCAGATGGGCCGTAAGTCTGTTTGCCTAAAGAATTCTATAAGAAATCAATAAAACATTATCACAACTATTATTCTAAAGACAAATTCGAGTTTGAATATATGTTAGTCCCGTCGGCGTCGTTACGCTTCGTCACTGAACCAATCTACCTGAAACTTCGTATATACAAAAGGAGAAGTACTAAGAAAAACAAAGGGTACCTTTAGTCTTACAAAAAAGTGCCGTTCCCGTGGGATAGGTTGGGGGAAAAGTCTTTTCGCATATAGTATGTATGAACTTGTAATAAAATCTCTTTGGCTATACCTACTATTTGTATCTGGCTAGTTTTGGTATCATTAAAAGTTTAAATTTAAAAGAGGATAATTCCAAATCAAAATTAGGAAAATGTGTGATTTTCATTTGTTTTATATACACACACACACACACATACACACACATATATATATACACACATACTTCCATACCCTCCATCCATAATTAATCCATACTAATATTATAAATGCGAAAGTCTGTCTGTCTGTCTGTCTTTCTGTCTGTCTGTCTGTCTGTTACGCTTTCACGGCCAAACCGCTGAACGGATTTTGATGAAATTTGGTATGAATATAGTTGAAGACCCGGGGTCAAACATAGGCTACTTTTTGACGCAGGCGGAGCTGCGGGAAACAGCTAGTTTGCTATATATGCTATACTTGATTAATTTACATATTACGAGTAGTTTTATTTTGACAGTTATTGACAATAAAATAAGCATAAAAGGATACAACACGGTCACACCTGTTTTTGTTCGCTTCTAATATTTTGAACAATGCCTGACGTCACTTAAACGTTTTTAAATTAATGTTAATTTTTGATATGATATGTCTTTAATAATAACGAATAAATGCCCCTCTGTTGCCAAATGCGGCGACTATTTGGGGGGCCCATTCACTGAGTGGCGAGTCACCGCCTGCCACTAATAGTCAGTAATCATGATTATGGCAGGCGTCCGATTTCTATTGCAATAGCCCAGTTTAAATCCATCCAAACTTCATCACCATAACCCATTTATTCTTTTCACCTATTAGAAATAGTTCCTCCTCCTGCCGAGACCTGTTCATGGAAATGTCAACTATTGATATAGCCGAGAACGGGTTTTGGCAGGAGCACCACATGACATCAACTTCTCCAAAGGGCCTCTACGTGTTGGATCCATATCCCCGCGCAAGCCTCTCAAAGGACCGGGGTAACCCGTGAATCCCAAACGAATAAATGGATGAGATATTTTTTTTTCATGATAAATGTCGGAGATCGGAGCTTTAAGCTTTTTTCCACGTCGCCGCGTCATGTTGCTAAAGATGGATCGATGTTGCTAAACAATTTATTGCCCTGAAAGTTATCGGCTCCATCTTGTCTGTTTTTCTTTGTGTAGAGCAAGCAACTCGGCAAGAAAGTTGGGCAAAACTTTGGTGCTACTTTGTTTGGGTTTTGGGATAAAAAAATATTGATTTGTCATTAATCTTTTTTATTTTCATTTAATGCACGTTAACCTGGAATCTGCATTTTGTGTTGGATATTTAGCACAATATAGTGACAAAATGTTTTGTGTTTACTGTATTTTTGTAATAAAAACACGTGATAAAAGTACTTTGTTAAAATATGAAATTGTTAATATAGTTTTAAAAAATGAAAATGAAAATCTAGACCTGGCCCCTATTTATTTAACATTTTAATATCATGAACGATTTATTTATAAAACTTTATTATTTCACAAGTAAAAAGTTACAAAAGTACTACTACATGATTATTTATAAGCTTACGTAGTATCTTTCGAATCTTTGTACGTGGTTACGACCAACTGTGCACACCAATTAATTATCATGCCGACGCCGACGGGGTGCTTGCGGCGCGGCTGGTGACATTTCGTAGATAGTAAATTATTAGCTTGTAAATTGAATTATCCATTAACAACTCTTGACACGTCCTGTTTATTTGTTTATGTTGTAATTGAGCTGTACACGTAACATGTAGAATTATTTGATTATTTGATATACTTACTCAGCGACCCGAAACACAAGACTTCTCCACTCCTCCCTATTCTGTGCGATTGTTTGCCAGTCTGTCTTTTGTAGGGTTACCCCAACTAAATTGGAGCTACCAAGTAAGTTGGGAAAACAAGCTAAATATTTATGTAATTAGGATCTTAAAAGTATTTAAATCAAAGCTGCTGAAATGTTTACTGTTTTGCAGGATAGGTTGAAACTACTTCTATGCTTATGGGTCAGTTAGTAAATTAGTTTGAGCTAATATTGTAGAGATAAATAGTGAAATGTCATGTTAGTTCCTTGTTCATGTTGAGTAATTTTGGTTTTAAATGGCTTTGAATGGCGGCTTTGATGACTGGACTCCCTCAATAAGATTACTGGAGCTTCTCCGTGTTTCAGAATAACTTCCTTTGATCTCTGCTGTTATCCCTGACAGTCTGATTAGAGATAGAGCCTTTAGATTCAGCTTAACAAGTTTTAGGTATTCAGAATTTCCGTATGTCTTTGGTATTAAAAATGTGTTTGGTGCACATGTCACGAAGTGTATGTTTGATCGACACATTCGGTTCGGCGTGCCTGCGAGACTTGAAAGTCAATATTTGACTTCTAACTTTTGCGTTTCCATGAATAAAATATTACCAATTTCGGCTCGCAATGTTTGAACATGTTCAAAGTTATGTATTCTAATATTGTAGTCGAATAGGAAATCTAATTTAATATCCTCTCATGTCTGCAGAAGCTAATAAGGTCGTATTATAAATTGAGTCGGCTGTTCATTAATCATTAGTCGTGTAAAATGAGTTTAATATCACAAGCTTATTCAGCTTTCTATTACTCAATGGTGGGCATAACCCTCCCTCTATCTACGCCAACCTGTCTTCGCCTGAACCTACTCATCTCACGTCACCTCTTCTTATCCTCCCTTATACGTTCTAAATACATGACGATTCGGTACAAAGAATTTCAGTTTGCATCATGATAAGAATGAGAAGCTTTACCATTGTGTGCAAAATTTTAAATAAACATTAAATCATGCCGATATTGATTCACGATATTGCATGATGTAATCATAGATGATTGCACGCAAGTATGTACTTTTTGCCCAATGCAATCCAATATCAGGTGCAAAATGGTACCGTCGAACTCGCTACAATCACAATTTACAATAACGTTCAGGTCTTTGCCCCACTTGGAACTGTTTAGACATAAATTGTTTTTTTTTTAAGTCGGGTGAACAAACTTGCCGGTCCTGCGGCGCCGGTTATAATCAGCAAAAAAGTAATTCTAATTTGATTGCATTGTGGAATCGTAAAAAAGTGATTGGGGCCGCATTCCTGGGTGCTGTCCTGCCGGCGCTCCGCTGACAGCTCCGCGGGCCGAGGCGCCACACCACTCCGGAGCACCGCTAATCTATAGGGTTGACACAATGATGGAGATAATATGTTTTGCAGTATCTCAGGTTGATTTAAGTGAAGTTATCGTGCTTTCTTTTTGCACTTTATCTTTTAAAATTTCTTTATCTTTATGTTATATTTCGTCTTGTAAACAAAAGGCCACACGAGGGCCTCTCAATTTTACACCACTTGCAAGGCTCTTGGAATAGCGATTGCATTGTCTGTTTGTTTTTTTTTAATATATCTATGATCAATATCAGGTTTGTAATAGAAATAATAAATTAAAATATGGTCCAAACCAAAATCCCTTTTTTGGTTTGGTGAAAGATTGAGACTTTTATATTACTAATGTATAATTTCAAAATTGTAACAATAAAAGAAGAAGAAGTCTAAACTTGACAGCCCTATGGTCATAGGAATTAAGATTTTAGCACTCGGTCAACGCACCCCGGGCCTGCGGATTGGCAGTCCGGCATTTCACCAGGTTTGGTCGTTGTCGCTTACAGTAGCTTAACGGGGTCAGCTTGACAGCAATCTTGTACCAAAACCTCTTAATTAATTTTTTTTTTTTTTTTTGTGATGTATATGGATGAGGCATTAAAGTAAAAACACATTCCAGGTGTACTCAATCTTCTCTGGTCGATTGATAAAAGTAGTAAATATAATGAATTTCAAACGAAAATTATCACTGCCGTAAGGTTTATAATAGTTTACGAGTTATAAATAATCCATTAATTAAAAAAAAACATGTAAAATTCCAATCCATGGAAAAAATGAAGTTGGACATATTTTGACATTTGACATCTACGATATCAAGATGGCGCTATTTATGAAACTTGCCGTGATTTCGTTTCAGATTTGTTTTAACATCTAAAGAAAATTTTATAGTAGGTTTTATGACTAAGACCTTTCACACTCTTAGTAGGCCCTTCAGGGGGCTTACCATAAACTTTAACAAAACCATGATGGTTTTCGCCCATCTTGTTTTAAGCTTAAAATAATATTGTTCCAAATCGTACCATGAACTTTTAAAACAAGATTGTTGTATTCCTGCGTAGAGTTGTGAAAGAACGAATGATTTGTCTATTCCCTGGTGATTGTGAGAGCGAGACTCCGCTATATAATTCGTATAGCTGCATCACTTTTACGCAGTGTTCCAATTGACTCTCGTTACGAAATATTGAATTTTAAATTTAATATATTGAATTATGTGTTTTTAAAGTTGATTATGTGTTCAAAATATATAAAATACATTTATATTATTAAATTTCAATTACAACAACTAAAAAATGAAATTTGGGTTATGATTACAAACGAAGCTGTGCACGCAAATGAGATTCGGAACATTTTTTTACGTTTTATAAAGACAACTGACAGTTCACGCGCAGCCACTCAAAAGGTCTCGCACTGAGTTTGTTTAGATAAAAATATTTTAATAATAGCTTTGGCTAATTCCAAGTAAGTTAAATGCGGGGTCCAGATTCACAGGTTTTTCTCGAGAGAGAACTGTGAATGGGGACAGCGTTCTCGTACTCTTCTCCTTCCTTTGTTGAACGAGGGTCCAGCAGTAACAGAGGAGAAGTTAGAATTTACCTTGTTATTTGTAACACAAGATCATTGAAAGAATCACACTCAATATGAAAAAAGTTTTGTTTCCATCACATCCGACCAACTTTTTCAAGATCGCTAAATTTGACGTAAAAACAACATTGCTAACTGTTAAATACTGCTCATGGTACGAAATTGAATGAACAATTTACTGTGACGTAATCAAAACTGCTAGGAAATGCAAGCTTAAAGTAATATTGTTTTTTACGTGTCATGGTACGAATTTCGAGAGTAATATTAAAATAATACTGCTATAAGACATTATGGTAAGCCCCCAGGCCCTACTTCGGCCCTATAGCATCGAGCGTTTGTGCCACTCGGCGAGTTTGCATTGCTCTAATTGTTTAGTAAAAAAAAGGTTTTGTGGAAGTACAATTATTGAGTACTTACAAAATTAAAAAGAATACATAGATTTTATAAATTTTCATACTATATTGACCAAATGTATTTCGCCCGAGGTTCATCCTTGGTTGCTTTTTGTCGATAATAAAATAAATAAATAAAATAAAAAGCCATTTATTCTACTACCATATCAGTACATGTCTATTAATTTTTTTTTTTTTTTCTTTTTTTAAATATCATAATTTTCATATATTTAATAAATCAATAAATCACAAATTCATTTTATTATTTGCCCAAAAAAAAAAATTAGGTCCGTCTTAATTTTACATTTTGTCAATTAATTAAATAATAATAATAATCAAATAATTTCTGTCTATATATATATTTTTATTTTTTTATTTTTTATTTTTTATTTTTTTTTTTTTTAAATATTTGTCTAGGTAGTAGTCGCCTCCTGGGCGTAGGCCTCCCCCAAAGCTTTCCAAATACGTCTATTTCGGGCTTTTTGCATCCAGTCTGCCCATACACTCTTTCCAAAAATATCTCGCATCGTGTTCTAGGTCTTCCTCTGCTCCTTTTGCCATCTCTTGGTATCCACTCTGTCGCTTTCTTTGCCCACCTTGAGTCTTTCATTCTGCACGTATGGCCAGCCCATTTCCACTTTAGTTGTCGTGTCCTATATGTAACGTCTGTCACTCTAGTCTTTTTTCTGATATTGTGATTGCTCACTCTGTCTGAGATTTTAATACCGAGCATGCTTCTTTCCATTTTTCTTTGACATATGGCCAGTTTATCTTCATCCTCTTTGCGCAAAGACCAAGTTTGGCACCCATACGTAACACAGGGCAGGATCGCTATATCGTATATCTTTCTTTTTATATTTAAATTGATATCGTTATTTTTCATGACTTCCTTTAAGCTCCAAAATTTTTTCCATGCAAGTGCAGTTCGTCTGAGCACTTCTTTTTCTGTGCAGTTATCAAAAGATACTGACTGTCCTAAGTATAAATAATCTGACACGTATTCGATTTTATCACCGTCAACAATAACATCATGATTGCAGCTGTTAGTTAACATCTTCGTCTTAGACACATTCAAAAACAAACCCACCTTTTTGCTCTCTTCAACCAACTCGTTTACCATGATTGCTAGTTCTGAAGAACTTTCTGAAAAGACTGCTATGTCATCTGCAAATCGTAGGTGGCTCAGATTCTCGCCATTCATATATACTCCCTTGTTGTCCCAGTTCAGCTTTCTGAAAACAGATTCAAGCACAGCTGTAAAATTTTTTGGAGAGATCGGGTCTCCTTGCCGCACACCGTTGGTAATTGGAAACTCAGGGCCTTCTTTTTCTAACTTGATTGTGGCTCGGCATTTCGAATATATATGGCGTAACAGGTTGATATAATTTATGTAGACACCTTGCTCCGATAGTGCTACCCAGATTGCGTCATGTTTTATAGAGTCAAATGCTTTCCTGTAATCTATGAAGCAAATGTAGAGTTCTTTATTGTATTCATTTGCTTTTTCAATTAATTGTGTTACTACCTGTATGTGATCTGTAGTTGAATATTTTTTTCGAAAGCCTGCCTGTTCCTCCTGCTGGTTCTCATCTAGTATATTGGTTATTCGATTTAGAATTATTCTGGAAAAAAACTTTATATATGTTTGTCATTAGGCTAATTGGCCGAAAGTTATTGAGGTCGTGTTTATCTCCCTTCTTATGTATCAGAATAATTGTAGATTTTGACCATTGTTCCGGTGTTGACTCAGATTGAAGAACATTATTAAATTAAATTTGCAGAGGTTTACAAAGAGCTTCGCTAAACGATTTAAGGACTTCGTTAACTACTTGATCCTCCCCCGGGGCCTTATCGTTTTTTTGCATTTTGATTGCATACTCTATCTCCGTGGTTAATATATTTTCAGGTTTCTCGTCGAACATTTCATTGTAATAAGGTATTTCTTCAGATGTCTCTGTAGTTGAATTATAGAGCTTCTTGTAAAAATTTGTTGCTTCATTTAAAATATCCGCCCGCGCTGCCAACATGTTTCCAGACTGGTTTTTCAGACTAGTTGCCCAATCCTTCTTCTTGTTTAATTCTTTGTACGCTTTACGTATAGCTCCTGTCTTTTCTATGAAGTTCTCGAAAACTGTTTGTCTACGTATCTTCCTTTCATGAGTTATGGCCCTATTGATTTCTTTACTTATTTCGGTTATTTTTCGTTTTACTTCTCTTGTTCTTTTTTGTCGGTATAATAATTTCCGTCTTTCTAGAAGATTCAAAGTTTTATTATTTATAGTTTGATCAGTTTTTTCAAATTTGGGCAATGTGTTAAGTAGTGTCTGTATAACACTCATGAAGTTATTATACTGAGTCTGAATATCCGGCGACTCGGTTACTGCCAATGTAAATTTATCTTTCCAGTGCTTTATCTCGTCACTTGAAACAGTTGATAGGATTTTTGATTGTGGTCTAGAGTAAATGAGTCGTTTCTTATGTCTGTTCTTTAAATTTAATTTGCATCTTATCATTCTATGATCAGAGTTAAAGTTCAAATTATTTATTATGTCAAAATTTTGTATTGCAGAAGAATTATTTGTCAGAATGTAATCGATTTCATTAAAATGTTTCCCGTCTGGATGACGCCATGTCCATTTCTTATGAGATTTTCTTTTAAAAATACTATTGAGGAATACTAAGTTGTTCTCCAGAGCAAACTCTACCAGTCTATATCCATGTGGACTTCTTATTCCGTGCGAAAACTTGCCAACTACACTCTCTTCACCTGATCGTGTTTTACCAATTTGGGCATTGAAGTCTCCAAGCACAATTAGGTTTTTGCAGTTTACAGAGTCGAGGGCCGTCTCTACCGATTGCTTTTTGTCGATAAGGCTGTTACTAATTATTAGATTAAATCATTATTAAATTCTTATTCGTCTTCGTCCAAGCGTGTTTTCCAGTTGCGTGCTCAGCTTACGTTTCGGAGCCGAAATGCTTTTTACTCGAGATGGACCTTGATTTTGGTGTTGGTTACTACAATGGAGCGACTGCTGTTTGACCTCCGTAACGCTTTTTACTCTAAAACAAGACTAACAGGAACATGGGTGTCCAAAACTGTCAGATGTTCAGGTCGCCTAAAGGCTTCTGACACGGCCTAATGATTGTCATCTATCGACAACACCAAACGACTTAACGTGCCTTCTGAAGCACGGAGGAGGTCGAGAGACCAATCCAATACGGGTTGAGTCGCATCTCGCCGTCGTTTGATACGCGCATTGCTACTCGTACTTCGGATACGCGCGCCGCGCTCGGTTCTCGAGCTTCTTGTTATATCTGCTAAAGGACATTATGTAGGTGTGGTTTAAGTTTAAATTCTTTATTATTGGGACTACTACTACGGAACCCTATATTGCGCGCGGCTAGACACGACACTTGACCACTTATCTTCCATACTGTCGCGTTTCGACTTTTATTTAAAATCTAAGTACGAGTAGGTTGCTAGTTTCTTTACCAATGCTAGTAAAATTATTTCTGTGCCAATATGAAACACTAAGCTATTTAACACACGAGTGATAGGGAGTTCTCGGTAGCAGTCATCGAGCAGTATCAGATACCCGTCGATGTAGACAGGCCATTTATACTATCACATACCTTACGTTCTAACTAATCTTTCATTATCATCTTCTTCATGTATTGTAGAGTCAAAATGACCGTAGACTGCACTGCATTGTATTGAATTTGTGTATTAGAAATATTCTGCGGGTGGTGAGTACCACATGGGGTAAGTATAAACGTAGGTACTGAAACGTGGGGTTGGGTTCGACGTATTTCCGGAAAATATGACCCTATTCGTATGGCAGAGTTGTCACCTTTATTGGCTGGTGATTCGGTGTAACATATGTTTGAAGTATATTTTTAATACAAGAAATATATTAGTTTGCATATATAGCATTCCATAACCACTGGGGTTTCATATATTTATAGTTTAGTATTCGTGTTTAATAGTCCGTAAGACGCTTATAGTAAACGTATTTAATTTTATTTACAAACTACATTTACAAAATTTAAATTGATAAAACAGAAATTTTTTGACATTAAGATTCTTATATTATTTTTAGGACCAGCCATGTTGACGCAAATCGTACCTGTGTATGACGCACATGGAAATTTAGAACTCTGTCTTTTTTTGACGACTTCTCTGGGGAGAAACCCCATTATGGCTTATTTAATATAACTGTCTCCGTGGTGTGTTCGATTCCCACGAGAAGTATACTTTGTTTAGTTACTTTTATTTGCTAAGAACATTACAGCCTTAAATCATCTGATACTCTGATAATAATAAAGATTCCGTGCTTCAGTGGTCCCCGCTGCCTTCGTGATCGTTAAAGGAATCACGTCAGAAGCCGAAAGGCGTTTCCAAAAAAATCTGACCAGGGTCTTCAGGGTCGATTAACCATGTAATCCACTTGATATGATGATGAGCCCTGATAATGGGAAATATCTTTCGACCTATGGAGCAGTTGAGATTCCTATTTTGGAATGCTCAGTTTAGGTCACTACGCTATATATGTATACTGTAACGGTACACCTACCACGAGTTTTTATTAACGCAGACGCTAGCGACCGCGTTAAGATTTAATATGGAATTTCTTAGTAAAACCATACCAAATTGTTAAAACGCAGTCGCTAGCGTCTGCATCAATGAAATCTCATGGTGGGATCGTACGTCAAGTACGGAAGAGAGAGTAAATGAAGAACGTCTGTACAGTTCTGGGTTTAAATTAGAATTTATTTTTAATTATTTGTGAACGAAGCCCACGTATGCTTTTTTAATCTACATACTTTTTTAAATTTGTAGCCAGTACCATACCGTAATAATGAGCTGTTGTAATAATGAGCTTCTTACTGAAGTTGTAACTTTGTTCTATTTCGTGGAATTGTGTTTGATAGAGTGGACAGCGTTGTATTTACTGTATCAAAACAATGTTCGAACAAAAGGATGTTTGTATTCCGGCTGGTGCTGATGACAGCGGCGCCGCCGCCGGCGGCGTGGTAGGGAACTAAAACAATTTCCACTTGTCAGTGTTGCCAGCTCGTACGGAATTTAATTAACTATAAGAGCGAGTTAGTTTTGGGCCGAAAGTATTACCACATCCTGAAACTAGCCTAAATGGGTTTTGTTATGGAAAATAAGGAAGCCACGATGTGTACAGTAGTTGAAGTAATAAAAACAAAAGACATCAGTAAAAATAACGTGCCATTTGCTCTAATTGGGTACTGGTAATGTAGAGCAAAAAAATCAATATGCTTTACTTGCTTAAACAAATTATTATTATTTTTTTTCGTAATTAAACTGTATGAATTTAAAATTGACTCTATAGTTGGTTTTTAATCCCTCCTCAGGAATCTTATTATGATATATTATAAAAAATCTAGTTTTGATTTCCTGAATTTATTGTTATTTTTTATTTAGATCAAATTTTTTTCGAAGTTTTCTATCAATTTAAAAAAATGTTGAATACAGTCACTCACAAGCATTACAATACTTTTCCCCATACTTAATAAAAGCCCCATTATAAAAAACGCGTGATAAGGATATCAGTAACAAAATGTAAATTTCTGATCTATTAAACGCAATTTAACAAAGTGCTGGTTTCACATTACACTCCATGGTGGTATGCCACATGTCAATCACAAGTTAACTAGTTAACTACACAGAAGCCGGTTAACATAACTGTTATTAATCTAATTTGTAACTATCAAACTGTTCAGACACCGCTTCCCGGAGACCTCCTAACTTGTATCATAAAATATCGAGAGTGAAAACGAAAAGCTTCTCAGCTATATATATTTATTATTTATAAGGTGTACAAAACAGTATTACAACCAAAATACTCTTACTGTCTTATTTATAAAATTCGCCTATTCCAAACATAATCCGACTTTACACTAGGACTTGTTAATCCCAGAGTAGCGGAGTATTAACTTGCCAATTTCATTGTTATTAATAAACGTGGTGTAACCTCGGACTAACTATACATTTCTTACACCTAGATTAAAGCGAATGTAATGGCAACCCCATTTTTTAAAAAGTAAAAAGAGTGGGAAAATGAATTACAAAGGAATAAAAAGGACTTTTGGCGGGAAGCTGTAAAGAGCAGTATCGGCGCTGTATTTTATTTTCCAAAATTTGTGTTTTTTTGAGTGTTTGTGCATAATAATGGTAGATTATTATTCGCAATGTGTTCAAGAACAAGCGTGAGTGTTGGGAAGTGATACAGTGTTCGATTTATGTGATTTCCTCGCTTGTTGTCAAAAGCTCCTGGAAATCGCTAGGTGCAGTTTTTCTACCACTTCACTTAGCCTGACTCTTCTGACTCGACTTGATTATGACTTGACTTGACTCAACTACTGACTTGACTTTATACTTGTTTAATTATACAACTTTAAAAAAAATATTTAACTTGTTACTGGCTAAATACGAAAGTAAGAGCCAAACTGAAAGAAAAAAAAGGAATAAAAATCATGTCAAATTGACAGTTCCCTTTTTTATGTATGGCTTTTACTTTCGTATTTAGGCAGTAAGTAACAAGTAAAAATAATACAATAAAGTCGTTTAGATATGAAAGTCTAAATTCAAGACAGTAGTTAAGTCAAGTCAAGTCGAGTCAGTGTGGCATTTTGACTCGACGATAATTGTTCCGGTTTAATAACGAAGAGTCTCGTAATCTAGGGAGACTATCGCTTGGCAGTTGGGCCAAGGCATAGTCAGAAGATTCCTCTCTCTGGAGCCCTGACCACCGGCAGCTTGGTTCAAACTCCGCTACCTCTTTTTTGTATATTTTTAAATATCTTTTTTTTTACTAATATAAGAACAATAGTCAAACGGCAGTTCAGGAAGATTTTTGTAAATGGAACATATATTTCATTCCAACGTACTTTGTAATGTTTTACACGCCTCATTAATAGCATTCTACTACACTCGTTTATTTCATCTATCACTCTTAAATCATCAATAAAATTATCCCTGTCCATCTTTTTAGCACAATAAATAAACAACATCACACTTTAGAAAGAATATGCATAAATTAACAACACGTAAAGTTATACTCGTAACATAAAATGAACGCTTCAAAGCCGAAAAATGTTAGGTTGTGAATTCAATGGCCAAAAAAATGTCACAAAAAGACCCATATTCTATGTTTAGTCCGTCCTTAAACCATGTGGTGCCTTGGAGTATCTTTTACTCCGAGAGTACGCTCGGATTAGTTTACTCCATCGTTCCTTCATGTTTATTAATACGAATTATCATTACTCCAAGCTTAAAACTTGGAGTAAAGTTATTCTTGCTTTAGTCTAAGTTTATTAATAAGGCAGTTAAAGAATAATGTTTTTTGAATAAGAATTATGGTTTTGGAGATACGGCGGGAGCGGTGATTTTATGCTCGACTCGACCGCCAGTTTGCCTGGGGAAGCGCGGCTCCGACGATGTTTCGTCGAAGGTTGTATATATGCTCCAATCCTTAGAAACTTCAATTGCGCGATTTAGTCCGCCATGCTAATTTTTGCGTCTTGTATGGGAATTTCTGTTTTTCGGTTTAGCGCCATCTGTTGCGTCGACGATGTAATTATTTGTTGTGCGAATGTGTTTGTTAGGCAATCTATTTGTTTTGATAGCCCAATTTATGATGTACGTTACGTCGTGTAATTAGAGCACACTAGAGTTAGCTGTATAGGTGTTTTTCAATACCCTCGACGCTTTGTGATCACATCGTCGATCAATTTTCACTCGACGGATGTCTCGTCTTGATTATTTATGATTGCCATTGGCAAAGAGTATACTATCAGCTTTCACACGGAAGCCAGTCAATGGGCAATGGGCGCAGATTATTCTATTCGGGTCGGCCGATTGGAAAATAAGCGGTCGGCTAATGTCGGATTATGACGGATTGCTGTGACACGGTTCGTATTGAAACGAATGTTCCCGGCGAAGGCACTCAATCGGATTCGATAAGTGAAATTGACACAAATTGATTCTCGGAATTTCATGTTACTAAAATTTTCTGTCTCTGTACCATGAGTTTGTTTGATACTGTTTTTGTATGACGAACGGAAAAGTAGTATAACTTATATGTCATATTATATTAACATCCATTCTTATTTTAATCCAAACTATGCTCCTGCGATACTTTCAGACATTACAGGCCACGTCAGAGGCCAATAAGCAGTCCCAAAAATCTCTGACATCAGGGACTGTAGGTTTTATTGACCACGGTATGAATGGGGCTTGAAAACGATTATCTTAAGCATTGTTTAAAGTACATCGTATAAAAAATAATAGTGGATTTCGTTTGTTACAGGCACAGTGGCGTGGCGTGGCCCGCCTGTCTTCTGGCGCTCAGCGGATTCTTCGTCGGCACAATAGCTGGTAAGTACATTTGGGCTGTTTTTTTCTATAATTAGGTACCATATGACTGTTACTCCTAGTCTTCATAGAGTTCATAGGTTCAGTTTAAAGAAATCAACTTTTTACATATATATTCTGTATTTGAAGCATGGATCTAAAGCTAAAGGGATAGCGCGCGGTCATACAGTACGCTGATGGCAGAAAATTTGACCTGAATGCATTTCGTTACCCGCCTCTCTCTTTCTAACTCGTGATGTGTTAAGGTGTGAATCTGGGTTTCCATCACAGCACTTGATAACAACGCCAAAAGTTGGAAAAAATGATAAACAGTAACGTAGCAATATAATCTTTATTTAGAGGCAGATTTTTAATAAAAAAAAAAAAAAAAATTATACTTGTTTTTGATATAGAAATATAAAGCCCAATTATATTAAGCAAACTGACATTTTTATTTCACTGCATTTCTGACTAGGCAAAATTTTTGAAGTGATGGTAATACTTTGGGAAAACAGGGGTTACTCCAGGTCAAATTTTCTGCCATCAGCCTATTATATGCCGTTTTGGTTTCCATCTTTACCTTTAGTTTCATGATTTGAAACGACGATTGTCAATGAATTGATGAACGAATTGATGAATGAAAAAACGAAAGGACCAACGAATATTATCTCCATCCAATAAAGATTGATTTTAACACAAGAATTCCTAAGAACCTGTCGAGTACCGTCGCCTAGAAAAACATGCATCATACAATAAATATATTAGGTATAGATCATTTCATTGGTAGGTACGCGCAAATAGGTCACTTTTGATTTAAGAGAACACATAATTACCTATTTAAATGAGGGTTTTCGTCTCAAATTCTGCAAACGATGATTCATGTCGACGAATCAGATCGCTAGAGCCTATTAAAATTCGAAAGGCGATCAGTGACGTCATGGTTGTGTATTGATATCGATGCGGGTTTTACAATCTCGGTAGCGGAATGAACGGAATGGCTGGAAATCTGTATATATAATGTGATTATAATTTGTGGCGCTTGAGGAAATCCCCAGTGGGCAAATGGTAAACATTATTATGGTGCATTAAAGTGTTCATTTATTATTATGGTCACACATTTCTAGAAAACGTCAAATGATTTTATTTTATCTTTAAAACTGCTGTTTCACGAAGTAAATGTATACAGCCCTAGTAATAAACTTACTTACACACGTAGAAAAAAAAAGAAAAACGTCTCTCTCTGTAAAATACCAAAATTTGAAGTTTATTTGACGGAGGAGACTGGGGCATGAAGCAGTAAGTGCCTGTTTTTACAGTAAGGATGAAGCATTACATTTGTTTGTGCGCAAAAAAAGCACATCGTTATATCAGACAAAAACTCAAACGTAAATTTTAATACGGGTTTTTATCGCGTTTATTACTTATTAATTTACACCTTCGACCCGGGGGTGGTGGGTTCGACTCCCACCGGAAGCATACTTTGTTCAGTTGTTTCCAGTTTGGTTAGGACTTTGCAGGCTTGAATCACCTGATTGTCAGATAATAAAGATGATTCCGTGCTTCGGAAGGCACGTTAAGCCGTTGGTCCCGGCTGCCATTTGGTAGACATTAAAGGAACCCCGTCAGAGGCCGAGAGGCGATTCCGAATAACTCTGACATGTGTACATGGTCGATAGACAATGTAACCTACACGGAATGATTACGACCTAACGTTTCAAACACTTTACAGCGTTCATGGTCGCAGGCAGACTTAGTTGACATTTGTCTGTTATGTCACAAGAATACAAAACCACAGGGCCCGCAGTATTGGCTCACAGTATCCAAGGGACTTGCAGTCTTCCGTTACGTCTGATATTTTATTAAATTGATGACCGGGTCTCAAGCACGTGGAACCTGCCATCCATCCTCTCTATTGAAATTAGGATTTTTTTATTTTTATTTCAATAGCTTCACGTAACATCAACTTTATATGCCAACCCTGTACTAGTAGTATTAGTAAGGTGATATGGAAATTCCATATTACTTAGATTTAAGATGTGCCTACTATTATACATGTTGTCTTGTAAATGTACTATGGTATCAATAAATGTCCTATCTATCTATATAAAATCTCAACAAAGTCGCTAGCGTCTGCGTTAATAAAAATAGTAGAGGCACTGAGTAATAGTTTTCTCCCACGGTCGTATAATGGAGTCAAGGAGTGGCTGGTGGATAAGAGCCGGTTTCAACAATACATTTACAATATTTTTGTAAATCTTCCATTTATCGTCAAAATTTTATTAGCAAATGTGACTGTCGTAGCATAATATTTACCTAAAACTTGTAATGTTTAAAACTCGTTTGATGCATTTTTATTTAAGTTTATAAAAATATGACGAGTTCACTGTTTTACGTATTTTGTTGAATGTATTAGAGTAATGACTTATCCAATATTTCCTGATAAGAAATCGATCCCAGAATCTCCAGACTAGCGTTAAACCGATACGCCTAGCAGATCGTCAAAAGATAAGTAGTAAATAAGTTAAATAATAAATAATAAAGTATTTATTCATACATTTATTCGAACAATACTTAGAAACACTTTTTGCATTCCATTAACAATTGTTTTGATTTGATAAAAATAGCAAATGATTAATTTGGTCGGCTTACTCTTAATTTAGCTCAGTAGGTAATAAGATGAGTGTTGTTCTCGCAAGCTGATGTATGATAGATATAGATTGACAGTAATGATAAGGCATTCCAGAGGAGACAGCATGATGTCTGACGGTTGACGGTCATCATTGACTGCACACGATAAGTAACTGCCACTTAAAATTATTATCATCAAAATAGTAACATTTTTTTTACTGTTACTCCTGTTAATTGAGTAAGAAACACTGATGTACTCAAAATTAGGTAGAGCACGGAGTCGTAAGTTACTTTCTTCTATTTTTCTATTCATAAACAAACGTTTGATAGGAAAATCAATTTGGAAAATGTGCAAATATTTTGAAGCAGAATACTTAATTTATGAAATAAATAATTACAAAAACATCTATAAATCTATCACTTAAAATTTTCAATTAAGTTACATTGAAATATTTTTTTTCTTACTTGGGATTAATTATATCCGGAATAAGAGAGTCCAAGCTTCGTAGGTTTACTAAATAAGGAATGGTAAAATTTAATGAGTATGATTTGATGTAACTGCCTCCGCGGTTTAGTGGTTAAAGCATTCGCCTTCGACCCGGAAATGGTGGGTCCATTCCCACCGGAAGCATACTTTGTTTAGTTGTTTTCAGTTAACTTTACAAGCTTGAATGACCTAATTGTCTTGTAATAAAGATGATTACGTGCTTCGGAAAGCACGCCGTTGGTCACGGCTGCCATTTGGTAGTAGTTAAAGGAACCACGTCAGAGGCCGAGAGGCGATTCCGAATAACTCTGACACCATGGTGTACATGGTCGACAGACAATGTAACTTACACGAAATGATGATGATACTGGAAATTTCACAGTTATCTAATCGTTTATTGATGACAAATGACACTCAGCATAGACAGGCAACCATAGACAGGCAATTCCTCAACAAATTCAGATTTTAAACTACAATTGCTGATAAATGGATCATTGAAATCTTAGACTCTACATGTCATACCTCCTCTAAAATAAGATCAAAGTGAAAAACCGATGAAATTACGGCGACCTGAGAACAGCTTAATTGCAAAGGCCGCTTCTAATGAACACTTTACTCCTAGGTTGTTACCGGTAATTTGCGAGCTGAGCCAAATTAGTAACGTGAACCTTTGAAAGGTCTTTGATTTTAAATGTTTACTTGTGTTTGGCGATTTACTTTTAATATAAAAAATTGAAAGATAATTATAAGAATAAGTAAAAAAAATTAAATTATATAACTTTTTTATAATATTCGAATTTAAATAATATAACACGACTTGATTTAAAGCACGGGCTAGTTAAATCGTATCTTAAAATAATCAAAAAATATTTAGTCATATTATTATTCATCTAAATATAATTTTCTATGTCTAATAACTTACAATACGCCTCTTATTGTCTTTGGTTGTCCCTAATATTCTCTTTTTAGGCCCTTCTTTACGCATAATTGGGTTTATCCTAATGTACATAGGCATACCGAGTTAGGCATAAAATATTTTGTCATATTAGTTCTTAGACATAATTATTTTTTGGCATACTGATAACATTGGCATAATTAACTATTAAGCAAATTTGGTTTGGCATAATGTTAATTCGCATAATCTCCAAAAGCATATTAAATGCAAGACTTAGGCATACTATTTTTAGGAATAACGGAAACAAAATTAAAGTTAGTATTTATAATATTATTGTAGTAGTACAGATAGAAGGAAAGAAGTATGAATTTGTGCAATATATGAATGAATGAATGAATGAAGAATTATTTATTCAAGAAACATAGTCTCACAAGATGTTAGTATGAACTTATCTTATACTATAACTATCTTATGTAGAAGCAGTCTACTCTAGCTTCTGCGAACATCCCTGACGCGCTACAGAAGCGAGGCAGCCGCATCAGCACCCTGAATGCGTTATTATACTGAACCCGAAGAGCGTTGTACGATTTTTGCGTATACCGGGCCCACAGGCCGCAAGTGTAAAAAGATGTGCAGAAGGCTCTGAAAAGCGTGATTTTTACAGCTCGAGAACAACGTGCAAACCTGCGAGCCAGCATGTTAGCTCTTACCGACAACGCCCTTCGTTCTCTCTCAATATCGTCATCATCCTTGAGGTCGGGAGCCAACATATGACCAAGATATTTGAATTTACTTACTCTCTGTAACACACTCTTATTTAAATACACAGGTGGTAAACTTCATCACATCTCAGTTAATTTAGGTTATATCGACTTGTGCCTATGATTGTAAGTCTTTCATTTAAATATGAAATCGAAAATTAGTCATCATGCCTATTACAATATTTACCTACTCCAAGTATACCTAGTAGGTTGAAGTACGAATAGTACGGAAGTACAGATTTGTGAAATTTATATCTAAGAATATTTATACTTAAATAAACGTTATGCCTTCATAAATTATGGATTGATATCATTATGCTAAAATAAATTTATGCTTTAAATAGTTATGCGAAAACTGTTATGCATATGAACGTTATGCTTAAACATCATTATGCCGAAGAACAGTTTGCCATGTTATATTATGGCTTAAATTTTTATGTTTAAAGATGGAATGGGATGAAAAGGGAACCTTCTCTTTTACACCAAAATAAGATACATTTTGCGGCTAATCACGTTAATAATGCGCTTAGCATCGCATCTAAATCTAAGCACCTTGTTGATTAACTATATTTTTTTACTTGGAATATAATTTGTTTGAAAACAATCTCTCTCTCAATATATCTCTAAGCTAATTTGATTTTCGCTGGCCATCCTATGTCCAGTGGCAGCTACTTACCACGCGGCTGCCGGCTGAGTCATGCGAGGAATGCTGCTCGGCAGGCGATGCCCCCTCCCCCCCTCCCGCATGCCTCACCCCCTGACCCGGCACACTAGCGGACACATGGGAATTGCATATCTATCTCAACTATGTACCATTTCTGCCAACACCCGTCAAACACTCTCCGAACGTTGCCTACTTTCGTTTTTTAGTTGACCCGCCATCTTGTACAGTTACACAGTACAACAGTAAGGGCATTCAATTTGCGAAGCTCTTCGGCATAAATTCTACAGTGCAATTTGTTTTGTAGAATTGTAATACTATTTCGCTTTATTAGCGAATTGGAACATGCTTTGAAGCCTAATTTTTACCCAATTTGAAGCAAGGAATGTTAAGAGACCGTATTAGTCAAGTACCTAACTAAATAAGATTCTGTCCATCTTTCCATGATTTTGCTAAATGTTGTCTTCCGATCCTTGGTATACTTCTGAAGAAATCAGATGTGATCCTGTGAATTTATTGATGAATGAGCTTTTGACTAGTTTCCGCTTTTTGTGTGAATCCTTTATGTTTATGTCGCATGTATGTTTAATTAAGGTAGTTTTACATTTATCTTATAAAGCAGCTTTGATTATAAAAAAATTAAATAGGTACTAGAAACCGTGGATTCTTAACATAAGTATCATATTATTATATAACATTGCCTGGTGTAATATTCATACTAATTCGCCAAGTTATGCCAAAAATGCGGATGATATTCTCTAAATTCAATTTGGTGTCATGGCCATGGTCCATTTACTCACAGCTTTTGGGCATACAGCAAATTTAACGGTTTCTTGTTCTTATGGATGATTCTTTTAACGACTTGGTCCTATATGTCAGCTATAAAGTAGATATAAACAGTTTATGGGATAGAATTCATGACTCTACTTAAGCATTGTTTGAGAACGTCGTCTTGGTGGTTATTGTCAATAAAATATACTTAGATTTACAAAATACTTGACGAAGAAGTAAAGAGAGCTCATAAATGCTAATAAAATAGGGATACGACGGCTACGACACAACTACAAATAGACAATATTCGTAATATTGGCGATACCTGCAAGAGATAAGAACGTGAGAATATGTTTGAAATGAATAAGCCAATACTCCCTTTGTTTTGTCACAATCGTCACAAAATGTTCGTACTCGTAATTATTAACTGCGTAAAATACTAATAGCCGCTCCGGCTGATAAATAATGAGGTATTTTTACGAAGGTTAATAGCCTACTCGAATTGGGTACCTATTCTACTAATTTTTATTTTTTCTTTCATATCAATATTTTTATTTTCAGAAACAGAATTATGAAAGAATTTTTGTAATCCGTTCAAAAATAAATAAGCTATATAAGCCTTTGAAATTCGGTGGAAGGGGAAACTGTCAAAAAACAAGAAAAGGATGCACTGTGTGAGCTGTGACGTCACTGCCACTCGGTTTTGTGCATACAAAAGAGATAGCAAGACGTCCCCACCACGCTCCTACTTTTCTTTTAGAGAAAACTTTAAAATCGAATTACGGCCTTAATTAACAACCAATTTTGTTGTTGTTTTCAGAATCGTTTACTTTTTAGTGTATATTTTGTTTAGTATAACAATATTAACCAAGTATGAATACAGTCAAGTAGCCTATTGCAAGCGCTTCGTGCATATATAGTATATTTTTGGACAGCATTTGATTCAAAACCGTTATTAAAGTACTGAAATTCTCATTTTCCTGTTATGTATTCACCAACATAGCCAAGCAAAGTAAATAAATTAACTTCTTTTCTTCGTCCGAGTCACAAATTTTGACAAAGGTGTTTGTTTTGGGGTGTTGTGACAAAGGTGTTGAGTTTATGAAGTTAGGGCATAAGGGCGTGTAGTGTAGTAGTTTGAAGCTTAGGATCGGCAGCTCACATACCAGCACAGACCCGAATTAGGGTGAGTGGGATGACCCTAGATCAAGATTCAAGATTCTTTAAAACAAGTAGTCATCCATAGATTAATAATTGGTCTCCGCGGCGCTACGACGCGCGAGACCAATTATTAATCTATGTAGTCATCATAATATATTACTAGATTCATTTAAGATAGTGATGTCGAATGAAAATCGTTCGACTCACAGATTATGACGAATGTATATCATTCGATATCAAACAAATATCATTGTACTCCCCATTTTTGCCTGAAATACACTTTTCAAAAATTGAGCTCCAGAAAGCCTGCGAGTATCCATACTCCATACTATTTATTTATTATTTTCTATATTTACTTTACTATTAATATAATATACTATATCCATATTATCCTTATCCATACTTCTATTCTAATATTATAAATCTGTCTGTCTTTCTGTCTGTCTGTTACGCTTTCACGGCCAAACCGCTGAACGGATTTTGATGAAATTTGGTATGAATATAGTTGAAGACCCGAGGTCAAACATAGGCTAGTACTAAATAAATCATAAAATTTATAAATCAGGGCAATAAGGGAAATTACAGTTTCTCCTGCATTTGCTAAATAATGTCCCTACATTAGTACAAGTTCTAAGAAAATGTGAGCATATCCATTACGTCGATTACGTGTGATTACCGATTAGGCAAGCGTCGCGTGCGCAGCCGACAGGCGCCTACCGGTGATTACCGTTGCTAATCACTGTCATGTACACATGTAAGGATATTAAGAAATGTAGAAATTTATAGAATATTTATTTTAAGTGAAAAAGAAATGAAATCGTTTATTTTCGACATAGGATATAAATATCACTTATTGACGTCAATTTAATGTAACAAGTCTACTACCACTTCCAAAGCGCAAGTAGAGAAGAAGCGGTGTTACAAACCCTACTGCAGGAATTTATAAGTTAATTATGTCATAATAATGGCTTCATAATTAATTTTTGTTTCTATGTTTGTGTTTGGAGTCGATCGCCAGTCAGGTCAAAGCAGAATATCAGTGCTTTGCTCACTACTTTTGTAAGTAAAGATCTTCACTGAGCTTGTGACCTTTTTGGTTGTTACTTCAATGCACACTCGCTGTTAGTCACAAGTAATAATTTTAGTTTTAATTTTACAATATGTATTGTGTTAGCTTGTGTGTGTTTAAGTATTGCCAAATAAATAATTGTTATTCATTAAATTAAACTACTTTAATACAGTTTTATCGCGTTTATTACTTATTTATTTACACCTGACGTTTCAAACACTTTACAGCGTTCATGGTCGCAGGCAGACTAAGTTAAAATTTGTCTTTGATGTCATAAGATTACAAACTACCGCCTGAATTATATGGCCTACCAAAATTACACAAAAAAGACCACCCATTAAGACCAATTGTAAGCCAAATAGATTCGCCAACTTATAAACTAGCACAACACCTGGTGAAGATATTAGCACAACTTCGTGGTCATACTGATACTAATGTCAAGGACTCTTATCACTTTATCAGCTTAATTAAAGATCTACGATTAACTGATGAAGACACAATGGTCAGTTTTGATGTACAGTCATTATTTACCAGCCTACCTTTGTATGACTGTATTGATATTGTCAAGAGAAGGCTTGAGCACCACCATCTACCTCAAGAGTATGCAGAGTTACTTGAGCATTGCTTAACATCAGGCTATCTCTTCTGGGAAAACAAATTCTACATGCAAATTGACGGTGTAGCTATGGGGTCTCCAGTCTCTCCCATTGTTGCCGACATTTTCATGGAAGACCTTGAGGAGAAGGCTATTTCAAGCACCCTGGCTATACCGAAGATGTTCAAACGGTACGTAGATGATACTTTTGTTGTACTCCCCAAAACTCAAGTCTCTGTTTTATTAGATCATTTAAATTCCATTAATAGTAAAATTAAATTCACTATGGAACCTGAGATCAATAATTCATTAGCCTTTCTTGATGTTTTAATAACTAGAAATCTTGACAATAGTATCAGTCACACTGTGTACAGAAAGCCCACCCACACGGACAAATATCTCAACGGTAAATCTCACCATCATCCATGTCAGTTAGCTACCGTAGGCAAATCTTTGTTACAGAGAGCACACGGCATCTGTGACACCCACCATCTTAAGGAGGAGCTTCACCGAGTCAAGTCTGTCTTAAGAAGCAACAATCTCAGCCTCCCACAGATATGTCACAGAAGTCGACCCAAGCCGCACACAGTTGATCGTTTTCCTGCCATCTTACCATACATAAAGGGAGTCACGGACAAGATTGGTAACATACTTAGGCGAGCTTCAATCAAGACCTATTACAAGCCGCATAAGAAAATGAACTAATTTTTAAGACCTGTAAAATCCAATATCCCATTGCAAGATGCTGGAGTTTATAAAATTGACTGTGACTGTGGTTTATCATACATTGGGCAAACAAAGCGCAGATGGCAGGTACCGCCAGTTTGGGACCCAGTCATTAACTTAATAAAATCGCAAACTCGGAAGCAGACTGCAAGACCCTTAGATACTGTGAGCCAATACTGCGTGAATCGGAATAGTTCCCAATAAAATTTCAGGCGGTAGTTTGCAATCTTATGACATCAAAGACAAATTTTAACTTAGTCTGCCTGCGACCATGAACGCTGTAAAGTGTTTGAAACGTCAGGTGTAAAAAAATAAGTAATAAACGCGATAAAACCGTATTAAAATAGTTTAATTTATTGATAACTTTAAGATCGCTTTATTAAAATGCTATGAAGATTTATTTTATTAGATGAAAAGGGTTGGTCGCAACCCAATTTTTTATGTTAGCACCGGAAAATGGAAAATATATAGGTTTTGAATATCTGTGTACCTGGTTTTTGTGGCTAAAATTCTGTAAAACAAAACTAAATAAAGTAAATAAACATTAAAATAAAGTATAACTCCGTAAATGACCGAAAATGGCAATTGTGCTCATTGTTAGATTCACAGAACTGCATCAGTCATCAATCATCATTGACTCACTACTTGCCTTGAATTCAAATTTACAAGAAAATCTTCATCGAATTAATTAAGATTCAAGGCCTGGACAAGGCAAGGACAAATAATTTCTGTCTGTTTTCCAACCAGAGGTTACACGCAATTATGATATTGTTTTTCATACAAAGAATTCTTGGAGAAAGTACAATATAAAACCCTTGCACAAAATTACTCTTGTTAAATTCAATTCAAGGCGACTTTATCGCTAAAACCAATTAAAACTAGTAGACCTAAAGATACAATGTACGAGTAAGTTATGTAAGCTACTTTTGAACTTTTCCGCAAGGATTTTTTTTCTTGTAATTGCTTGTATTTGACAATGTATCCTTCATCATCATCATAGCGTGTAAGTTGCGTCGTTAGCTTACGCTTCGGAGCCTAGGGTACGCTGTAAGTCATGTTCCTAGATTTGGCGAAAATGGTAATTACAATGGTTCTTGTTGTGCAATAAAGAGTTTTGTATTGTATTATATACTATTAGAAAGCTTGAAATTTCACCTAATGGGTGCATTAGTGTGATGTAAAATAGCGTTACGTAGTCGGTGGATATCGCAGCGACGAGCTTTCGCGATAATGTGCATCGTACTCTTGTGGCACCGCAGCTGCATTTATCGGTGTTCTGTGGATCGCGATTGCGTGTTTTATTTTTTTAAAGTCTTTAATTTTATGATTGTTCTACTCTTTCCACTCTATAGTCTGCCAAATGACTAACTACTGTCCCAAGTTCATGATCCAATTCACATGAATATCGAAAGAAGCACTTACATTAAGATCTTTACTTACACATTGTTAAGATCTTTTTATACATAGATTAAGTACATAACTATGTGTCTGTTTACCTAGCTACGTGAATTTCTTAGTTCCCGGTTATCGCTCACTGCAAGCTAGAACAATACCTCTATTTGCTGACGTGAGTCATTATGATAGAATTACCGTTTGTTTACATAGACACACCTACATAGCTACAAACATGAATACTGTTTATGTCCTTTTCTAAAGTTAGTAAATATTACTGAGTTGCATTGTCTTTTCTAATATGATTGTGATTTTTACGTTGATTCTCCGAGAAAATAAGTTTAAGAGAAGTTTGTTAAGAAATTTTGTAAAATTTTTTACGCTTCTTCTTTATTCGGTTTTATCATTTTTTTAAGAAACTAAATATTAATAAAATAATCCGCAAGTCACTTTGTCAAGGTATGCCCAAATATATTTTTGAAAATCTTCGCTGTATCGCACCTGGTACAGTTCTTATCTCTTTCAAAAGCCTTTGCCTTTAGAAATCATCCGTCCTCAGTTTCCTGCTAATGTATCGGTTGAATACCGTACTCAGAGCTCAGTCAGCACTCAGCATTTTACAAAGGACTTAGTGAGCGTAATTGCATCTAGCTAATGCTTATCTTGTTTTTTACAACATTTTTTTTTACAACATCTCAGCTTAACCAAAGTCAGCAGGCCCAGCAGGTGCTCAAACTTGGGCCATCTCATACGGCGGTATTGTGACCCTATACGTCGACCCTATCGTCGCGTCGCGAACGCACGCCCGTGAGGTCGCGCGCCTAGACTAAAGATGGATGCAGTGAAGTGCAATTCTTGTAATATTATTATCAATGAAGTGTTAGCGTATCTACAAAATAAGCTAGAAGTTTTGCCGGAAGATCAAGTAGTGCGGATATGTGCTACAGGTTTTTCTCCAGATGCCATTGAAAAGGCGAAGACTTTACTATTTTCGTCCGTACCTTCCGTGCCGGCCGGGAGACGGGTCCGGAAAGGAGCTGGAAAACAAAACCGAGATCTAGAAGACATGATTGCTTTTATAAAGGGGAATGATCCAGAGTTGTTTCCAATTTTTGTAGCCCGGGATTTAAATATGCTACCCCCGGTTGGTTATGATTGTGTAGATATGTCTACGATATTAAAAAATATACAGGTGTTACAAGCAGAAACATCATATATAAAACAATCATATGTGACAAATGAAGAAATGGATTTACGTTTGATGGAATTAAAATACCAAATGAGTGCTCAGTCGCATTTTTCCGAGTCTAAAATTAATAAGAAAAATGGAGGGTATACCATGGACAGTGGCCCGTTCGCTTTGTCTTTTGAAACGGCGCACGAGTCGAGAAAAGGATCAGCTGAGACGCGTACCACGGAAACTCGACATACAGATGATGAGGCTATCAAAACTGCGGCTAATATCGCCGCCACTTCCGTCGCTGCTGAGGCAATAGTATTTACGGTACCTATGAATTCGCCAAGTACGAATGAGCCGCTAGGTATGACCGAGAGGGGAAGCGAAAATCGCACGAATAACAGTCGGCGAAGCGAGACAGTAGTAGGGGCTAAGAACGTGAGGAATGTAAACAAACCAACTATGGCGGAAATCACTCGCATAGGAGAATGGAAAAACGATGAACCGACGGAAGAATGGACAATGGTTCAAAGAAGAAGATACAGAAATAGATTTGTTGGACAAAAGGGAAAAGCGAGTGTTCAGCCGAATGAAAAGTTTAAGGCAGCGGATGTGAAAATCCCGTTATTCATTTCTAATGTGCACAAGGGAACTATGGAGTCTGATATAAGTGATTATATTCGAGATAAAACAAATGAAGAGGTTATTCTGGAGAAAATTGATATGAAACAGGATAAGGGATATAATAGCTTTAAATTGCTAGTTTCGAGGCAAAAGGTGAACACTTTCTTAGATGACAGTTTATGGCCTGATGGCATTTCCTTTAGAAAATTTATTCGTCTCAGAAGGGACGATAAGGCACCGCATTCCTAAATAATTATGTATAATAACTTATCTTTTATATCATATAATTGCAAGGGCATTAAACGATCCGTGGATTGTGTGAGATCACTTTGTCAGACAGCGGATGTGATGGCTTTGCAAGAGACCTGGTTATATCGTGAGGACTTGCCGTTCCTGGGCACCATCAGTAACGATTACGGATACATCGGTACGTCTGCGATTGATGTGTCAGCGGGTCTGCTAGTCGGCAGGCCGTTCGGCGGCGTCGCCCTGCTTTGGCGCAAGGAGGCTTTTACGTCAGTGTCAGTGCTCGATTGTCAGCACGAACGTTTATGTGCAATAAAAGTTAGTATTTGTGATAGATCCCTAGTGTTTTTAAGTGTTTATATGCCAGTCGATAAATCGGTAAACCTAGTAGATTTCATCGAATGTTTAGGTAGAATAAATGCAATTGTCGAGAGTTGCGAGGTAGAATCGGTGTTCATCTTAGGCGATTTTAATTCTCATCCTGGAGAAATGTTCTGGAATGAGCTGTTAAAGTTTTGTGTTGATCAGTGTTGGCATTGTGCGGACATGGACAAACTGGGTATGTACTCTGATACTTTTACATATGTGAGTGAGATAAATGGCAGTAGGCGCTGGCTTGACCATTGTGTAACTACTTCAGCAGCCTACCAAACTATTACTCATATTGATGTTTTGTATGATATTTATTGGTCAGATCATTTCCCATTACGTGTGACTTGTAGCATTAATATGGTAAGGCCGAAAACATCGAAAAATTATTCAAATGTTTGCAACAAGGTTATATGGGGCGATAGAAAACCACACCAGATACAAAAATATACTGATAATTGTAACATTAGTTTTAGAGAGGTCCACTTTCCTACAGAGTTTTCTCAATGTTGTGGTAAGATGTGTGATTGTATGGAACATATATCATTATTAGATAAAATGTATGAAAATATTGTCAACATATTAAGCAACGCTTCAACAGATAGTTATGAGGGCAGTGCCATACATAGAAAAAACAAAAAGAATGTAGTTGGTTGGAATAAATATGTGCAATCTGCGCACAGGGAGTCTAGGCTGAGATTTAACGAATGGGTTCTGAGTGGCAAACCAAGAAGTGGCCCTATTTATAACTTAATGAATGAAAGTAGGCGTCTTTTTAAATCTTAATTAAAATGGTGCCAGGACCATGAACAACAAATACTCATGGATATAATAGTTTCACAACATTCAAAAAAGGATTTCAAAAGCTTTTGGAAATCAGCAAATAAGTTAAAGCACAGGCCTACACTCCCTGTGAGCATTGGCAATTGTAGTGAAGCGGAAGATATAGCTGAAACGTTTAAACAAAAATTTAAAATAGAGTATGCTGGTGCCCATCTGCCTAGGGTCCTTGCTATATTCTTTTCATTGTGCCTAAGTCATAGGTATTTGCCCTCAAGTTTAATGAAAACGATTGTTGTTCCAATTCTCAAGAATAGGACTGGAGATATTTCAGACATTAAAAATTACAGACCTATATCCCTAGCAACAGTGTTAGCAAAAGTGTTAGATGGCCTGCTTGATGGTTATTTGAAAAAACATCTAAAGTTGCACGATGCCCAGTTTGGTTTCCGGCCTGGGCTGTCTACGGAGAGTGCCATATTTTCCCTCAGGCGTACAGTTGAGTACTACACGAGTAGAAATACACCTGTTTATGTGTGCTTTCTAGATTTGACAAGTGCTTTTGATTTGGTAGCTTATGACATTCTGTGGGACAAGTTAAGAAACACTGACATGCCTGTCGAACTTGTAGCCTTGCTTGAGTATTGGTACAACAATCAGACGAATACAGTAAAATGGGCTGGCGCGTTTTCAGACCCGTATAGGCTTGACTGTGGGGTGAGACAGGGTGGATTAACCTCACCTAATCTGTTCAGTCTATATGTGAATGAACTCATTGTAAAATTGAGTAGCATGTATGTAGGGTGTCATGTTGGAGGCGTCTGTGTAAATAACTTGAGTTACGCGGATGACATGGCCCTGCTTGCCCCATCAGTCAGTGCTTTGAGAAAGCTACTAAGAGTATGTGAGAAGTTTGCCCGTGAGCATGGCCTTAAATATAACACACAGAAAAGCCAATTTATGGTTTTTAAAGCCGGGAAGAAATGTCCGGAAGGCGTGCCTCCAATTATGCTGAATGGGACTGCTCTTACTAGAGTGAGAAAGTTTAAATATTTAGGGCACTATCTCACTGAGGATTGTAAGGATAATATGGACATTGAGAGGGAGCGGAGGGCGCTGTCGGTGCGGGGGAATATGTTGATTCGCAGGTTCGCACGATGCAGTAACGAAGTAAAGATTACTCTTTTTAAATCTTACTGCCAATCATTTTATTCGTGTGGCCTGTGGACCTCATACACCCAACGTGCCTACAGTGACCTCCGGGTCCTTTATAATAATATATTTAGGGCACTGTTGCGGCTGCCACGTTTTTGTAGCGCATCAGGGATGTTTGCAGACGCCCACACTGATGATTATCATGCTGTGATGCGTAAAAAGGTGCACTCTCTGATGGGCAGGATGCGTGGCAGCGGCAATAGCATTCTGAGAGCGCTGTCAGAGAGATGGGGCGGGCATATGCAGTGCCACTGGGACGCTGTACTAAAATCCCAATTTAGTTATGTAAGGAACTAACATTAGTTTGTAAGTGCGTGTATTACTAACAGATATGGACTACGGTCTGAAATAAAAGATTTTTTTTATTTTTTTTATTTTTTTTTTTTTATTTTTATTTTATACAAATTTATCTATCGTGCAAGTGTCGGAGCATGCCCCGAGCTTATGAAGTAATTTGACAAGTCATCTGCGAATCAAGTCATAGAAGGCTTTTACAAACAAATACAATGTAAATACCAAGTTCTTTGTGAAAACTAGGAGAGTTTGCGTACGAAACTAGGACGTCGAGTACTTTCGATATTTTCTTTTACATTGTACGGGATGATTCAACGGTTTCTGTTATGTTACCTACATTGTTTGTTTGTTTAGAATACACAAATGACAATGTAAAGTCAATTGGCGTTTAACCACTGTGCTTAATTAAGTTAGATTAATCAAAGTAGGTTTGTAGGTAAAAGATGAAGTTTCATTATGTTGCTGTATTCTGGCTCTACAACGCTCATAATGTACTGTATTGAGGAACTAATTACCGACATTTACATAACATAAATAAAATATTATTATTTTTATTTCAAAATATATAACTATCATATTTGTTTAGGAAGTGGGCCATTTCAAATTTTCAACTGTTTTCAAATTTCTCGTTTTCTCCTCTATAATTTAAGGAAAGATGGACAACTTTAAGGCAATGATAACATATTTGAAGGGGGAAATTGCAAAGCTTCGCGGATAAAGTGGTAACAAGGGCGTGGGCGGTATCGATCGGCCGTGACAGGCTGTGCCTAGCCCATTCACCAGCCGCGCCGTGCCGTCTACCCGCACTCGCTCCATCACTGCTTCCGCACTGAACTTGGATTACACAGTGAAGGTCGCTGCACCGATGGGCAGGGTTCATGGCTAACGTGTCGCCTTTTTAGGGAGACCCGCAGTCTCGTGGAACGCGGCAGGGTAAATAGGATTCCGTGTCGAATTTGTCTTTGTTTCATCGGAATCCTTTGAATTTTAGATTTAATTGATTTGTCTCGGATTTCTGTTGCGTAATTACTTAAAAAGCGACAGTTTATTAAAGGAGACTACCATAATATTAATTGTGATAATAACCATTTCTCCTGTTTTCCATTCACCAAATTGTGCTAGATACGCGCGTGTAATAGTGAGACTAAGCTTTAGACTATTCGTCATTCAAAGACAGTCGTGTAAAAATATCTCCAATACGAAATTCAAAATCATTGGACTGAAAAACTGCGAACTATCTATTAGTAAAATACCATATTTGTATATGAAACCAGGCTGTGTACACACTGTGGCACGTGTTGCTTGCGGTACATGTATCGTATCTCATTGACTCATCACATAAGACCGCTGTTCCTATTCTACGAAAGTATTTATAAAAGCGATAACTGCTTTGTTTGTGTGGACTAGTTTTATACCCTTGTCTCTATAAGTTTTCATTTTCCGTAATGATACCTTAGAAACAATTCAACTGATTAAACGTTGGAATTTATGTTGGAAGTTATTCGCAAGATTCTACATGTATTCAAATAAACTTTTACTGTTTTTATAGATCTTTATAATGCTCGCCCACCGACAGACATAACAACAGAGTAATAGTCCTGATTTTGCCAATGGCAGATTTTTTTTGGGTTTTTTTTATTTTCAAATTACTTAGAAACGTAAGTAATTACTTACTTACTAGTAGTATGATCGTTTTATTTATTACTAGCTGTTTCCCGCAGCTCCGTCTGCGTCAAAAAGTAGCCTATGTTTGACCCCGGGTCTTCAACTATATTCATACCAAATTTAATCAAAATCCGTTCAGCGGTTTGGCCGTGAAAGCGTAACAGACAGACAGACAGACACAGAAAGACAGACAGCCAGACAGACTTTCGCATTTATAATATTAGTATGGATAATTAGAAACCACAGCATCAATGTCACACATTATTAAATCAGTAATTTCAACCATACAAGTAATGACTCCAGCTCAAATGTCCGAAGACTTTAATAGGACTTTATTTCCGCTTAAATTCTATGATCCTGTGTGTACGTCTTATGGCCGAGATAATGACGAATTATGATAGGAGCAATTTACAATACAATACAATACAAAAACTCTTTATTGCACAACAAGGATACATTGGTAAATACAAGCAATTACAAGAAAAATAACCTTGCGCAAAGGCGGCCTTATCGCAATAGCAATTTCTTCCGTGCAACCTTTCGGAAAATTGAATAAGGATATGAAAGATTGTGCGCGGTAGGTGTCAATTTAGTATAGTTTATGTCTAAATTTTCACGAAAACAATGTCTCAGGCAATAGTTACTAATAAATATTACAAATTGACATTATAGTACAAAATATATTGGCACTGAGGACTTTTTCAATGTCACAATAATTTGCCTCGATTACTTAGAAACTTTCTGTTAATTTGGGCACTAAATCTTCAAGGTCCGTGTGTCCTTTCATCATTACATGTAACAGTTAACTTACATAACACCATGTAACTTAATGCGAAGACATTGGCATTCAATGAAGCATTTAGTGTTTTAATAGCTCTAATTAGACACTTTTGAGGAAACTGCTAAAAGTAATTTATAATAATTATTTTTTCTTAAACATGCGCGGAAATATTGTCATTATTTTTGAATAAAGAACGCGCGAAGTAACATATTTGCGTAGACTGAAAATCAAATTCACTTCCCGGCGCGTTCTTTGAATTTGGAACGAAGAGCGCGCCGGCAATGTTGTATGAAACGGTGTGCAGTTTGAATTTAGAACTTTTTCATCTATCGTACACATTGTGGTCTCATGGCTATATCTGAAAAACCAAAATCACTTCCCGGCGCGTTCTTAGAATTTGGAACGAAGAGCGCGCTGGCAATGTTGTATGAAACCGTGTGCTGTTTGAATTTGGAACTCTTTTATCTATCGTACACATTGCGTTCTCGTAGCTGTATTAGCCACAGATGCGATTACCTTTCGGCATAAACTGAAAAAAAAAAATTATTATGTAAAAGGCCCTTTTTATTTCCTTGCACTTTTTTAAGAAAAGCACTATATATGCCTCGGCCGAAATGGCAATTGCCTGTCTCGTATCATTGAAGTCCTCGCCTGCGGCTCGGCCTTCAAACTCATACTCGACCTGCAATTGCCTATTTCGCTGCCTTTGCAATAATGTACTATTATTTCATGAATGCTTATGTTTTATTTTGTCGAATAGTTAAGTATATTAAGAAATGACAGTAAGAATAAGAACAATTTCTTGGAAAACCACTCTCACTTAATATTGAAAAAGTGTATAACTCATTTTACCTTATGCTAAATAAATTTGTTCAGTCGTTAGGCTGTGTCAGTTGCCTTTAGACAGCCTGAAAACATCAGACAGTGTTCTCACCACTTCATGTTTCTATTGGTCTGGTTTCCCTGTAAAAAGGGTAACGGAGGTCAGACGGCAGTCGCTCCATTGTAATAACCAGTGCCGCCAAATCTAGGACCATGACTTAAATTTTATTAACTTGACTTTATTAATTATATAAATATACTAACATAGTTTATAAGTTTTTTTTCGATTTGTACTAACAACAATATGGATGAAAATCTGAAATAAATGTATTTTATTTTATTTATTTATTTTAAAGGATGCTCCGAAGCTCTAAGCTGAGGACGCAACTAGGAAAAACACGCTTAGACGAAGAAAAATCTAATACGCAATAGTGAACAAATATGTTTATTTTGTTTATTTATAGACATTCAAAAAAACTAGGTGACTAAGTACAACGACCTCGTCACGGTGGCTGAAATAATTGCTAATAATTAATTTGAAATAATACTTCGCCACGAGATGCAACAGCGTGTATGTAGGTCAGATATGATTGAAGATGTACAGACAGACACACGTAACTACTGTAATAGAGGCTTTCGAGGGCCGCCGGAACTTTGCTAAATGACATATTGGTTATGTGGTAGGTAACTTCCTCTTGTAAACTACTAAAGTTAAACAATATCTAGCAATACAATACATAAGGTTTTAGGCCGACTGAGCGAACTACTTTCTCTGCATTGAAATCTTTAAATATATATGTATGTATATTATATATTATATATACAGGGAGTGTAAATCTATGTATGTTTATTTAGCTGTAGGGTTCTTTTTTTTCTGTAATATCACACGAAGCTTTCTTGCGCCGCTTTGTGTTTTCTCTGTTTTTCCTAATGGTTGACTGGGAGAGAATGCTTTTAGCATTAAGTCCGCGAATTGTATTTTTACTTGTGGTACAATAAAGTTTTAATAAATTAATAAATAAAGTACAAATTTAGTGTTATGTGTGCCCCGTACATATGTATCTGTCCTTCAGGTCCGAAACGTTGGATTTGCAAAATGTTGAATTCCCAAACTACAAGTACATCTGTGACCAACCTATCTGAGTTATAGGTTAAAACGGATATTTTTTTTGGAGAAAATACAAAACAAGACTATTACTTAATCGTACAGCAAAATGATTTCCGAAAATAGGATCAAACTCAGATATGCTTTATGGACGCCTGCGCGTATTTTATAATTTATTATTTTTTGACAAATGTCTTGTCTAATACAGATGACTCATGTGTCGAATGAAAATCGTTCGACTCGCCAATTATTATAAATGAAAATTATTCGATATCGAACTAAAATCATTCATGCGTGACACTTTCCTAAATAGCGCGCCAGCTCCAGAAGGAACAGATTAGCGATTGTCAAATTTATAAGCTAAAATTATCTATTGATGTGGGCATATACAATTTAGCCATGAGGATAATTTGGTGCAACAATGTCAAAGGACATTAGTGACTCATTGTCTAATCGACTCCGGAGTCCGGAGATCGCGTGACTGCTTACATTTACACCTATTTGTGTCATTTCATGATTTATTTTCCTGTATACTAGATCTCACGTGTCAATATAACTTCATTTAGTAACGATACTTATTAGGCATGTTTGCATATAAAATAAAAAGTCCACAAAAAATATACAAATAGGTATAAAAAAACGAGGAATACATACACCATTTAAGACAGACTTATAAAGAGTTAAGTTTTAATGATTAGGATACAGCTTTATTCCAGATCTATAGCCCTAAATAACAGTATACTGATAAAATTTCAAGTAACGCCTATATTGGCCAGCGCATCAGCTTGGCCATACAACGAGGCAACGTCGCCAGCCTCTTGGGTACCTTGCCATCATGCGACGACAGCGATCTGGGCTCAATATATTATTTAATTCATACATTTTATTTTTATCGTTAATTTATAAATTGTTATTGGTATCTCATATGTGAATAAATGTAATATTTCATTGCAAAAAAACAAAACAAAAAATCATTGTCTAGGTGTATTGAATGTTTGAACAGATTAGATTAAAGGGTCAATTTCGCGACACTGCATAATGGGCGGGTCAATGATCAGGGCACTTCCGCCCTACTTACGGGTCATCCGCCCATCCTCTAAAAAAGGTCAAGCGGTACAAACAAGAGATATTATAAAGGTTTAATGTGTGTAACAGCCGCCCTCAGAGACGTTAATCTTCAAACTCAAATTGAACTCAAATTCTCTGTCGCAGGGATTTTTTTAAAATTAATGCATGAATTAATGAATTTGTTATTTGAGTTTGAAGAATTTGCTGAAGTAGTCATTCACGTCTCTGAGTACGGTGGTAAGTAGGCATTTGTAAAAAGTTTAACTTATACCCTTTACTCGCCTTAAGGGAAACGGCGAACTTCAGGGCAAATTAAGTAAAGAGGAAATTCTCTCCAACTTAAGTTTAACAATTCAACTGGCTTGGATTCTAATAACAGTTTTAGTAACCCCATCAAAATGATCTATTAGTTTTAACTATTCAATTCAGTCCGCGTATCTTAATAATAATATTTACTTTAAGATTTCAATAATTTCAGAACTAATTTCAGCGTACTGAATTCATTAGTAAATTACCTTGAAACTAGAAATCAGTTTTACACGAATTAAGCATGCTTTGGGCAATATCGATAAGTAATAGTGTTACACAAGGTGCTTATGTCACTGCCGGCGCCCTAAGCATTTATTATGCGGGAGAGTGCGTGGTCTACCTCGCGCTTAAGACGCATGCGACGATGGCGCGGCGATCCGTATGCGATGCGCATGCGACGCCGCACGAGTTTACTGGCTAATCGATATACCTCGTTCATAAAATTAGTTGCCATGGAAAATATTGCTAGAAAGATTCGACATCATGATTTCATTAAGCGTCTTAGATCTAAAGAAGAGCACTCCTAGGCAACTAAACTCCTAAAAATATCCGAGTATGACAATTATTTATTTTAATTAAGTGGAGTAAGTATTTTAACCATACCGCAAGCGAGATAGTTATCACTTCAGGTATTGGTTATTGTGCAAGACTCTCACTCCAACGCTTTTATTAAAACTCAAGTGAAAAATGACGACAATATCCCTTTCATCGGAAAAAATGATGAAAGAAAAAGGGACGGAAATGGGGAACATAAAAACAAATTTGCGAGCACTCGGGAGTGTATTCAGGGAGATTCGGGATATAAATCAAAGTGAGGAGAGAGTGTAATGGCGGGTGGACCAGACGAAACAGCCTGGAATTATTTATTCCTATTCCGTGTGGAGTATTCTCCCCCGCCCCCCTTGTTCAGTTACCAGATTCGATTTAGAAAAGAAAATCCGTATTTTGAAAAAAAGATATTTTAACAATTTTTGGATTATGCTAAAAATAATGTTTTGTCTAAGTTCATACGTGACTTATTCCACCTAAATGGGACCTGTTTTTATTGTGTTCAAATTTAATTACCAATTAGAATCAAAATGAATATATTAGTGTAGACAAAACGTATACTAACAGCCTTATTTACATTATTGTAGTTAAAACCATTTATTGGTTTGTTTTGTAAATTATGTTTTTTGTGTACAATAATGATTTTAGAACAACTTACTGGTCGACTTAGCACTATTTTATAAACCTAAAAACAAATATTTGAATTATCTGAGAGAAGAGCCAGTAATATTTGGCTCCGTGGCAAAAAAAAAACGAGATTTTCAACAAAATATACAGAAAACTTGAAAGTGTGTATGTACTATTTTTTGTATATGTAGGCGGGGCAATTAGACGTACAGGTTGTTTCATCACCCTCTTGAGCTGAGAGCTCTAAGGGTTGCTCAATAAACTCCTAGCCTTTCAAGCCAGAGGGGTGTCGGTCAAGTGCAAGGTCTATGAGGGGGTGATTATTATTGATGTGAAGGTCTATGTATACGACATGTGTTTAATACTCGTTAATAATATTTTTTAATTGATTGTTACGAATATTATTTTTCCCTTCATCCATGTTCGTAACTGAAAACACGTAACCAGTTCCAAGAGAAGATTTTTTTCTCGCTGTTTGGTAACGAGTCGTGAGAGAAGAAATCAATTCTACTTTGGAAGCTAACTTATGTAACCATGAAATTCTTTTCGTTGTGCATTTATTTGCAGTATATAGGGTACTAGCTTTTTCCCGCAACTCCGTCTGCGTTAAAAAGTAGCCTATGTTTGACCCCGGGTCTTCAACTATACTCATACCGAATTTCATCAAAATCCAGACAGACTGACAGAACATCAGACAGACAGACTTTCGCATTTATAATATTAGTATAAAGTATAATATTAGTATGGATTAGTATGGATATAACTAGTTGTAAGAGAAAATTTTATATTTTGATTGTTCACAGTATTGATTGATTGCCCGCACAATCACTGATATTATGAGTCATTTAAAAATCTATATGTAATACTTAATAAATAAGTAATAAACTTACTTAAATAATAAATAAGTAATAAACGCGATAAAACCGTATTAAAATAGTTTAATTTAATATTACTCATTTGTTAAAATATATATATTACACTTAAATATTTCAGTTTTGTATTGACCACAATCGCAGTAATGACTTAAATCTCTTGAGTTAAAGCTCTTTAGCCTATTCTCAAATTATTCATGCTATAACCACAGATTACATAATATGTGCTATAACGTGCATATGATACAGTCAATCGCGAATTTAGTTATGTTAATTAATAATAAATGATTCAGTTTCTAATAATTTTATTGGCTCTGTATAGGGAGTGAGGCGACGATGGATTCACCATGACACTCTATTTAACCTAATTTTGTGTCCTTTAAAAGCAAAGTTTTCTTAAGAGTTGGTCTTTTTTCGTGTCGTGAAAGATTCTAAAGGATTTTCACTTTAATATTTGACATATTCGGTGTTTGAAATGTCTGTTCTAATAATTTAAAAATAAGAAATGTTGTTGTGAGGTTAGAGAATTTCCATAAGTAAGTTATTTAAGTATGATCTTTCATCAAATTAACTAGTTAATTATGGAAAGTTTTTTTCTTATTTGTATCTTATATCTATCTTATTCTATTATTGTTTGTGGCGCCGCTTCTTCTCCACTTGCGCTTTGAAAGTGGCGGTAAACTTAATTTAAGTAAATTGACGTCAATAAGTAACAGTTATATCATATATTGAAAATAAACGATTTCATTTCATTTCATTATAATGACTAGGCTCTACCACAAAAAGAAATGTCTTAAATAAATGATAAAATTCTAACGGACAATAAAACTTCTCTGGTTGATGGTACTATGTATTTTACGATAGGCCATTTATAAGAGTTTGTGGGCAGTTCCTCGGCCATTGCTTTATTTCGCGAAATGCGGACTTTAATGTGCCATTAGGTACAGCCTCCTTGGCCATAAAGTCGGTTTCGGGACTTA
This sequence comes from Euzophera pinguis, assembly GCA_947363495.1. Taxonomy (NCBI): domain Eukaryota; kingdom Metazoa; phylum Arthropoda; class Insecta; order Lepidoptera; family Pyralidae; genus Euzophera; species Euzophera pinguis. The sequence continues at coordinate 18,125,113 of OX376159.1, forward strand.
ATTTTTCAGCCAAATTGTATTTTATGTAGGTACTTATTGCTATGTTCCATACTATTTATATTTTTTTCTAATGTAATAAAATAGAAATAAATATTTGTTTTGTTCTTTTTCAGGTCCATTGGGTCCGTTTCCAAACGTGACAAGCATAGAACTGGGCATCAAAGAAGGTGAGTCATTGACAACTTTTCTTTACTTTCACAATTCAATGATAATTAATTGAACATTTTTTGGCGTAAAAGTTAACGGCATGTATTTTTTTGTTATTTTTTTCTATGTAGTTTCGCTATTAGTTAGTCGTATAATCAGTAATTGTTTATAGATTTTTCCTTTTTTTCTTTCCTTTTATGTTATCCTAAATTCGAGATAGTAAAAATAGATCTTATAAACAAGTATCACTTCTCTTTTCAGGAAGTTGTGCAGTCGGCGACGTGGTATATATGCCAGGGGATGAGTTCCCTGGTTCATCCCCTTGTGAGAAGTGCGCCTGTGAAGGTGGTGGTGTGCAGTGTACCAAGCAACGATGCGAACCAAGGCCTGGGTGCAAGGCTCTGCATAGACCAGATCACTGCTGTCCCACGTATCAATGCGGTAAGAATTAAAAAAAAAAAAGTTATCCCAAGAAGACTCACCGACCTGCACTAAAAATATGCATCTCGGTGATACCTACCAAAGACTGCAGCATCCTATCTTTTTAAAGTCAATTCCTCATTGTGTCCTCTACCTTGCAACACATCTTCATTTAGATTCTTCTTTGTTCGAACGTGTTTCCCAGTTGCTTTAACTTACGCCTCAGAAACCAGGGTAAGCGGTAATGACTATTGCAATGGAGCAACTGCCGCATTAGTTCTGTAACCCTGTAGCGATAATAGCCGTGATCAACGGCGGGTGTGGTTGTGAAACTTATAATGTACTATACATATTTTGGCTAATATGCCCGCTGGGCATAAAGAGTTAGAGCATGTAAAAGTAGTAGTTGCTTGGTTCTTCATGAGATCTGATAAACATAATTATTATGATTCTCTTTAATGTCCTTTTTAATCCTACTTCTCCTAATTATCTTAGTGAACAATTCTCTTTCCTCAAAATTGATAACGATCTTCCAATATGCTTATTCTATGTATTCCTCTATTTTCTTCATTTTCCTATTCTTAATCTTTCTCTGTCAGAGCGTGCAAATTGTGGAACTCACTCCCCGTTGACATTAAATTGTGTCCATGTCTTCCCTCCTTCAAATCTCGTCTTTTAAAATTCTACTCCGATTCTTAATTGAGCACAGCTTAGAACTATTATATTTTTTGTAGCTATTAATATGTATTATTGTTTTTTCTTTATTATTTTAAGAATATGTATGTATATATAAAAGTTGAAGTTAATCTCGATTACAGTCGAACTGATTTTACCGTATTATTTTGATCGCGTTTACAAAAACGCAGTTTACGGAAACGTAAGTTTCAATCATAGACGAAAAAACTATCATGCGTTTTTTATTATAATTTATTGTTATTTATATATTAATTAACTTATACAATTTTATAGAACCTATAACTAAATTTAAATGTAAAACATATTTTTACATAAATAATATGTTTTGTGACGTTAACAAAACCGCCTGCACCTTTAGAACATTTATTTTCAATAAATAAAACGCATCTGCCTAAACTTCTGTTTCTGTCACGAAGACGTGCGTGAGTGCGTAGTATCTAGGTTTCGTTTTTTGTTTTTATTGTGGATTTTTACTTCGTGATTAGGTAATTAAAATTGTAAAAACATGTCGAAAAGAAAGAGACCCGACCTTTGTAGGAAGCGAAATCTTTGTCATCAAGGCTGTCGAAATGTTCTCTTGGGCGACGAACAGGAAATTCATCCTCACAATCTTCAAAAGCTAGTGTCAGCGCCCTTCTCATTTTACCAAAAATTCCACAATAAAATGTAATTCAAATCACTCCCCTTGATTTTTGACTTAATGAAAACTCGTTTAAACGAGCTAAACGGCGGGAATCGGGCGATTAGATTTGAAACCGAGTTTAACTTTAACTGCGTTTAGCCTATGTTGGTGAAATGCAAACTAGCGCCATAAACTCGCGTTTTCGACTAAACCGAGGCTAACTTCAACTAATCGCGATTAGATTCAACGGTGAAATCAGCCCTTAGTATTTATGTAGCATATTTTTATGTAGTTTATGTCATTATAAGTATTATTTTTGTTTAATATTTAATAAATAGAGTTCTGTTCTGGTTGCACAACTTCTACCATCTGTCTCTTTTAACTGTATTCCTGTAACGTCCCGGTTGACTGGAAGAGATCTCTTTATGGGATAAGTCCGCCATTGCATTTATTTTTAGTTTTGTATTTACTGTAATGTATTTTTCTGTGCAATAAAGTTATTACAAACAAACAAACAACTGCATCGTCAGTTACACACGTGCACGTAGTCAATTCTAATAAACTTCATCTCTAAGTCACGTAGAATTTTTTATATACAGTTGCTAAAACCGTTTTTTTTTAAATGTTCGTCAAATGTTTCAGATTGCGAGCAAGAAGGCAGGGTGTACGGTAACGGAGAGAAGCTGGTAGATCCTGCAGACCCGTGTCGTGTGTGCTACTGCCAAGGTGGCGAAGTGGTGTGCCGAAGAATCGCCTGTTTCGTGAGGGACGACTGCAGGCCTAGGCTGGTGCCTGGCAGGTGCTGTCCGGAGTATGATAACTGTCCTCTTCGAGGTGAGAATCTAATACTCTTTGGACTGTTGATACCCACACACTAAATAAAGATTAAAATATGACTGATGTCTCATAAACGATGTTAATTTATACTTTTTACAATTTCTGTTCTACAATATTATTAAAGTGGACTTGAATCTAAAAATATTGTGAAAAATTTTGATAAATATATGAATTTGTTCATTAAGTTATTAACGGAAAGGTTTGTTTTTTGTAAATTGACGTTTTGAAGAAAATGCTGCAGTGGAGTTTGTGGCGCTGCTTTTTCTCCATTTGCGCTTTGGAAGTGGTAATAAACTTAATTTAAGTAAATTGACGTCAATAAGTGATATTTTTAATATCCTATACTGAAAATAAACAAATTCATTACAAAGAAAACCTTACGGGCTGCTAGATGAAATTAAAAAAAAAAATATTATTATTTATTTATTAACACTTTATTTAAAACGTATAACAATAATATTTAATAATCTTAAGGTTTCTGCGCCATTGTAGTAAGTAAGATACTAAAGACAAGACTCCCAATTTTGAAAACAGCGCTACTTCTTCGTCCAAGCGTTTTCCCAGCTGTATCCTCAGCTTGGGACGCTTTGGAACAGGAACATGAAGTGGTGTGTTAGTGGCCAGATATTTTTAGGCTGCCCAAAGGCGTCTGACACAGCCTAATGCGCTGTGCTCAACTATGGAGCCCCAAATCTTTCAAAATATTGCAACTACACTTCAGTACGAGAATACAATATATGCGCCTCTATGATTAGGGTTTACGTCAACCTATCAATAATTATTGTTTATAAAAACGTATGTTTATGTGTGTAATTTTGTGTTAATTTCAATTTCAGGTGTAACATCTATTCCCGGAATGGTTCCAACAATATCAAGCACACCTGAAACTGAGGTAGCTGCACCAGTCGTGCCGAAAGAAAACATTGAGCAGAAAATCACAATAAAGGAAATTACACCTGTGTCAGAAATTCCTGTAATAACTGAAGTAAAAATAAAAGAGATTTTGCCTTCCCCAAGTATAGAAGTTGCCGAGTATTCTTCTTCCAAATCTCCGTTGATACCGAGAGAAGCTACTACTGAGAAAGTCGCTACTATCAAACTTGAATCTACTGAAACTCCTGTAATAATCGAAGTTCAAAAACCATCGGCACCTAGCGTTATTTCATCAGTAGCATCTGAAACTACGTTTACGAGTGAAAGTTTATCTGTTAATAAAAATGATGATTCAACTCCTTCAAAGATAAGTCTTTCTACGCAAGATTCTATAAATAGTGAGATTTATCCGTCCAACATACCCAGCCTAGCAACGATGATTGCTTCATCGTCTTCTGTAGCATTGGAGACACCGGCCCCTATTTTTACTAAGTCACCCATCATCATTGAAGAGGAAGAAATACCCATTGATCATAACCCAGCATTCCCTCCCTTACCTGATGATTTATCAGTCCTGGCTAATCACGAAGACGAAATTGTTTCCGAACCAAATGTAGAAAATGACCATGTGTCTAGCATTCAAGAAGCTGTAAATGTTGCAATTACCACAACATCTAGCCAAGCTCCATCAATCAGAGAAATACAAACAACAACACATGGTATAGAAATCTCTACTATCACTGAGAAAACATCAGAAGTAACTTCAGAACTCACCACTAATCAACCAAGCAATAGTATAACGAGTACAGAGTCACCAATCACTAAAGAAAATTCTATGCTTAATCTAAGATCCGCTATTCCAACGGAAATTTTGAATTCAGCTTCATTTGTGCCAGAAGAAATAACAGGAGAATTGGATGAAACTGAATTAACAACTATCGCTCAGTCAAAACCTGTGGCAATTACAACTACAATAAATAGTATTACAGAAACTACCGTAACAGCTGAAACCCCAGAAATATCCACAGAATTAAAAATTTCGGCTACAGGCTCTTCTACATCTGATACTACAATAGCACCAACAGCATCATCAACAACAACTACCACCACTACAACTATTAAACCAGTAGCAATCACATCGCCCACAGAGATTCCAAAGATTTTACAAGAACACACCACGAGTTCAATCGCAAGATCAAACATCGCTACTGAAGTAACGTCTCACACTGAAATTAGCTCATTACCTGTCGAAACTAGTGACCAAAATCCTCATGAAGCGCCGGGTAATGGTGTCAAAGATAAAATTGATGCATCAACATTGGGAACACCTGTTGACGATGTAGCACCCACTAAAATATTTAGTATTGAACCAGAAGTTATCACTGTTTCTAAATCCAGTCCTTCAAATAATGATAATTTGTCTACAGAAATAATTGAAACAACTGAGTTTGTTTTAACATCATTTGGATCATCCGAAAGTGCAACTGATGCAGTGGAGTTAATTAAAATTTCACCAGATGTAGAAAAAAGTGCAGCTATTATGGAACCCATTGTAGAAACTAAAAAGAATAGTGTGTTGACAGATTTGATAAACTTGGTAGGTGATGTTGCTTCTATTAGTGATCATACTGACCACCCTTTTGACAAAATAAGATCCACTGCAGCAAGTGCGGCTCCAGTTAGTATTTCAGATTCAGAAGAACTAATACCAATTAATGCTGGTTATAAGAGTAAAAACAGTAATTGGAATCTTAATTCAATAACTGAAATTCCACCAAAAAGTAAAAATCCGGCCGCTATTACTAAACAAAAAGTTATTGAGATTGAGGATGACGATGAATCAGAGAGTATCACCGATCATTCTCCTCCGAACGACAGAGTAGAACCAACGACACGAAGGCCAATCATCGATAATGTATCCGATAATATGGCAGGAAATATGACTAACAAAACTGATTTTGAGATAATCAAACAACAGTACGTGCCGACAGCTGGTAGTCGCCCAACTAAAGTGATTTTAAAAGAAGATAAACATACGCAGGAATCATCAAATAACCCAAATCCTGTAGCATCTTCTGCAGAGACAGCTACTGATCAGAATATTTCTGTAGCTAACGAGGCACCGTCAGCAGAGACTTCTCCCGAAAGTGGTGAGAGGATAAAATCACTTACAAGTACTGTAAGTACTACGCAGTGAGAAACTGAATAATTTGAATGTCGATGGAACCTCAGCTAATTAGCATTTGTAGTGAATAAGTTTCGTTATTGAAACTGTAAGTTATCGTAGAGACTATTAGATTTATGAGTTTTAATATGGTAACCCTATCGTAAAACGGTTAAATGTATTACTCGTCAATTCCTACCCCGCCGCGGAAACTACTTCCTCAGCAGGGTTTTAATTATTACTCGTAAGTAGACGACTGGTATCAACCGGTCTTATCCAATATGTATTAGCTGGACAAATTGTTTTTAATACAAAATATTTTAAGGTCTCGAGATTAGGTCGGGCGCGCACGCGTCGATCGCATGTGTCAAAGTGTAGAGATTAGTCTTTAGCTCTGTGTTAGGACTTAAGTTATTTATTTGTTTAGTGAGAGAATTGTGAGTGATCGAAATGTAAGCAACTAAGCTAGTCACCCAGTGGCGCCGGCGCCTGTCGGCGTCTCTCGCCGCGTTGCCATGAAACTAGCTACGTACTCTTTTATAGTGACATGACAGCTATTGCCCTCGGCACCCCCTAGTTTTAACTCATGAGGTGGACGTAGAACAAACCATCGCGATAAGTGTTGGTGGTAAAACCTAACAAAATTTGGTACAAATCGAATTTGATATATCAACCTTATGAAATATACATTTAGGGATAGTTTTAGACTAATTAATGTGATCGCACATATGTCTATTTATTGCACTTTATGGCGATGTAATGGCTTAATTCCAATTTGAACTGGTGGAAAGGTGCGTTTATGATATAGATAAATGGGTAGATAATGTGAAAACGGAGGTTTCTATCCAATTTGTCTGTACCGAATTATCATACTGCTCGCGCGTACATGAAGGCTCAATGTAGTGTAAGATTATTTATTGTACTGTGTTGTACTGTACTTATCGATGTTTATATATGGGTTCCTTCTACTACTAACATCAAATTTCAGTAGAAAAGTGAGACCGGTTCTATTCTACGATGTTACAGTCTTAACACATTAACTTTTGTCACTCTAAATAAGAGCACCTTTTTCTGTAACTTATTTAGTAAAATTTCTTTTTTTTTTCTTTTTTTTTTAATTACAATCTAAGTAGAGTTTATAGTGTTTGACATATTAAGGATATCTTTGAAGTAGATACCTAAATCAAAAATAAATAAAAACAACAGAAGGGAGCTGCTAGTATATAAGATGGAATGGGCGGTTTGAGATTGAGGGTATTTCGAAATATTGACTCATCTATGAACATCGATGTCTTCTCTAACTATGTACTGGCTGTACTCTTGGGTTTGACTGCTGCGGCTTCTTGCCCCGGAAGACTGCCTCTTTTCCCGGGCAATAAGCGCATGTGATCACTGTATAAATTTAATTTCATTGTTTTTTTTTTACAAATAAAAAAAACTAGACTGAATTTGTTGCTTTTTTATTTCTTTCCTAGTTTCATCGCCAAAACTCGAACGAACAATTTAAAACACTTCCAAATCAGCCTCCGTCATCGTTAAAATATAAAATACAGTAATTTTACAAGTATTATTACTATTCTTACATCTGCCGTAGCTGGTCTGCTTGTCGCAAGCGCCTGGGTGAATCATAAAGGCAAGGATCTTTTCACGCATAGGCGATGTGTGATATCATTTAGTAACTAGCATGTTTGAATATGCAACAGCTATTAATGAAGTAATTGGTTTTTTTCTGACAACCTTCACAGACATTTTCTTTATTTATTTATTTATTATAAGAAAGACCAACAGCTTATATCAAAAACAATTTCTTCTTTCAAAAATCAAGTGAGAAAATATTATCTCTCTTTAATTGAAGCTGATCTTGGTCATCGTTAGTCATTTTCTTCTTTTCTTTTATTTTTTATTATTGTATGTTGTATGTAGGTATATGATATGTATATATTCATTAAAGGTATAGTATGTATTAATTGATTGTAGGTTTATTTATTGATTGTTGTGTAAGGATGATAGTTTTAGTATTTTATTACTGTACCGCCTTTGTTTGTTTGTTTTCACTTTTTATCCTATCTACCCTAAGGTTGGCTGGAAGAAATTGCAATAGCGATAAGTCCGCCTTTGTACTCAATTATCTAAATGTATTACTTTTAATTTAATTTTGTGATTGGTACAATAAAGTGTATATCTATCTATCTATCTATATCTATACAATAGGTAAAAAACTTAAGCAATTTAGAAGCCAATTATAGGTCGTCACAGATAGAACTAGAATAGTACAACTAACAAACCAAACAGAGTACACACACTGCATTTTGAAAAAAAAAAAATTTTTTTTTTTAAATATTGCCATTAATCGGAAGCAACACCGTTTAGTTTAGTAAAGGAAAACAATTTAAAGTCAAAAATTATCAAACGAAAAATCAACGAACTACCCTAAACATTACCCTGCTGGAACAAATGGTAATATACAATCAACTTAGCCCTCGCTATGCATGTAGTGAACAAATCAATATCCACCGTTCGAGAAATAATATTGAAATTCTTACCTGCGCGCAAAATAAACGAATTCTGTCGATAATTAGTGGATGTGTTTGGTTCTTTCCATAATTTGTTTTAGGTTATCGTTGTTCGGACCAATAGGTACATATCTATCACTTCCATCGGGTTATCATAACTATCCTATCTTAATATTATAATATTATTGTTAAGTTACCTATTACCTCTTAGCCCTTCATTCAGTAAACTACAGTATAATAAAATTTCGCATGCTCATAGTTAAAAGGTCTAAAGAAGAACCACATCGGTAAGGTAAACAGATTTAGTTGGGCTTAGAGCCTATCTTTATGTACGCTTGTGAAGCCGCGGGCTAAAACTATTCATGTTATATGTACAAGCTACAGTGCATGTAAATAAGTACAAACTACTGGGGTTTCACAAACATTGCCTAAAAGAAACGTCGAGGGAGGAATATTGGTGGCTTACTATCTAATTGCGAGTGAGTAAGCGAGATGTCCTCTTAAACAATGTATTGCGCCACATCGCTTACTCACTCACATTCGGATTGAAATAAGGGATGATAGTAAGCCCCTGATCCCTATTACGCCTTAGTATCTACAAGTTTTAAGCCATATCAGCTGCAGACCCACCGTACTTTACGTACTCGTACGAAGAGCGTCATCGTAGCCGAAAGATACTTTTTATAAAGTTTCATAATATTTTGAAGATGCCACGGGCATACTGCCAACTTTTACCAGAATATATTCAACACCAGCAATTTTCTTGATTCTCTTTCAACCTAAACACGCTACGTGTCGAATGGAATGAAGTAAAACTTGAACACCGGTCAAGTTCCTGAAAAAGGTACGTTTTCGGTTTCGATGCTCTTTGGCGCAAAACAGTGAAAGCTCCATAAAAGTGGTTCTACAAAAATAAATTCGAAAAATAAGTTCTTCTGCAAATTGGCCAGTCCTAATTGAGCCTCCATATTAGCGTCGCTCGAGGATGCGCCGGCGCAAGCGTGTTGCAAGCGGCCGTGACGTCTTGCGTCAGAGCAGCGCAAGGTGACCCCTGACCCCGCCGGCTATGACTGAGGCTTATGTTAAAGCATTTCTTTTCTAAAGAAATACCTACTTTAATTGCTAATAGACTTTTGCAATTTTCTTTTCAGGTGTTTAGTAATTTGAGTCAGCCATGTATTTCTTGTATGCATTAAACATGCAAGGGCAAAATACAAAATATGCCTAATTTTTTAAACTTTTCTCGGTGGTCCATTTCATCAATAGTAGGTATTCTCAAGATTAGTATCAACAATTAAATCCAACAATATGTCGTAAATACCTGAGTACGGATAGAATAGATAAAAAAAAGTTGACTGGATCGCCCGAAGAAGAACAAGAAATAATACCAAAAGTCTCAATAGAAATGTGATTTTACTCATACCATGTACACTCGGGTTCAAAAGTGCATGGATACTTTACCATTATCTAGATTTAGACCCAACAGTACAACTTTCGCAAAAAATGCAGATAGACATCTCGTGGAATACTGAGTGCTCCTTTTGAAAAGTGTGACTCAGTCAAAATCGGCGAGTTGAATAATTTTTGTTCGAAATCGAAGGATTTTTGTCCGATATCGAACGACTTGCATTCAACATAATGTCATACATTTTAAAAATAGTGCTCACTGTAAGTAAACACCATCGCGTAAACGTGCAAATGACCATCAACTGTGAGAGAAACAGCGGACGTGTGTACGTGCTGCAAATTGCTGAGGCAACGACCTGAACCCCTTTCAAATTGTTATATTGCTTCCGAGTTTCCTGCTAGCTACCAATGGTAATATTCACCGCATCTGAGACATGAGGGGGTATCATTTTTCTAGTAGTTTTACTTCTCAGTAGCACTTCAGGCGGATGATTCTCAAGAAACATTACTTAAATATCGTGTATTGACAAATTTCTATTCTAAATATCTATAATCTTTTTCAAAAAAAGCTAATTCTTGTCGCAAAAAATGTCGTAGACTACGCAAATGTCTGTTAAAAGAAACTAAAACCTATTCTGTATTTGAAATTAACGTTTATTTTTAGTAATTAATAACGCCAGTCAAATTCGATTAAAATATTGTATTTGTCGCACACGGTTTTACATACCTATGTCGACTGAAAACACTGGAAAGAGAGAAGCTAACATAACACTAAAAAACTAAAATTACATCTACAAGGATTTCAGAAGTAAGTGAAAGCAATCCACACATGATCAAACAAATTAGACAGGCGCCATCTTGAATGTGCTCTTTTTATTTTTCAATATTTATTTACATATGTGTTTATTATGCTGTTACGTACACTGTGGCAATGTTGGCGGAAGTAGAAAGTAGGAATAGGCCGTCGAAATAAAATAACTCGATGCTATCTTAGCGCATACATTAGAAACTGAGAATCGATTACGTCACTGATGTTTAAAAAAATAAAACATCAAATTTTTTTGAATAACCATTGGTTTGACCCGGTGCAGCTGGGCGTCACCCTTGGTACATACTTACTCAGTATATTTTACCCGTGAATAATCTATCTACTTCTTTTACAGTGCAATATCGGATTAGTATAGGAGATAAACCAAAAGATCAGAGAAGAGAGAAAATAAATTAAAGCTTTTATAGCTTTTTTTACATTATTTTATACATTTTAACATTATTTAAGAGAAGGTTTGCAATTTATGCACAGTCTGTGTCGAAAGGGCATGCAGTCATCAGCTCATCCCTTTATGTTTGCGTCCCGAAGGGAACCCTTTGGCCAGTAGTACCAGGCGGGCCGTAAGCCTGTTTGCTTACTTAGTTGTATAAAAAAACTTCTGTAAGACAGTCCAAGTAAAGGTTTGTCCATTAAATCAAAAAATTCCATTATCTTCATCTGAAGAAGAATGAATGGATGATCATCGTCTCTGATGAACCCTAGCGTTTTTTCTGTTGTGACCTCAACTGTTACTCTATTTTTAAATTTCAAGTCCCTTGTAGATTCGGAATCGTAACTAAGTAACTTTATAAAGTTAATATATAATAGTATTTGCTTCTACCACGAATGTATGCTAGCACGATAACTACGTTATGTTTGTGAAAACTCTAGGTAGGGGCTTTCATGGCGTCACGGTGTGTTATGTTGGGAGCGGAAGCGGACGCAAGTAGCGGAATTTCCACCTTGTTGACATCGCTAATTGTGTAATTAATTATGCAATTACATGCACTTAATACGACGCGTTGTGCGTTATAAATGCATTGTGTGTTACACAAACAACTTAACTTACTTACGAGTAAGCTTCAAGTACTTAAGTAAATATATTATACTCTTAAGTATGCTTCTTCAAAGTAAATATAAATGCTCTTATATTTACGTATGGGCAATTCACTTTATATACCTACTAGCTTCTTTCCGCAGATCCGCCTGTGTCAAAAAGTAGCCTATGTTTGACCCCGGGTCTTCAACTATATTCATACCAAATTTGATTAAAATCCGTTCAGCGGTTAGGCCGTGAAAGCGTAATAGACAGACAGGCAGAAAGACAGACTTTTGCATTTATAATATTAGTATGGATTAATATATTGTGAGTTACGAGTTGACCCTGCACACCTTGGTGTCAAAGATTTTAGCTGTTTTCTGACTTTGCCACAGTTTTCAGATGGATATACTTTTTCATAATAATATATTAAAATGGTAATCATAGTAGTTCTGTAATAATATAAAGCTTACTATAACCCGTAGAGTCAAAAGTAAGCCGTGCCCTCGGCCTCGATGCCACGTGCCTTGTAGGGCATCGAACTGGTTGCCGATGTGACATTATGGCGATATGCTATGATATTGATTTGGAAATGATCGCCTTAATTAGTGAGCCTCCAGTGCCTCCGTGGTCCAGTGGTCAAGGCGTCTGCCTTAGACCAGGAGGTTCGATTCGCATTCAAATTCAAATTCAAATCATTTACTATGTTCTTTGTTTACAATAAAGATTTTTACATACATACATACATACATTTATTTCAGACTTACATCCATATTAGTTAGTAGCTATTAAAACAATATTATTACAATATTAATTTATAATTGCATTGGAAGGATATATTTTGTTTGTTTCCAGTTTGGTTGCAGGCTTGATTCACCTTATTGTCTGATAATAAAGATGATTCCGTGCTTCGGAAGGCACGTCAAGTCGTTGACTCCGGCTGCTAGGTGGTTCTGAAAAACTCTTACACCTAGGTATTCAGGGTCGTTTGACCATTAAACTAACTCGATTATAAATGAATGAATTATTAATGAGCGATAAAATGTAGTGTCATTGGTATTTTGGAATTATAAATGGTTCTTCATATTTCTGATATCTCCCACTCTTATAGTGATAGACTAACGGAATAATATAGGTCAGGTGGTGGAATCTACCAACAGATACCAATGAGGATAAAATAGGTTATTGGGTTTTACTGGATTTCGGGCAGAAGCCAAACGGCTTGGAAACATATTCCGAGATGATAGTGAATAGCCTTGTGGTTGTAAAAATGAAATAACTGTCCAATTACTCAATCAACGGCTCATATAGTCCTAATCAATGTCAGGTGGTGGTTTTATTCTACACAAGTTACCAAACAAAACCGACATGAATATATCTATAAATTACATTGTCTTACGCAATAAAATATGGCCTCCGATCCGACCGATCCAAAGGTCAAGGCCACGGACTAAATAATAAACATACACTTTGTTTGTCACTTTGCAAAACTCAAATACTGTCATCATTTTCAATGTATGAAACTTCCTAAACATTAATCCCTGCAGTCAGAAATATTCTTTTATAAAAGTCTCAAAATGACGACGAAGTGACATTTACCCCCATAGATCTCCAATCCGACTGCATTTTACAGATCGTAGGATTCACGTCGCCCAAAGAGATCTTTCTGCCCCAACTATTTTAATTCTAAGCACCACTGCTACTCCAATGTATCTTCAGTGAGTCAGTCAGTGATTTTTATATTTTTCTTTGGATCACTTCTGATACAGTCTCATAGAGACAGCGCTAAGCCCTCTTCTTTGCCTTCATTTATAAGTAGAGCTTTCCCGGATTTATTCTATGCTTCGGAGAGGGTCTGCTTTGTTGCATATCTCTCTATATTCTGGCCGGGTACACCGCAATCACACTGTGGTGATTTCCAATTATGATGGTGATGGTTTAGATTTCTTCTGTTAGTAAAAGAATCAGTTCAATCGGATCCAAGAATTTTGTCTCCAAGTACCTGAAATTAGCAACAATTGCAAGAAACATATTTAATATCTGATGAATATAGCTGGCCACATCATTTTACTCCAAACTCTATGACTGTCAATCAAGGTGGAGTCTAAATTGATTTGACGCCGTCCATTTAGATTATAATTCGGTTTGGGAGTTCCATTAGTGTGGGGCCACAAGTTCAGCGACTACGACCAAGCGACGACTGTTATAAAATTTGTATTAGGGATAAGTATTTTATATTCTGACAATAGAGAAATTAATATTAGCATAATACCGATAAATTGAGATAAGATTTCCGAAGTTTAGAAATATCAAGATACTTTCAGACAGAATTATATTACATATATTGAAGAACTGGCAGTACGTCACAAAGATACATTTACATGTCGGATGTCGAGTTTTAGTTTGCGCACTTAAATTTCATTTTAACTACTACTCATCTTAGCGCCTTCTCGGTTGCTCGAAGCCCAGGGTCCGCTTACATATTTTCTTAACTATTAAATTTCATTTTAACTATGGAAACATATTTCATCCATTTAATTGCTTGAATATGTTGTGACAAAAAGGGTATTTATTTAGATTTATCATCACGTAAACTTGTTATTGAGCTCTGAAAAAAATATTTGATCCGTAAGTTATCATCAAAAAAATGAGTTTTCAGTTTTAGTATCAGGAAATATACGGAAACATCGTACATCGAACATCGGAGCTCGTTAGTCGAGCGTGAACCGCGTGTCTGTAGCGAATGCGCGTGTCGTGACTACCATTGGATTGGTCGCCATTTAGTGGCATTTTAAAGGCACGTTAAGCCGTTGGCCCCGGTTGTTATCGATAAATAGCAGTCGTGAGGCTGTGTCAGATGCCTTAGGGCAGCCTGAAAAATTCTAACAGTGTTGGCCACTAACACAGCTCGGGTCATATTCCTGTCGGTTTGGTTTCCCTGTAAAACGGGAGTGCAATAACCAGTTCCGCCTTGATTGATATAAAACTTGTAAGATACTTTCCCAAGTATCGACTTTTCAGTCTTATTTTTTATTAATTTGGAAAACTTACAGCTATAAAATCACCCAATTTTATTCAAAATTCTTAAACAGCTATAGCTAAAGCAAATCTCACATAAATCTAACTTTAAGGTTAAGGCTATTAACGCATAGGACAAGCGTTTCTTATGGCCCCATAAAGATCATCAGGATTGCGCAGGCTCCAGTGAAAGTGGTGCGGAGGGGGGCGCGGAAGGGACGCTATATGAGAGCGGACGGTGCGCGCGCGCCGCACTCCACACACTAACAGGTGAGGTTTGTTCATCACACCCTGTACATTGGGCCACGAAAATATATACCACTTCAACACTAAACTTACAAATAAGATATACTTTTCTGTGTGACCCACTGTATTTAGTAAGTCTCCAGTGAAAATGTGCTTATTCAGTGCCAGTTTATCTTACCGTCGTGTCGTGTGATATCGTTTTACGTAATGTTTTTGTTTAGATTTTAAGTGCCTCAAGAAGATTAGATGTTGATTCCGCAATGGAGAACGGTTGTAAGGCTCTACCCTGTAAAAATTTCAGGAAATCCGTTCTTAGCTGATATATGATATACCTGCGATATTTCAGCTCATAAAATGATTTAGGGGTTTATGTGATTTTTGTAATGTACGAGTAGATTTCCGCATTTATACCAGCAGGTAACATAAATAGCTGAACGTGAACTCCTGGACTGCAATGCTAGTGGGCATCCAGGTGGGGTAGCCTATTTGCCATCTCAGTAGTTAAAAAAAATTGTGATCTTTCTCTGCACAACAACAACGGTCCAGAAAACTCGGCTAAATAACTAACAATAGCCTTTCACCCCGTAGAGTTAAGACCTGGTACCGTGACCTGAAAAAGCCATGCAGTCATACGTGCTGTGCCTGTTGGTGGCGGTGGCGGCCGTGGCTGCCGCACCACAGCGTGAGGGGGCTGCTTTCACCAAGGAGGCCATCAAGCAGGCCCAGAACACCTTCCTCATTCCTAAGGACGCTGAGATACAGAAGGTTAGTTTTAAATTGTATGTTGTTGAATGGCTTGAGGAAGAAAATTTGTCTATGATGTATCTCTCATCTGGCTTGAAGGACTTCGTGTCTTTTCAGTACCTATCTAAAGAATTATGAGCTTTGTAAAGAATACAACTTACGTTCCTCTGAAAAGTCTTGTAAACTCGTATGATATTAATAAAATGCTATTATAAAAATAAGGCATGTTTTAGAGATTTTGCTTAAGAAAATTTATTTAATTAATTAAAACAGAGTCTATTTATCTAAATTTAAATCTCTATTAAAATAAAAAATGGAATACAGTGTTTAACCTGACTAGGTACTAACATTCCAGACCATAAAACAAGATTAATGAGAGAGTAAAATTAATACATATAAACTAATCTAAAAATTTAAAACTAAAACTTTAAAGTAAAACTTAAAATTAAAACCTTAAAAAAAAGTAAGAAAAAGAATGAAGAAGAAAGAAAGAATACAGTTGATTTTCTTGCAAACTTGCAAATTGTCAAAGCTCTGAAATACATTGGGGACAGCTTCAGTGTCTTCTTATTCGTTGTAAAATAAATAATACTATATAGTAATGAAATTGCAAATATTAAGTAGTAAAAAAATAAACCCACCTAAAATCATTTCCTAATTGATGTCACAATTATGCTATGGTATCTCATGGAATATTAATGAAATCGGTGAAAAAGACCGATATTTGTGACAGATTCTGAATCTGTTATGATATATCTGTGATATAAAATGAAGAGATAACTTTTTATATATAGTAATAAATTAAAAGTAAAATAATATCATTAAATTTTGATCTTCTATTTTATTTTGATTTGTAAGATATTTTATATTGTAGATTCAAATAAGTTCTATTTTTTCCTCTCAGGTCCAAGAAGGCATCGAGCTGGCAGCCTACGAGTCCATTCCTGGCAACCAGAGGATCAACCTCTTTGAGATCCTGGGCGACCAATTGCCTTCCGAAGTGATCAACAACCTTCAGGGCCAAATCGACCAGGTTGGCAAGCAATAAAACCAAGGAATTCACAACCAGTAACGGAATCTAAGATCTACTATGTAGGTCCGTAGCCCTACCGTCCAAAGAGTTATCTAAAATGATTAAAAAAGACAGAAGACAAAATATTTTACAACAAAAATTAGAAGTAACTTGTGAAACAAAATGTTCTTGTCCTAAAACTGAAGTCGAAGGTAATGTTCTTTCGAGAGTGGAATTTTTAGTTTCAAATGTATATTTAGATGATGTGATTGTGGTGTCATCAAGGAGAGGGTCCGTTACTGGTCGGCGGCAGAGTCCGTCGTTGTTAGTATTAATTTATTTGTTGTGCAATGTGCAGCAGTGAATGTGATATTGTGTAACATCTCTTACTTTTATATGTTTGTACATAAAATTAAAATAAAATGTTCAAGTATATCGACGTTTCTTTCTGCCCTCCTTTTTTTATGTTAGTTGCTGCCAATAACAATAATCGTTACAAGTTTAAAAGTTATAAGATGTTATAGACATTGAGAAAAGAACGTTTTACTCGCCGTTTTCGGTTTCGATGCTTTGGTTAAATGCTATTATATTTTTAGCTTTTTGTAAGCTTTAATAAGTGATCTTTTTAAAGATTTTTCTCCGATTAAAGCAGTGTGGAAATATCCTAGGATGCTTGGATGAAGCATAGTAGAAAATAACGCTTAATCCAATTTAAGCCACCCCCTTAATGCACAAGTGGATCGAAAGATACTATTCTCTAGATAAGATCTATTTTTTTAATAAATTGCAAAGCCCACTTACTTGTGTTCTGAAATTAGCATATGTAGGAATAATAATGAGTGACTAAGCCAGAATGAACCATTCTTCAAATAGTTTTACCGTGTTAACCGTAACAGTCACAAACAATGCCGAAAAGTACCTATTATTCTACTTTCTAAGTTTTTTCTAGGTATTGTAAGCTTAAAATACTACTTAAAATCTATTGAATTCTTTATGATGTTAATTTAGAGCTTAGAGCCATGGAGGTCTTATCTCTGAAGAGATATTATTGATACTTATTTATTTTGTTATTTATTTCGAGCATATGTTTTCACAATATTGATTTCTAAAGTAAACTGGACGCTAACTAAAATAATTCAATTTTTAAATGTAATAAATAACGACAGATAATTTTATTTTAGACATTAGAGAATTTGACAAAGAGAAGATTATGCATGACATAACAAGTTGATCCAGCTTAATATTCATGAAATGTCGAAAGCCTTATTATACGATACACCAACAAATCCGGGTGATATGGCAGTTACGTAACCGGTTGCCACAGAACAAACAATGAGTGGTGGTCATCCCGGCGATAAACTTGAAAAACTAGATTTCGCGGTTCTTAAACTGCTTTTGGACGTTAAATGATTATTTTTATATGAATCTGGTATAAAATAGATGCGTGGTTAAACAAATTTTCTTTTCGATAATCACAATCTGGACGTCAATTCTCGCGCCTTTCAACATTTTGTCGAATGCGATTTTAGTCGAAAAAAAACAATTTCGGCCGTATAGGGATTTCTGTTCAGCCGAAATGTTTTTTCGAGAAACTCGAATTCAACTTATCTCGATCAAATCCAGGATAAATCCAAAAAAAAACATCAAAACCTGGAAATTCACAGTTCAATTCGCAGCCAAACTCATAAGATGCTTCATTTTTGTTGGGCTTTAAAACGTCATGTAACCACCCATCAAGTAATGTCAGTCTTAAGATAAAGTTATCACTTTTAATTACTGTGTTCCGGTAAATTACATAATTAAGTGCGGACCCCGTAGAGTGAGTTCTGCGCATGCCATTTTGGTTTTTACGAGATCAACCGTCAAATACTCAAACTTGTTTTAAGTATATAAATTGTTTTAGTTTGTTTGTTATTAAATGTTGACAAACCGCTAAATAAAACATTGAAAAATAAGATACTTATAATAAATTTGTAATGACCGTTGGTCTCGTAAGGAATCTGTATTTGTTTATTTAGAACTAGCTCTATTCCCGCAGCTCCGCCTGCGTCAAAAATTAGCCTATGTTTAACCCCGGGTCTTCAACTATATTCATGCTAAATATCATCAAAATCCGTCCAGCGGTTTAGCCTTGAAAGCATAACAGACCGACAGACAGACAGAAGGACAGACAGACTTTCGCATTTATAATATTAGTATGGATAAAAGGTAGTTTATTTAAGTTGTTATCCTATTATGAAGGACCAACATAGATGTTCCCCTTGTTTTTTTAAAATCCATTATTCCAAGGGACATTGTTATCAGGCTTGAGGCTGGTTATAAGAGTAATCCCAATCTTTCAAATAATAGTCCGTTATTTAAAAAAAATATTAATTTAAATCTCTAAGGATCATAGCAAGTGGAAATTCGTAGTCTCTGCTCGTCTCTACGGGAAATAGGCATAAAGACGAATTTTGAGATCCCTTGTTAGTTCGAAGATTTAATAAACGATGGAACAGTGTCTTATTGTTCTTTTAGTTTTCTAAAAATGTGCAGCCGCGAGTGACACACAATCGCTTTCATATCTGCAGTGTGCAACAATCGTGATGTAGGAGTTAAATTGCTCATTCGTCGCACAAATGTGACGTACTGACATTAGACAGACACGTTACGCGATCGTTACGACATGGACACCGCCACGAATTTTGATACATTTGGAGAAAGCAGATTTACAATTTTTAGGGTTTCTTACATCAACTGGAAAAGGGATCTCTAATTAGATCATTTGGTTGTCCGTCTTTCCGCAGTGCCATCAAGAACCTTTATTTCAGGAATTCATTTATTTAATAAATTTAAAATAATACGAATTAATTTTCACCAAAAGAATTAAATAAATAAATTATGAAAACTCCGACTAAGTATATAAATTAATTGGTAAATCTATCAGTATCCTGTGGTATGGACATATCCGGTGTAAAGTAACAATAGGGTCCCATTAAAAGACTTGACGGAACCCTAAAAATGCCCCTTACGTAAGTAAAATCATATCATACAATGGATATTTGCCTCTTGCAGGTGAGGGTTGCGCCATACCTCAGTTTCAGTATCATTTCGCCCGGAAACAATTATGCCAGTAACTGCTATGCATTAAGATTATCGCCGTGTCCCAACAGGTTGTGTAATGGACAATAAAATTTCAGATAGAGAAGGTACAAAAGGGACTAGATGGCTAAGGGCCGAGATAAATTACAAAATAAATAGAAACAGTCTTACTATTTGCCATAAGCGCTTCCCATATTTGTCACAAAATTGCTAGTGTCTGCGTACGAAATACCTTTTGGTAGCGAGGTACTTTAGGTTTTATATTAATGAGTAACCTCAAATAATCAAGGATATCTTCTATACCAATCAAAACATATCAATCATACCTGCCTGCCCATCGATGTACGAGGCAACCAGCGATGCCTTATCATTGGCCTAAGTTACAGTATAACTTCAGTAACTTAAATTTTCATTATATCCTGATAACTGTTTCCAGAAATTTCAAAAAATGGCGTTTTTTATCATATCGGTGAACTTCTTCATTTATTTTTATTATTTGTTAGCTTTTATGTATTCTTTTCGATATTACATATCTCCACGTTCACTGACATCAACATATTATTAAAGAATATGGAGAAAATGAAGCTACCGACTATGTTTATTGTTCACCGATGTGAAGAGAACGAACACCGATATGACAAATCTATCTACCGATTTTATAGATCTTTTCATCGATATTACAAATATTTTTGAACACCAAAAATGCAAAAGGTGGTATCTTCACAACATAGCAGTTGGCTAGAACTGAAATCCAGTAGACTGTCTCATATTCGTATTCTCAAGAAAAGCCTTTTTTTCTGAGTGACGAATGTGACATTGTTGTCGCCACATGCTCGCTGTGAGAAAAAACTAGCCACCATTTTTTGTCAAAGTCTGTTGGCAACTTTCCTTTTCCAAAGACTAATTCTGACGACTATCTTTTATTTCCCGGATCATGTTATCTGCCTGTTTTCAGTGTCTGACAGCAAACGAGGGATCCAACGACAACAAAGCTTCCTCACTCTAAGATGCTGATGCAAAATAATGTTAACCCCCTAACTAATGCATCGTTAAAGAATTTTGATGGTATAATTAAGAACATTTAGCACCTTCTTTTTCCTCTTGCTATCACAATGAAACACGCTTTTATAAAATTGGGACTGTGATAAAAACAGGAAAATTTAATAATTAAGGTGTAAAGTTTTTATGTTAAAAACATATAAATATGTCGTAGATAATTATATGTGGTTTTTGAAGCATAATTATCGTTAAAGGTTACAATGAAATTATAAAGTGTTATATTTCATTAGAGTTAATTTATTTGTAACTTTTTTTTTCATTTTATTCACAAATAATAAAAGCTTCTTTTTTTTAAAAAAAAGATTTTTTATCTGAAATTTTTTTTATATTATATTATTTTATAGCTGATGAGAGAAAAGCGCCTGCTGCCATTATCATAGCAAAGCATCTACTCAATGCATTCTTGCGCGTGAAATTTTCTCAGGTATCATATTATATCATAACTAAGTAGGTACCTAATTCCGAAAATGTTTACGCAGGCTAAAAACAATCTTACAATTTGCATCTTTGAGCAGTTAAACGTATCAGGCGCGATGATTTGTATATAAATCCACAATTTTTCTTTTGTTTTTTTTTTAAAGTTCATTATACGTTATTCTTATGATTATACGGAAGGGTAATTCAGGATTTTCACAAGGGTACGTCCGTACTAATGTAATAGTTTTCTGTTGCACGGATTTCCTTCACAATTAAAAAATATTAAACCTTGAAATTTTTGAAATCTTATTTATCATAATCATCCCAACTTTTTACCGATTGCTTCTCAAGCAGAATGGTCTCTGAGACCGGGACCATCTCAAACGTTTTGGGTCAGATAGTGTACACTTCGTGATTGCAACCTTCTCCTAATTGTGTTATGAATATTATGAAGGACAAGAAAATTTTATAATAAGCAAATGCCTATAAAAATATTTATTACATACGGGGATAAAACTTTACTAACTAATTAAAGATCTGTCTATTTACCTCGCTCTACTCATTCTGTCTCTATTTATGTTAAAAGTATTAATGTTCATTTTGACAACTCTAAAAGCTTTAAATATGATACATCTATGTCCACTTCTTCAGAATCAGAATCATTTATTTTGCTAGAATACATGTGTAAAAAGGTTTACAATTTTTTTTACCGTCTAGTGTATTCTGTCTGCTAGCAGACTTGCAAAATTATTTGTTATCTATTAATAAACGGTTGCACTTAATTTATTTGATTATTATCATGCAATTGTTTACATAAATAAATGTTTAAATCAATCAAATATACGAGTTGAAATGTTTATTACCTGGGTTTGCTATCTAATTCCTGTCCTCTATGAAATTTGAAGGAAAATAAGCAAAATTAAAATAAAATAACAAAAAAAAACTTTTACAATATTTATTTGAAGAAGAAGCTGAAAGTTACACAAAGTTAAAAACTCGTATTAAAAAAAATGAATTTATATTGGAAGTAACCTATTTAATGTTGAGTAAAGAAGTAATTGCGATTCAAACGAGAAAAGGAAATTAGGGGCGCAGGAGATCGAATGGCCAATATTTAGATCCCCTTAAAGTTTTAAGTTAAAAAAAAATCAAAGGTTAATAAAATAAAAAAAATGTAGAAAGCGCAGGCACTGGCTGACCGATAATGCTGGCCTCGGCTGTGTGGTTACCTCAGTTTAGGCAAAAATGTCTATCGCAGATTAAAACGGTAGTATAAGCAGTGTCCTCTTGTTTAAATAAAAGAAATGTGGTATGCACTCCTGACACCTCGGGAAGCTGGTAGAAAGAACTCCCAGTGTTCAGCGGAGGGAGTGCTGAGGGAAACTTGAGGTGTTCTTTTTAACCCTTTTGAGGGTTCTTATGTATATCCAACAAAACACTTTTGTCATAAAACGCCGTACGACAACCACGTCGGCGAAAATATTTGTTACGACGGTTGCACTATTAAACTCCAAAATAATCGTATTAAATGGCTATTTAAACCTTTAAATTAGAGAAATAGCGAGCAACTATCGACCCGCTCCGAAAATCATCTGATTTCGTCTGCCGGTGTCGGCAAGTGTCTAGCTGTCAGTTCAGTCGTAGTGATGGGGACATCGGGAGTCGACATTTGTTCGAATCGACTCGATGAACTATCTATCGACTTCGTGCCGAACCGTGTGAAAACAACAGGCATGTAGTATCGATTTTTGAGATACGCCGGCGACAATTAAACCAACTCGCACGGATTCAATGAGTGATTAAATAAATCCGGAACAAGTAAGGAATGATTCGATTATCGTTTACCGGCTCGTGGAGTTATTCGCACGGCCAGACCACACCAGTCGAAATCAAAAATTACCACCCGCGTACATTTCAAAAATACAGAATGTTGCTTCCACGATCGCAATCGATACATCTCACGGAGGAGTCAATTCTCTTATTTTAAATAGGTACCTAGTGCACAATTGAATCGCGATTGGATCGTAATGACTTGACTTTGACGCTTCTGATATTCCGTTACTCATTCTATTTACATTTCCCTACTAATATCATTGAAATACGCTCCAGTCGCAAATGAATAGATATTCAAAACTGTTTAAGCAGAATACCACTATTGAGTGTATCAGTCAGATTGAATATCAGTTGCGTGGCCTTTAAAAGTTCATTAGCGGAATCGATCCCCTACTCAACAATCGAGCAATTAGGCAGTTAATCGACTTAATATTTATGGCATAGCAAAAATGGCATTACAACACCCCCTTCCCCGGATAAGAATTCACGTAGGGAATTCGCGGGACGTCCTCGGCCTATTCTACACCCTAAAGATCAACATTAGTTTAAATGAACTCATAAAAATAAATCGAGAGAGATCGATATCGACAACGATGAAAATTTTCACCGCACTACTTGACGTTGACAGATGAAAAAAAAAAAACTTTTTTATTTTAAGGAATGAAACGGATTCTGGGGAATTGAGAAAAACCTATTTGTAGAGGAAAATACACCGTTACACTACTAAGTATATTACTCTGTTCAGGTAGAAAAAACCACAGCTGGCGGAAATCGGTCAGACGTTGCAATCGATTTGTTCGAAAAGAAATCGATCAAGACTGATACATAAATAAATAAGCATGGATTCTAGAATGCTTAAATATAAAAGGCAAAAATACAAAAAAAATATGTAATTTGCATAAATTAAAACAAAAAAAAAAAATCGCCATTGAAGTTCTAACTAGAAAAGACCAAAAGAAGTTGCGTACGCAAAAACTCATGGTAATAAGTATTGACTTGGAAATTCTGTGACCAAT
Source organism: Euzophera pinguis (assembly GCA_947363495.1). Taxonomy (NCBI): domain Eukaryota; kingdom Metazoa; phylum Arthropoda; class Insecta; order Lepidoptera; family Pyralidae; genus Euzophera; species Euzophera pinguis. The sequence goes on from OX376159.1 coordinate 18,149,065, forward strand.
GATTTCTCACATAATTTCCAGTCCGGTGAAACTACAAAAGAATAAGTTTAAGATAATGATGGATTCCTGAAAACAGGAATAAATCCAAAGTAAAAATAAAATGTGCTTAAAAAAATAAAGTAAAACCCTTATCTAGGCTAGTTAAAATGAAGAATTAATTCCTGAAAACAGGAATTAATCCTTAGTAAAAATAAAAATAGTTAAAAAGGAAAAAAAAAAAAAATTAAACTAATTAAAACCTTTGACTAGAGGTGGCTTATAGTAAAATATTTAAAATTTAAAGGTGTGACAAGCTAACCACTACTTACAGTACATTATTTAAACCTGAAAAATGACTAGTAAGTCTGTCCTAGAAACGCCTCCCAACCCTGGATAACAAGAGAGTAATAGACCTATAAATTTAGTAGAAAAATATTCCATTATTCTCCTAAAACAAATAGACTCGCTTGTATGAGTATATTATAAATGGGGAATAAAAGTAATAATATGATAAATCTACCAACACCGGTAGGGTGTAAATAGACATAATATCAATGCTAATTGTCATGGGATCCCTTAGACAACAAAGCTTAAAAGAGATTAAGTTTTCTTGTTAAACAGGTCAAAATAATTGAGAGAAAATAAGTACAAACTTATGGCCATCAAGCCACTCAAGATACACCGAATGAAATGGCAGACCAATAAAAGTGGAGGTTAGCTTAAGATGGAAAACGCCTAAGATAATCCACAGTCGCCTCTTACGACACGTCCGGACGTCAGACGGGGAGACAATTCTAAAGCCGATCATCCCGCGGCCGATGAAGGCTAGTCTAAGCATTTGAAATCTTTTATGTGCCATTTCCCTATGTATTTACCCTGTTCATCTTCTAACTCATACACTAACGGTGAAAGCTTACAGATAATCTTACATTTTTCATATTTTGGAGCAAGCTTTGCGGCAAAGTACTTACTCGCAACGCTCTGCTTGTAGGTACGTTTCCAAACATAATTTCCCACATTAAAGGACACATCCCTACGTCTTTTGTTGTAGTACTTCACATTTTTCTGATGCGCTTGCTTAAGAGAATTTTTAACATTATTGAAAATTTGTGATAGATGACCCAATCTTTGAACATGTGCATCAGGTGAAGTAACGGTTAATTCGCTGAGATCACTACCATCTTTGTAAATATCACCGTTGGCTACAGCTTCCCTGCCGTGGACTAGAAGGAACGGACTATAAGATGTGGCTTCGTTTACAGATGTGTTTATGGCAAATTGGATCTTTTGAATGTTTTCATCCCAGGACCTATGGTCGTTTTCCACAAAAGCAGAAACAGCGGTCATTACGGTACGATTATAGCGTTCAACGGGATTAACCTGTGGACAATACACTGGGCCAAGGTGGATCTGAGGGATATTGTATTTTTCATATAAAGCCAAAATGTCACGACCTGTAAATTGGGAACCGTTGTCAGAAATTATAGTTTGAGGTATTCCATGCACTAAAAACACATGATCTTCCAATCTTTGCGCTATAACCTTCCCAGTAGCCCTGCGAAGTGGAAACAAAAAACAGTACTTTGTAAAACAACAAATGACAACTAACAGATAGTTATTTTGACGCCGTGACATGGGCAGTGGTCCGACTAGGTCAATACTTAAGCACTGGAAAGGCCGCGTACAATTTTTTGGTTCTCCCATAAAGCCGGGTGTACACTGTGAACTGTGTTTATAAGCACTACAAATGTCGCAATTTTTAATGAAACTCATGGTATCTTTATACATGCCAGGCCAGAAATATCTCAGCTTCAGGCGTTTATAAGTCTTAGCCACACCAAGGTGAGCGGCAGTAGGTTTAGAATGATTTTCAACAATTATACTTTCCCTCAGCTCAAGAGGTATCACTTCTTTCCACTGGAAATCCTTACTGAGTTGGTTAGAAGTTTTTGTAAAACGGTAAAGCCTACCATCAACTAGTTGAAAATTCGGACAAGCCCGAGGTCTCTCGGTGCAACGTTTTACAATATTCAGATACCAAGCGTCCTTAATTGCGGTTAAATCTATGGCATTTACAGACACGGGTACAGACCGCGATAATGCATCAGGTACTACATTTTGTGACCCTTTTCTATGTTCTATTATGAAGTTATAAGGAGATAATCTACAACCCCAACGCGCTAAGCGACCGGTAGGATTTTCAAGATTTAAAAACCATTTTAAACTAGAATGATCAGTGATTATTCGGAAAGGTTTACTGCCCTCCAGATAAGGACGAAAATGCTCCACTACATGAACTACTGCCAGAGCTTCACGCTCTGTCGCAGAATAATTTCTCTCTGCTGGAGAAAGCGAGCGACTACAATAAGCGATTGGATGTTCTTGTCCGTCTACATTTTGAACTAAGGTCCCACCTATTCCGAAATCCGAGGCATCGCAGTGCACAGAGAATTCGCGCGAAAAATCTGGACATGTTAGAACAGGTGTTGTGGTCAGAGCTAACTTTAAACCATTGAAAGATTGATCTGCCTCAGGAGTCCAACGGAAGGGTGGAGCTCCTTTACGAGTGGACGTGAGCGCGTTTAGGGGACCGGCGCGATGACTGAAATTCTTAATAAATCGCCTGTAGTATGAAGCAGTGCCTAGGAAACGTTTAACATCTTTTCGGCAAGTAGGAGTGGGAAAATCGACAATAGCCCTTACTTTATCCGGGTCGGTACGTAAACCGAATTCATCGACCACGTGACCTAAAAACTTTAATTGTTTTCTAAAAAATTGGCATTTGCCCATATTAACAGTGAGATTTGCCGCTTGTAATTTCTCCCTGACTTTACGTAACAATTCTAAATGGCCGGCAAAGGTTGAATGAATTATGATAAGATCATCCAAATAAATAAAAACTTTATTATCAAATTCCGGACCGAACAACCTGTCCATAAGACGCTGTTGGGTCGCTGGGGCGGAGGTTAGACCGAAACACATGACCTTAAAATGGAACAAACCTCGTGAAGGTATGGTAAATGCAGTTTTTTCACGAGATTCCATCGAATCCAAAGGTACCTGAAAGTACGCAGATTTTAGGTCAACAGATGATAGGTATTTAGCATCCCTGAGTTGATCCAAAATATGGTTAATATAAGGAAGCGGATACGCGTCGTGTTTAGAGATAGCGTTGAGTTTTCGGCTGTCCAGACAGAAGCGAAGTGTGCCATCTGCCTTACGGGCTAGGGTGACGGGATTATTCCAAGCGCTGTTACTGGGTTCCACCACATCGTCTTTCAACATTTGATCAAGCTGCCGGTTCATTTCGGCGAGCTTCTCTGGGGACATCATGTAGTAACGTTGCTTGATTGGAGGGTGATCACCGGTGTCAATACGGTGACTCACCAAATGGGTACGCCCTAATCCTCTCTTCTCTGCCGAAATCTCTTCAAATTCTTGAATCACTTTACGAGCCAATTTACATTCTGACTCGGAAAGCGAATCAAAGTCTCGTAACGCTTTATCTTTGGCGGCTATGGTATGGACTTCGCGGGTAGATAAAAATTGATTATCATCCAACAGAGATAAAACGTCGGGAGCTATATTGAAAGCTTTCCAAAAATCTATTCCGAAAAGTAAGTCAGTGTTTATCTTGGGAATAATATAAAACTTAATAATCGCTGTTCTATCCTTTACTGTAACCGGCAAAAAGATATATCCAGTGACAGGTGCGGTAGAATCATTAGCAGTTTTAATAAAATGTAGATCAGTCGACTCGTGTACCGTAGCAAATTTTTGATAATATGAAACAGTGCTGGCCTTAATTATACAAATTTCGCTGCCCGAGTCCAACAAACCAGAACATACCATTCCGTATATACTAGCCTTTAGATACGGTCGTCTGTCAAAACAGTTGTCAACGTCGCTTGTCATCGAGATAGGTTTGATATCAGAGTTATGAACATGAACCGACAACACGCGCTGGGAACGGGTTGATAAAAAGAAATTCTTCAAATAATTTAACCAAGAACGCCATTCTGCAGCACAAAAGTTACTAGAAGTTGCGGAAGTTTGTTGTCGATTCACGCTTACTCGTTTTTTGGAGATGACGACGGCGCCGGCGACTTGCCAGACTTCGACGGGGAACATTTAGGACAAGTTTTGGCAGTGACGTCCCTCTTCCCACAACGGTAGCATATTATGATGGCAGGCGCCTTGCAGGACTTCAACGTGTGACCGTCCACACGACAACGGACGCAGAAATTGCTGCCATCAACCTGTGCCACCGCCGCGGCCACTTTAGGAATAGCAGTGGACCGGTTGCCCTTGTAAATAAGGTCGGGAGCAAGACAAGAAGACGAAAATTTAGGGGGCTCGGAGAATAACTTTGAACGCTCCTTCGCGTCCTCAAGAAGTCTACATTTACGTTTCAAATCAGTCCATGAGTCAACTGGATTCAAACCTAATTGAGAGGTGTAGAAAGGCCTAATATTAAACAACACTATATTAAGTTTCTCTTCATCAGTTAAGGGCTTGGACAAACGACTGAAATAATTTTGCATAACACTAAGATAATTGACTATATTTTCATCGGATCCTTGTGTGCGGGCTCTAATTTCCATCAAAAGTCGGTGATCATAATTAGCAGGTAGATACTCCTCGAGAAGTGCAGATTTTAATTCGGACCAGGTATTCACCTCATCACGCACTCCACGATACCAGTATAGTGCCTCCTCAGTGAATAACTTGGCAGCAGAATTGAAAAGTTTGAAATCATTGATACCGCGAGATAAGCAAAGTTCTTCTAAGCGTTGCAAGAATGCCTTTACACAAGCTTTCCCGTTAAAATGAAGATTTAGCTTATAAATTTGAGAGTGAGAATTAGAAGAATTATCAGTCTTACTGGAAAGCATCGGCGGATTGGTTGCCGGGTTAGAAGAGTGATGCTGCGATGAACTACTCTTAAAATTGTCCATAATTCCATCAATTTTATACAAAATGCGGTCTAATCGTCCCTGAATATTATCAATTTCCGAGGTGTATTCCTCCTCATCTCCAGCATCCAATCTACCTAGACGGTGAAACAAATGGTGACCTAAGGTTTGAATTCTATTTAATATTTTAAGAGAACCCGACTTAGTAGAAGTTCCTTTAATTAAATCCTCTAATTCAACCATTTTGGCTTTTATTATGTCCAATTCCTCCCCAATATCCACATCACAAGTGAAAATCTCATCTGATGGGAGTTCTTTATTAAGCGCTCGAACCTGAGCTCTCAGACCTATAACGTTATCTTTAGGATGAGTGCCACGGATCCTTACTTCATACTCTAATTCATCTTTGTGTAGCAAATTAAAGCAAATTGGCCTTTCTCCCATTTTTAGCAAGTTGTAAATAGAAAGCAGGGCAAGTAAACAATAGGGTTAAAAAAATATTGACCAGACGTTACAAATTGCTTGGTAAAAAAAAAGAAAATAATACTATATATAACTCTGATTTTATCAAAATGTAATGCAGGTTAGTAAAACAAACTTTATTGCAAAATAATGCAAGGGATCAATATTGGGCAACTAATTCTGAGCGAAAATGACCAGAAAAAAAGGGTAATTTAATTAAATTTGAAATACAAGTTAATTTACCTCGATCTCCTGTCCCTGTTCGGGCGCCATGAAATGTTTATTACCTGGGTTTGCTATCTAATTCCTGTCCTCTATGAAATTTGAAGGAAAATAAGCAAAATTAAAATAAAATAACAAAAAAAAACTTTTACAATATTTATTTGAAGAAGAAGAAGCTGAAAGTTACACAAAGTTAAAAACTCGTATTAAAAAAAATGAATTTATATTGGAAGTAACCTATTTAATGTTGAGTAAAGAAGTAATTGCGATTCAAACGAGAAAAGGAAATTAGGGGCGCAGGAGATCGAATGGCCAATATTTAGATCCCCTTAAAGTTTTAAGTTAAAAAAAAATCAAAGGTTAATAAAATAAAAAAAATGTAGAAAGCGCAGGCACTGGCTGACCGATAATGCTGGCCTCGGCTGTGTGGTTACCTCAGTTTAGACAAAAATGTCTATCGCAGATTAAAACGGTAGTATAAGCAGTGTCCTCTTGTTTAAATAAAAGAAATGTGGTATGCACTCCTGACACCTCGGGAAGCTGGTAGAAAGAACTCCCAGTGTTCAGCGGAGGGAGTGCTGAGGGAAACTTGAGGTGTTCTTTTTAACCCTTTTGAGGGTTCTTATGTATATCCAACAAAACACTTTTGTCATAAAACGCCGTACGACAACCACGTCGGCGAAAATATTTGTTACGACGGTTGCACTATTAAACTCCAAAATAATCGTATTAAATGGCTATTTAAACCTTTAAATTAGAGAAATAGCGAGCAACTATCGACCCGCTCCGAAAATCATCTGATTTCGTCTCAAAGAACAATATTACTCCTAGCGGAGTTTCGTCTGCCGGTGTCGGCAAGTGTCTAGCTGTCAGTTCAGTCGTAGTGATGGGGACATCGGGAGTCGACATTTGTTCGAATCGACTCGATGAACTATCTATCGACTTCGTGCCGAACCGTGTGAAAACAACAGGCATGTAGTATCGATTTTTGAGATACGCCGGCGACAATTAAACCAACTCGCACGGATTCAATGAGTGATTAAATAAATCCGGAACAAGTAAGGAATGATTCGATTATCGTTTACCGGCTCGTGGAGTTATTCGCACGGCCAGACCACACCAGTCGAAATCAAAAATTACCACCCGCGTACATTTCAAAAATACAGAATGTTGCTTCCACGATCGCAATCGATACATCTCACGGAGGAGTCAATTCTCTTATTTTAAATAGGTACCTAGTGCACAATTGAATCGCGATTGGATCGTAATGACCTGACTTTGACGCTTCTGATATTCCGTTACTCATTTTATTTACATTTCCCTACTAATATCATTGAAATACGCTCCAGTCGCAAATGAATAGATATTCAAAACTGTTTAAGCAGAATACCACTATTGAGTGTATCTAAAAAAATGCAACACAATTAAGTCGCGATTGAATATCAGTTGCGTGGCCTTTAAAAGTTCATTAGCGGAATCGATCCCCTACTCAACAATCGAGCAATTAGGCAGTTAATCGACTTAATATTTATGGCATAGCAAAAATGGCATTACAGAGTATATACAAAAAAAAAAAATTAAGAGAATTGCAATGGGCAATACATTCTTTTACAGAATAGAAGCAATGTTTTTGTAACCATGGTCAACTGTGATTTAAAATCTTTATCATTTAGTGATTTGTATTCATTTGGCAGTAGATTTTACAAAAATATACACATCCTATTAAATATATACATCCTTTGACGTAAAAGTGAACAAAAATAATTAACCTTATAATCCAATAAAACATGCCAGGAAGTTTACTCTACAATCTAAGAATCGAACATTCTAGTGTTTCTTTATACTACCCTCAACAATTTTTTAAACAAAACTGCAGATAATCACGGCTATCCGCGTGAGATTAAGACTGCACTTATAACTTTTCTCCAACAACTAATTAGATTAGCGAATGTGGGACAGACAGACACACACACCGGCGGAAACAGATAATTAATTAAATGAAACTAATCAGAGAAGTACAGACCTTATGGGGCTTTTATGTTCTAGAAATGCTGAGTAAGTATGCCTACAGAGTCCGTATTTGAACGTACCTTCAGTCTAGCTTTGGGACGACAAAATTTAAATAGTGTATAACCAAAAATTCTAAATCTGCCTTGATCGACTCTATCAGTAGATTTCGCGAATAACCTTACGAAATCTATTCATAAAATGCTACTTCTAACTTTTTGACGCCCTTTTTTGACGTTTTTTTCACAGCGCATTCGATATTTCAAACTTTCTCCCTTTTGCTCTCATTTTATTTATTTACTAGCTGTTTCCCGCAGCTCTGCCTGCGTCAAAAAGTAGCCTATGTTTGACCCCGAGTCTTCAACTATATTCATACCAAATTTCATCAAAATCCGTTCAGCGGTTTGGCTGTGAAAGCGTATCAGACAGACAGACAGGCAGAAAGACAGACAGACAGACAGAAAGACAGACAAACTTTCGCATTTATAATATTAGTATGGAAGTATGGATATGGATTTAAACTTAATACAGTTTTTTAGCACAATAGGCGAACTTAATGCTAAGAGCATTATCTAATAACAGTCAACCTTTGGGTTAAACAGATACATTTTTCCCCTTATAAAAAAAAGCACACGTGTGCTAAGTTTCGTGGATCCGTTCAGAATTGTTCCACTAGGAAGAAACATATTCACCCATAAAAGCAATATGGCCAATATTGCCTCGAAATGAAGACTTTCGCTCGCTTAACTTGATCAGATAAATAGTGAAAAACGCGCTATAATACTATATTGTGCATTGGATACCTCGATTGACATGAGACTGGGGTAAGATAATGAAGACTCTACATTTGAATCCTATCTTTTTAGAAGAATTATTTTATATTACTTAGCAGAATGTAACAAATGTTTTATATTTTGAAGGATAAGAACTTTCAACAAGAAATAAATAAAATTTCACCATATTTGTTAGTACATAAAAACAATATTAAGTGTTAGTAAAATAGATGGACCAAATAAAATGAAATAAAATGGCTTAATTTACAAATAGGTATACTGCGATTTGGGAGAATATGCAGCCATAAATGAAAATAAATGTACTTAAGTACATATGCAGGATAATTGTATCTTTCTGTGAAGTACAGATTCGGACACATTGAAGTTCTTCTAAAATAAGTTTTATAAAATTTTATGTATTCTGTATACATATGCTGTATTATTCTGTAAGCCATACTTTAATGGCAAAACGTAGCCATATTATCTGTAACAACTGCATGTTCATGTATCCTATGTTGCACAAATAAATTATTTGATTTGATTTGATAGGTAACTTATAATAGAACAATAAATTGAAGACCAAGACTTTCGAAAACGAAGCCAACGATTCGCACGGGCTACTAAATAGACTAAAAATAAAAATAAGAATCATAAAATACACGCGGTCCACGTTATTTATTATTAGTGAAATAGTTTTTAGCGAGTATGAGTTCCCAGGATGTCAATGCTCCGTGCGTATACTGACTCTGTCTAAAGGGGAATTGTGGAGTGGAGCTACACGCGACGACACTTCACGTCGACGGCAAACGACGACGCGCTGTCACAACAAAACTTAAAAGTAACACGGATATGTCTTAGAAAACTACTCTAGTCTTTAGGCCAAGAAACTATTCAAGACTTCAGGTATCTAAAATATTGAATTACAGAGCTCACATTCAGATTTTATATGATTTGTTTACTATTTATCTACTTAGATTGAATTGAAAAACATATCTGTTATTTTGAAATCTGAGTTCGAGGGCTCCACACCAATTTGAAGTAAGTACACTTTGCACTCATTTATATATTATTGTGAGCAGGGACTGTTGCCACAATTCCACCACCGCAAGACGCGACCAGCAGCTGCCGTGAAGTGGCAACGTCGCATCTCGCGTAATGCTTATCTGTTTGAAACCCTTGCAGTTGAAACTATTTTAAAACAGTTTCCGGGCTATGATGTTTGAAACAGTTTGAATAGGGTACCTGTGTTACAGGTTATAAAACAGATTCAAGAAACAGTGTTTAGAGCACTTTATTCAGTTATCGTTAAAAACGCTTTAAAACAATTTCAAACAGATTTATAGGGTACCCGATTTTAGTGTTACAGATTGTTTCTGTTACAGTGAAACAGATTCGATAAACCCTTCCTTTATTCGGTTACCGTTATAGTCCCTGATTGTAAGAGTTACACAATGTTTTTTGCAGTACTATTTTTTCACTGTTTACACCTTTTATTGAACATCATTCTAAATAATGTAAGTTATTTTTAAGTGAGGCACAAAACCAGACTTTGTGTTCGTTTATTTTAGAGAAAAACCCACCTGACAGTTTCACTATGAAGAACACACAACTAAATAAGTGAGAAAAGACTCCAAATTTTTTTATATTGTTATTATTTTTCATGACACTCGTGCAAGGAAGTGTCGCGCGACTGCAACTGTCGCCTGTCGTTCACATCCGAACTCTACCTTAAGCGATACCGGGAACTAACGGCGGCAGGTCTGTGCCTAAGCGTAATTACCTTTTAATTAAAACAAAAAGTATTGTTGTAATAGAGCCGACGGGAATCGGGCTAAGTGTCGCGGCTGCATTACTGCTGCCATCGGATTGTCACTTTATTGCAAATATTTGCTTTCACGATACATGCTTGTAATTTTTACGTCTGTTCGTCTGTTGGTCAATTAAGTTTATTTAGGGTTAGGCACCCTAAATAATAATGATCATTTACCATAGGTGGGATGTAAACCCACCGCACTATCTCCGAATTGCTGGACCGGTTGGTCGCCTTAAGTACAGCTGGGGCGATGAGGTGCGGAAGGATCTACGCAACTTGGGGGTGAGGTATTGGCGGCAACTGGTACAAGACCGTAAGATATAGCGCCTTCTCGTGTCGGAGGCCAAGATCTACTTCAGGGTTTGCATCATCGCGGTAAATAAGTAAGACACCCTAAATGATAGTTTTATGATCATCTATTCAATGAGTATTTACATTATTGATTATCACAATAGTGTCAGCAAAATATATACATATAATTTTAAAAACATTAAGTTCCATACATAACATAAGCTTATCTCAGACAGGACACAGGTAATTCCAATCACAAATCTGCTACTGCATAATTTTGGTACCTAATTAAGATTTTGATTTTATCATGTTTATAATTATTGGGTTAATTAAGGATAATAGTAAATATATAAAATTTGCCAAAGTAGGGTGATACCAAGATACCTTAAAGTGGAGCAGGGGGTGATAGGCACATCTCGCCACAGAATCTTTAGCGACCGTCGGGCCTCTCGATTCCCCAAATGGAAAGCACAAGATTGGGTCTTCAAAGGGTTCGGTCGTAAGGAATTCTGCTCGTAATAGCAGCTTAATGTTTCGAGTGCTTCGCTTAAACCCCTTTCGACCTCCTCAAAGGACCGCGCCTGTGATGTTAAAGCCAGGTCGTCGATGTACACGAATCTATTAGTGTTAGGTGGTGATGGCTGGTCATTCGTGTAGATATTGAACAGCACTGGGGCGAGCACGCTACCTTGGGGTAAGCCATTTTGAATAGATCGCCATCGGCTTTTCTGGGAAAGAAGGTGAACCTGAAATCGACGATTATGGAGAAGTTCGCCGAGGATTTTCGTAAAAGCGTAGTCGCCAGTAATGTTGTTTACCTTCCACAAAAGCCGCTTTATGTTTACTCTTATTGGGTAGCCTAAGATGGACGGAGATGGTTTACGACACTATTTATCAACGTAACTTCATTTCTACCAACAAGAGGTATAACAACAACATAAAGTTGATTAATTGAGGTCTTTAAAAAAAGTTATCGCTTTCGATGCCAGAAATTTAGAGTTTCCACGATAGAACTGTCTATAGGTAGTGAAATAGCCCGCATAGTATATGTTTGTTGAAGTGAAAATATGACATAATGTCGAATGAACTCATTAACCTTAAAAACTACAGGAAATATGGCTGTAGGTTAAATTAAGTTCATTTTACGTCACACAGGTACATTGAAATTATAAATTAGTATGTAATTTTAATGGAGTAATGAAGAGTTTAAACTTAATATCCATACTACAATATTATAAATGCGAAAGTCGGTCTGTCTGTCTTTCTATCTGTCTGTCTGTTACGCTTTCACGGCCAAATTGCTGGACGGATTATTGTGAAATTTAGTATGAATATAGTTACCCGGGGTCAAACATAGGCTACTTTTTGACGAAGGCGGAGCTGCGGGAAACAGCTAGTAGTTAATATGTTCAAACCCAAATGAACGGAGAAAGTGGCAGAAGAAAGAAAAAAGATGTATGACTAGTATCTAACTGACGATTTCATTGTTACAAAAGATAAGCAAAACATTACTAAGAAGTCGTCTGGGGATACATTTTTTTTTATTACATCCGCTTCGTTATTTCAAAATAAGAGAATTTTTCTTATAAATACTCCTCCGTGCTATTCTCTATATTACTTACGATTTTCGTGTTTAATAAAGCTATGATTTGCCATAATTTTTACTAACAGAGCCAGCCAGCAGACGTCAGTCATTCTTTGAAATTCTATTGATACCGAAATCAGATGGAAAATCGTAGTCATTTTGTCATTTTTTGAGATACTCACGGATTAAAGAGGAGATATCTACTCTTTTATCGGAAACAACAGTCAAGTACAGATGCTACATATCACATCATAAGCAAAGTCACAAGTAAGCACTAATCCATCCGAAGGTAAACAGTAACCAGTGGCTGCAGTCGGGGCCGAGCTGACCGCTCAGCAGTTTTTGCAGCAGCTTCACTGGAAATAAGATAATTATCATCACATACTTAATTATAGCGATGCCGCTGCCGTGCCGACAACCTTTAGGGCTGCGAGGCATAGGAACTGACAACTAACGTAATAACTCATAATAATATCAATTTTCCGTAGCCACTTATTGTCGCTGGCCATTTTGCTGTTTCTGTAACTAGAGAACTGGTTAAGCTGTTTGTAAACATGTTTAAAGAATTACTTGGGGCTGGAAGGTTATTTAAATAAAAATGTATATTTTTTTCATATTGAAAATGAATTCGGGTATTTTTGCGAAAGTTCAATTGAAATATAGACAAACATTTCCAAGCTTCTAATGGCTTTTGTATAAAAACACTCTGACTGTAACATTTGACTCTACAAAATAAAAGTGATAGTTTCAGGTAAATAAGCCATTTCGATATGTTTTTCCACCTAAACTGAAATAGCTAACCTCAAAATCAAAATCAAATCATTTCATTTCATGTCATAGAAAAGAGTAATGTTAATTTTTTTACTTTGGTGGTGTTTCGATTCGGATTTCTTAACTGCCCTATTTTACTTTTATGGGGTTTGGGATGTGTGTTGGTTTGAAACGGATCGTTACAAAACTTGACACACGTGTTCCTTGATTCTTTCAATTTTTTTGACTACATAAATTTGCTGCAATAACTGTTTTGTATTCTGCTTTGGTGCAGCCCTAAAGCCACGGAATTACCGTCTGGGCGGCGGCGTGTGTCCGCGCATTGCGCGACTGCCGAACGTTTTTTATGTCATTGGAGTGTACACTTAGGTACCAAACTACCACCTGAACTGTTATCAACCACATCGCTGAAGATTACAAGGCGACGTTAACACTAACGGTAATGTTTTAAAAAAATAAAGCGCTATTTTCCGGAGTTCGGTTTTCGTAAATTTTTACACCTCCAACATGTGGCGTCTTTAACATTTTTTATTTATCCATACTAATTCCATATTACTAATTACTAATATTATAAATGCGAAAGTCTGTCTGTCTGTTACGTTTTTACGGCCAAACCGCTGAACGGATTTTGATGAAATTTGGTATGAATATAATTGAAGACCCGGGGTCCAACATAGGCTACTTTTTCACGCAGGCGAAGCTGCGGGAAATAGCTAGTAATATATATATATATATATATATATATATATATATATATATATATATATATATATATATATAGATACGTAATAACTACTTTCGTTAGTACAAGCGTGTTTCCCTGTTGCGTTCTCAGCTTAAACTTCGGAGACCAGGGAACGTTGTAAAGTCATATTCGATTGGCGGCCCTAGTTACTACAATAGAGCGACTGTAGTCTGACCTTGGTAACCCTTTTTACATATAAACCAGACCAATAGAGGAACATAACTCCTGATTAGGGGTTGGTAAACACTGTCAGATTTTTTCAAGCTGCCTAAAGGCTACCTAACGAGTGCCATTTAGCGATAACAACCGAGACCATGCCTTCCGAAGCAAGGACGAGCTCGAGATATACGCGACCAATCCAATACGGGTCAAAATTTCATTACACATTAGCTTCGTTCTAGCGCTTCATAGTTATACTACTAAGTATACACTTAGATACAGAAGGCTTTCCCAATATTACATAAGAAGGTAGTTGAAGAAAATTTTGTTACGTTTCTGTCTTAAATGAATAGTCTAATAGAATGAAACCCGAATAGTCGCGGACGTGGAGTGACACGGCGGTTTTTGTTGTCAGGTTCCGAGTTTAAAAGTTCAAACAACTTTTGCAGTATTAATATTATGTGTTCAACTTAAAATCATGGCATTCTGCGTGCCAGAAGATGGTTAGAGTATTCACTGTTACCATTTTCTCATCCATTCTGCTCGTTATTCATCGTAACCCTTTTTACAGGGAAACCAGACCAACACGAACATGACCCTAGGTGTGTTAGTGGTCAACAATATCAGTTTTTTTTCAGGCTGCCAAGGCATTTGAATTTGGCACGATTCGTCTAACGATTGTCATCTTTCGATAGTAACCGGGACCATCAGTTTAACGTACCTTGCGAACCATAGGAGTGGACAATAGCAAATAGACGATAGCTAGTTTAAGGTACCTTGCTAACCAGAGCACAAATCCAGTATGGGTCGCATACCAAATATAATGCAAATAGTCGTATTTACATGACCTTACGATGACCTTTACCTTGTAAATAAATAAATTTGATTGGACTGAAGAAAATAGTGATTTGTTGAAATGGTTCACAGCCAAATTGTAGTGATTACGTATTTGTAAGAAAAGCGGGATCTTGTGAACAGCTGACAGAGCACTGACCGCGCCCTGGAGGTCGCATAATGCACACTTGGGAGTGTATAGTCATTACAACATGAATTACGTCTACCGGATAATTACAGCACAAAAGCATCAATTTTAAGTGCATATTGCGTAATATAAAATTACCTATTTTATGACCGATCGATTACTTGTAGATTTACCTGGAACGAAGCTTTATGGGCACCATTAAGTTATTGTTAAAAATCTTAAATCCATCGCTTATGATAGATCCTTAATTGTACGTGCAGCTTGTAATCATCATTTGTTTTATGATCGAGCAATAAAACTTGAAGAAGCTCTGAAAAGAAAATGTATTCGAACATAGAGGTAAATTACTAAAGTATTCAATCGCTGTGTAATCTTTAATTGAAGTAAAAATCTAAGTAAAGGAGTCATCTCTGACTGTGTTAGCTCTGTGGTTTCCCATAACCCATGGAGTCGTGGTTTCATCTGTTCAGTATAGCGCGGAACGCCGTCGGCGTCGCCCGCTCCGCACGCTCGCCGCCCGCTCGTCGACCGCTCGCCGCCTGCTCGCCGCGAACACCATGCTGCTTGTCCTGGCGCTGGCCGCCGCATGCGCAGGTCTGTGCGATGCAAATCCCGGTCAATGACCCCAGTGATATATGCGAAGGATACGCGCCTATATGATCAGTCCACTTTATTGCCTCCCAACTCATTTTTGAGTATTTATGGGTTTGTCTGAGTTGTTTTGGGATCTGCAGGTACTGTATTTTGTGGTGATCGGGTTGAAGTTTCTGAGAGTATACGAGCTATATTTTTATTTGGCTTAGGTAGAGCTTGGCCTCGAAATTTTTCAACTTATATGCGTAGAATTATATTTTTTCTATGTATCGCTTAATATAATACGAAGAATAAAATAAGCATTTTCTCTGGTACTACGATATTTTCAAGAAACGTAAAAAAAAGCGAGATTGTACACAATATTTTTTTTACTTATAACAAACTCCGTTATCAATGAGAAGGTTTTCAATTACTTTTAAAAGTTTATTAGAACTTACTACTAAAAGTTTACTGTACTTATTTCATACCGGCTTGTTTATTCTTATTTGGTCGACTGTTCTCATTCGCGATAAAATATTTGACACATATTATTTTAAAGTAAATTGAAAAACATGAACTCAATTTTTTTGAAAATGGATCAACATAATGAAACCATATTGTATACTCCGCTGCATTTGTAGGTATATTTTACTTCAATATTTTTATGGTTTTGTGACAAATTAAGGCAACGAAATGAAAAATATCTAATTACAATCTATAATAATAAAAGTAAGTAGGTGAATTATTTTTAATGGCCCTACAGTGTGATTACAAATTAATGAATGATTATTAATTTAAAAAAAATGTCATAAAAATCTATGAGCAATTTTTATTTCACAAAATAAACTCTGTACTCTATGACAAACTAGATTAAGTCTAATGAGCTATTTTTGCTATATTTTCATCTCAAAAACATAACATTTAATTTACAAATCCAGTTTTATTAATAAAAAAAGACCTTAATCCAAAATCGATTATTATTAATATAGATTTTGAAGTCATTTGTGTATTTGCAATATTTATTTTGATTATATAATTATTAATTGGATGAAATTCGGCTATAAAGAAAACTTAATATGGATATTTAAAGCTTAAAGAACATATATTAGACCTTAAAAATTCTACGAGATTTTAAATAAGTTACATAAAAGTTTAAAATATTAAATAACAACCCTCTGTCTGGCGCACACCCATGTTAAGTAGTTCAAGCGTTAGCATTTGTCTCTTTCACTTATTCCTTTCGTTCATTCCTTTTCTTTCTATCACGACCCTGCCCATCACATTCTCGAAGGATCACATTCTGAGAATGGTGTTGCACAGATAGTGTATACATGAAAAATCTTGTATGAAGTGAGCCGTCTGATACTAGAAGTAGTATCGCCTCTGTAGTCTGTGGTTTGGCGTCAGCTGGCGTGCCGTCGAAAAGAGTTCAACGCGCGGTCAAGAGCGCGCGCACATTTTGCTAGATTCTATTACCGTAGAACTAACAAACTTTAACACCTATCGATAAGTTTACTTGAGTTTTAAGTAGATAAATATCGACTTTTTAACCTTTTCCCTGCGGGGTGCTCAAAACCAATGCACGCTCTTAATACGGGGCCATTTTTCAGTAGTAAAAAAATTTGCTTGACTTCACAGGACGATATCTCAAAAACTATTACACCTAGATTGTTCAAATTTTTTACACACATTTACCAACTAAGGTACTTTTAAAAATTAATAAAAGTAAAATTTAAGTATTCCTAAATACGTCTACAAAATATAAAATAACTCACAAAAAAGACATTTTCATTTACAACTGGAAACCACTTCTTTTTATACACTAACTATTGTTTTGGTTTCAGAATTAAGTTATCTTTCCAATTAAATCATAAACACAAGAATATTATCACTTTAAACCACTAAAATCAACTCTCAATAATAAATGTTGTTAGCAATCATATTTTAGTGATGCGTCTTTGTCGATAAACCTATCGACAAACGAAATATTTTTGCGATGAAATAATATCAATAACTATAAATTCTCTATAATTTTTATTCCTATTATTACAGAACTATTCACATTTACTTAACTTGAAAAATTATGCAACATTTGTACAGAATTTATTTAAAAATATCTTTTTCTTTAATTTGACGATAACTGTGCATTACGGGTGGCATCTATAGATACCACTAAAATATCGCATTTATACTTAAGAAGAGTAAGATAGTCACGCCACCGATAGGTTCTCAGTAGGCCCTTATTATGGCATTGAGCGTTTGCTACCGCTCGCGAGTTTGCATTGCTCGCTTAATAAAAGGCAAATCCCATGGCCGAGGTTCGTCCCAATTGGGAGCCCCTTGTGCATTTTCCGAAAAGGCTGAGCAGTTAATAGCTCTCGCCTCAAACTGTTCCACTGTAAATTTGAAAGCTCACAAGAGATAAAAATGCAGGTCCGGTCAAAAAAAAAATATATTTAAACGTATATGTTAAAATATCACTAGCATACTGAATTACAACTTATTATTATGACTTTTCTAAACTAGCGGTCTAGTTCCATCATTTAAAGGCAGAGTATATTTTGCAAACGTCAAGTGAAGAACACTTAAGAATACCAAACAAAAGCATGACCTACTCCCAAACTAATACGCATTATAATCAACTGAGTCATAGTTTCTGGGTTAAGGTTTACAAAGTTCTTGGTTGTCACTGTAAACTCCATTCCATTTGACTTCAATCTCTTCTTCTTTTAATTTCCAAAACAGTTCTTCATACTCACTTCTTCGCCTAGAGGTAGATCAGTTTTTTTTGCTTTGATTAGCAAGCGTATCTACTCCTAGAATTTAATAACTTACGGTTTTATACCTAAAGTAACAACGGCAACGCGGTCGTGACAGCTCCGGTGTTGCAGGCGTTCATAGGCTACGGTAACCACTTACCATCAGGTGGGCCGTACGCCTGTTTGCCTACTTAGTTGTATAAAAAAGGCTAGTGTAACAATCGCGAAAACATAAGACTACGTCTCTTCTCCTGTTACCCTACAACAAGTCATATATTAATACATACATTCGCCTATTACCCTACAGAAAATATTTAATTGTTAATCAAGGCAACATACTTTCTCCTGTTACTCTACAGAAAAAAATTGTTAAATAAGTCGATACCTATTTATGTGGGAATCGCGAGCCCTCATGTGAGGGAAACTATTACAATACAATGAATGGGCCGAGGTTGACCACCTCATCTAAAACTAAGGCAAATGTAACAAACGTTTTCTCACGTTTCATTCACTAGTTATTGGCGCGACTTCGCATGCGCAAATAGATAGATTCACATTGTAGACCTTCATCGGTATGTTGCCACGCAGTCTCCGGGTCTTTAAGAACCTCTGAGAATTAACAAATAATCTTCATTTGAATGCTATTAAAGGCGACGGGTCTAAATATTCTTTGAACTTCCACCATCAGCTGATAGTGAATAGCATCAACAATAGCATTCCTAATCCTCATTATCGAAGCTACCGTCGGGCATTTTCAAGCATTTAATGGGAATTATAAAAACACCGCATGTGTTAATAATATATAACGAACTTTGGACTTCGACGTTACACAGATTGGGATGCAACCGGATAAAAGTAGTGAATTCGACAAGTGTATTCCTGTATAATTTCTAAAAGAACTTATCAGATCCATGCTACTAAGGTAAACGAAAAGTAGGCCTTTTCTAGGTGCCAGCTTACAGAGTCAAGAAATAGCACAAAACCCGTCATTCACAAAACGGAATTCCGTATTTCTGTGTGTAAGTCGATAATGTATGCAAATGCGAGGGCCCGCTATCTCCCACCTGTCCTGCCGTTGACATATGACTTCTTCAGCAAATATAGACTCTATATAATAGTAATAAGGTTGTATATGAAAGCCACAATGTATTGTTGGTTTGGAATAACCAAACTAATGGCAGAATACAAGTGCCGTTTGTTGTCGCGTAGGCTTCACTAGATTTCATTCAACTCTTGCCAAAAAGGTCTGTTTGTTTTGCAGAACAAATACAATTTTTGTTCCAATGTACATCTCTGTTTTAAGACTTTGTAATGTTGTTATCTTATAGAAGTACGTTTTTAAAGGTCCTGTTTGCTTGTTAGGAAATTTTGAGACAATAAGTAAACAATTTCAATTTTGACATCCTTCACACACACTGTTTCAGCCCTCACCACCATTCTGTTTCTAATTATTGAGTGTCTGTGATTTTTTGTCTATCTTTGGGGTTAAAATCAAGTTACCTGAAGACATGCGATGCTGTCTTAATTTCACAGTTTTCAATGAGATTTCATTGGGACTAAAAGTTTTGCTTATTTTACAAACTATGGAATATTTATTGGTGTCATAATGTCATGATGAGAAACTCTTAAACCAAGCTGTGTAAGGATGGAGATCAACCTTCCAAAACTTACGAAGCGAACTTAACAAAAACATAGTAATGGTAAACTAACCTCCAGTCTTAAAAAAGTCGTTCATTCTTATCCCTATTTTGTGGATATCTGACACCCTACAATCATTGCATGATTTATGCAAGATTATTTCTTGTTTGTCGAGTATTTCCTTTCTAAGTGCACACATCTCAATGTTTAATGTCTGTTATTACGCATTATCGTATTTGCTTTATGGAAATTGATACTAGAAGCGAATGTTTGTATTAGTCGGTTTGTTGACCACCCAGTATAAATATTCTATTAATATTCATACATACAGAAAAGCATGACTCTATCCTTTACAAAGTAGGATTCAGATTTAGACGCTTTAGATTATTTTGCACGCTGTGTGGTTTCCGCAAATACTACTTTAATTATTCCTGTGAAACTTAATATTAAAGCAGTTTATAAAAATTACTACGTTAATTATTTCTGTGAATGCATTTCTTAAAGCATTTCATAAAATAACAGTCACTGTCGCATTGGCTAATAATGGACATACTTATAAAATAGACTAGCCTTCAGCTATAATAATAATATAACTGATTCAAACCACCTAAACTTCAACACCATAGCCCATATATTCTTTTCATTCATTAGAAATAGTTCCCCCTCCTGTCATGGAAATGTCATCTATTGATAAAGAAACCCGAGGACGGGTTTTGGCAGGAGCATCACTTGAGGAGCAGGAACATCACTTCTCCAAAGGACATCTACACGTTAGATCAATATCCCCGCGCAAGTCTCTCAAAGGACAACCCGTGAAACCCAAGAGGATATAACTGATAATAGTACTTGGCTCAGTTTCTATGTAAATTCGGTAGGTAGTACATTTCACCTTTATACCCAACATTGGTTGACGTTACAGAGGGCAGTCAGAATCAATTTAATGACTGGTCCTAACTCTCCAGGAATTCTTCTTTTGAAATTCGCTACTCACTTGAATTGGACGACACACAAATCGTTAATTTAAATGATTTTCATCAAAAACCAATCACATTCACTAATCATCGATGTGACGCGGTCCTTGAAATGCAACAGCTCAGTTTTCATTGCGCTCCGAAAATATTTACTTTCAGTCAGAAAATCATAATTTTCAAGTATTCAATCATGAAACATTCGTCGAATAAAAGTGTGTACTTTCGATTGATGAAATTAGTTTTACTATATTCAACTTAGTTCAGCAAAATAGAGCTCCAGATTAACAAATTGATAAAAGGTGAACTCTTTGGTTGAATTTATGCCAACAAATTTTCCAAAATTAAAGTCAAAAGAACTACTATGTGAGAATATCTGATCTTGCGACCAAACAATGGTTGTGAGGTCATCAAATGGTTTTCGAAGTGGAGCGGAAGCGGTTCCCTGGCCCTGGGAACCATTGTCTGGGTACTGTTATACTGGTCAGCGAGGGGTCTGGAGAGCCCGTGAGATAGCTGGTTTTTATTCAACCGCGTCAGAAGGAAGATGTTTTTCAGTTCATGTATATACTGTTGAGTACACTGGACCACGGAGGCAGTTTAGTTAAGAGTCACTCTGAATGTATCTTATTATGCAGTCGGTTATTTTTTTTTTGTTTTACATTTAATACTATAGAGATTTAGTTCGTTCGGTTACAATGAAATAACCTAATCCTGCCTTGCCTCCATAGTTCTGACCACCCATGAGCTCGTGCTGCAGCACTGAACCCAATTCGTTTATTTATTTATCAATCGTTTACGATCATCATCCTAGCGTGTATTCCTAGATGCGTCGTCAGCTTACGCTTCGAAGCCTAGGATACGCTGTAAGCTATGGTCCTAGATTTGGCAGAACTGGTTATTACAATGGAGCGACTGCCGTCCGACCTCTATAACCCTTTTTACAGGGAAACCAGACCAACAGAAACATAACCCGAGCTGTGTTTGTGGCCAACACATTCGGAATTTTTCAGGCTGCCCCAAGGCATCTGACACAGCCTATCTATCGAACGCCTTCCGAAGCACGGAAAAGCTCAAGAATAGAAAATGCCACTAAATGGCCTCCAATCCAATAGTGGTCGCGTCACGGCTTAGCTTGATACGCGGGTAGCGCTTGACTAACAAGCTCCTCATTAAATACTAGTATTTTTCAAAGTCAATCTTCTCATAGCTGGTAGTCGTGCTAGTGATCACCTTAATCTAAATTGGCACTTTTTCTCGGGTAGGTCTATTATGAGCCTTTGCATTTCAATGCAATGCGACAGTCGGTCGAAAATGCTAGTTAAATCGTGGTTTCAAAGCTAATACTTAATATTTCACATAAAATCTTCTTCATCAAAAAAATGAGAACTCACACAGATTAGTTAACCCCAGAATAAGTTCTTGAATCAATCAATCAATCATTTATTTATTTTGACATGGATTATGGGATGCAAACTCAACCATTTAGGCTAATGAGAAAAAGATAATTTTCCATCATCCTCTATTTGCAGTAGGTTGACCGAACTTTGGCTTAACCGGGGATCGAACCTGGGATCTTCGACTTAAGAGAATTAAGACTTAAGGCGTAAATAAATAATTAAACGGGTCGTTCAGGAATCAGAGGCAACTGCGAGACCAGTCAGCGTCTACTTTTTGTAGTCAGAGCGCGCGTCACGTGACCGCAGGCTGATCCCGATTCGTACCGCTCTCACGCCATCCTTGCTGAGGTTCGAGCAAAAAATCCAGCAAATTGAGCCTTATTTTATTTTATTACTTGATGTTGCCAGCGACTGAGAATGATAGTTCTTTGTATGGTGCCGAGTTGTATATGTCATTTAGGATTAGGAAGTTGAATTCCCATGAAATTGTTTTCCCAAAATGTAGATTTACCTCCTCTTCTGGGACTTAAATCAGATAGAAAAATTAGCATACGTAAATTTCGGATCAGATTTTTCTTTATTTTTAACCATTGAGATAGGAACGTTGTTTCAACATTTATTGTGGTTAGCTTTTTTCGATTGGATCCTATTTTTGTACTTTCTACTGCTTTCAAAAGGGGTGTAAATTAAATTACTTCAGGGTCGGCATTCTGGTATTGCAGGCGTCCTTGGCTGCGGCAACCACTTACCATCAGGTGGGCCGCGTGCCTGTTTGCTTACTAAATTTAATAAAAAAAATGGCTATGGCCCTGCCGTGTATATTGTAACCTACTGCGATGGGTTTTTTTTAAGTTTATAAATATAAATTCACGCAATTATTGTCACGAAAGAAGTAGTACATATTTTAAAAAAGAAATTAAGAAGTCATGACTGAAGTGTGCAATTGTGCATTGTGCAATGTGTGTGTTACATAGTGATAAACCCGATTCCTGACATCAGTCTTCAGACAAAGCGCAAATCCTGAGCAATATGTACTGGTTACAGACGAATTTTCAAAGCCGTTTCACAATTTACAATTTTCTAGGTAATTGAAATATCTATTTTTTACAGAAGTCTATGGAGATTCCACGAGAGCAAACAACCAAAAAGATCGCAGCGTTCGAGCAATAGGTAACTGAAATATTTGTCTATTTGCGTAGTTATGAGACAATGCTTGGTCTTCACCACCTTATAATTTAGGTGAAATTCTTGAAATTAGTTTGTGTGCTCTCATCTCACATGATTACCAAATCGATTGTTGCTATGATGAGCAATATGATAGGAATTTTTGTGGTCTCAATTATTACTAGGACATCTCCGGAACTTTTGACATGACTCTGATAGTATAGGTACATGAATTACATACTAATTAGAAGCTTTTTTATAAAAAGTTATAAATACTTTGTTCCATTTTCGCACAGATAGAATTTTTTCGCTATGTATTTCGAATACCTAATTAAAATGCTAATCAAGGCTAAAAGATATTTATTTTTTGTATTAACTCGTCTACAAATATCCAAGAACAAATAAAAAAAATTACATACATAGCACGCCTGTTTACCACTGGGGTAGGCAGAGACTAAAGTTATCATTTGCTTCGTCTTACGACCGTGTTAATTGTCACAGCGTTTGCATTGTCTAATTAAATAATTGTATGTATGTATTAATGAAGCTTGGTATGCTAGCTTTTCTTCATTTTAATCACATATTAAATATTTCCAGGCGCGCCTGAGCTCCCCCACGGCTGCTTATACGAAGGCCGCTGGTTCACAGAAGGCTCGGTAGTGACAACTCACGAGGCCTGTCTACGCTGCCTGTGCGCCCGCGGAGCCCTAGCATGCAGGCGTCGCGCGTGCGCAGTCCTTCCGGACCCTCCGCCGAAGAGATGTCATGTGTTACACCGGAAGGGGGCGTGTTGTCCTGAACTGCATTGTCCCAGTAAGATTACTAATTACTTGTTTATTATGTTTCGATAAAGATTGTGCCTCTCATTCATTATTTCAGTGATTAATCATTATAATAGCCGCAGTCAGTCCACTGCTGCAAATAGCCCTCTCCTGATGATTTCCAATGTGACCGGTTGGAACTGCCTACATACAGCCTTTGCGGCTACTTTTATCCTTCACAAACGATATAGCATTTTTACAACTGTCAGGAAGATAACGAAAGATTCTGCTTACATCAGTCACATTTTTAACATCTTAAGTAGGAGTGTTAGTGGTCTATTCTTGAGCCTGATACAACACGACCGAGGGTTTTTTTCCTTCGCATGGTTTACAAATCCATATTACACCTTGTGCCATTTGTCTAATTGACAGAAGACGTGCAGTTAGCAACTTTAATTTATACTATACTAGCTGTTTTCCACGGCTCTGCCCGCATTGTATGTTTGACCTCGAGTCTTAACCTATCATGTAATAACAAGTTTAATCAAAATCGATCTTTAGTATAATATTACTGTCTATTATACAAATATAATTTTAATTTAATTCAACAATATCTTCTAAATTACAGATAGTGTAACACTGATGGAGCATGGCGCTTCAGCGAGGTTGGAAAATGATGACTTCTCCGACATCGCCACGCCCGCCTCTATAGTCCATGGTAAGTTTTATCACCTTTCTTTGCTCAGTAGGATCTTTTTATTCGAATTTAACAATTATTTAACATAATTTTATGAAAGAATAAAATGGATCCATCTAAGGCCACATTTATTTTAATGTACGTTTATGTCTACTTAGGTTGTTAAATAAATTCGCAATAATTTCTCCTTAAATGATTTTTAAATAGTTACGAGGTTTTAAACTTCAGTCTCCACTCAATGCTTCCTACAATCATCACTTAGAAAATAGATATAAATGTATATGTTAAAACTTATCACAGATTTTTTTTTATTTATTGAGAGATTAATTGTAACTGATAACCACTTGAGTGTTTCCAGCATGCGTGGAAGGTGGCACGGTATACTCAGCTGGTTCAGCCATGGAGTCCACCACAGCTTGCGAGCAGTGCTTCTGTTTGGGAGGAGCGAGGAGATGCGTGAGGCCACGATGCTTGCCTCCTCCTCCAGGCTGCAGGGCTAGACCTTCAGCTGGTGCCTGTTGTCCACAGCGGTATTACTGCGACCACATCAGCACCAGGCCGCCTGATAGAAAACATTTGCATGGTAGATGTTCTTTGCCTAATCCTTGTTTGAAATTTGTTTTAACTTTTCCATCAATTATTATTTTACATCGTTACTTACTCTTTTACTGCTCGTGATCTGTTTCAAGGGGTTTTTTATTCTTAAAAAGTTTCAGCCCTACATTGTACCTACATTATTTAAAAGATTTATCTATGACAGAAAGTTCAACAGAATCATATTTTGTTGTAACCAAATATACAGGCTTTAAGAGTGATTGGACTAAATCATTGAGAAATGAAAATTCGACTTTGTTTTCATGCCATATATTTTTACACATGGAAAATCTGTTTTTTCTTTTTTTTTTGTGTATAAATATTATACATCACGTAACTTTTCTTTCTCTTTGTAAAAAAATTTAAAACTGTAGTGGTTATTTATTCATCTTATTGTACAGTTCATGAATAAATAAAAAAAATTGAATCTCGAATATATAACATTTCAGATTGTGAAGTTAAAGGCAGTTGGGTGTCAGAAGGCGAGCGGGTAGTATCAGCCGAAGAAAGTGGCAACTGCACTCGCTGCTTTTGCCTGCGAGGGTCGGTGATGTGCCAGCCGTTGTCCTGCGCACCACCACTGCTGGGCTGCAAGCCTCTACTGAGAGCTGGACAATGCTGCCCACATCAATATCATTGTGACCATGATCATCAAGGTAGGTTGTATATAGTATACTAGCTATTTCCCGCAGCTCCGGCTGCGTCATAAAGTAGCCTATGTTTGACCCCGGGTCTTCAACTATATTCATACCAAATTTCATCAAAATCCGTTCAGCGGTTTGGCCGTGAAAGCGTAACAGATAGACAGACAGATTTTCGCATTTATAATATTATTATAGTACTAGCTGACCCGGCGAACTTCGTTCCGCCTAACAGTCGATTCTTGAATTTTTTAGATCTTTACTTTATTTTTCTAAAATAAAAGATTTTTCTAAAATAAACGTAGCCTAAGTTACTCCTTATTACATCAGCTACCTGCCAATAAAAGTCCCGTCAAAATCGGTCCAGCCATTTCAGAGATTAGCCGAAACAAACAGACAGACAGACAGACAGACAAAAATTGTAAAAAATGTTATTTTGGTGCATGTACCATATATATATTCATATGTATGTAGTAAAAAACGGTTATTTCAATATTACAAACAGACACTCCAATTTTAATTATATGTATAGATATATAAATAAGTATAGATATAGATAATATAGTATGAATTTAATGATAGTAATCTTCTATGAAATATATTTGTTGCGTAGCTACTGAACATTGAGAAAGGAACGTCATTTGTGACTAAATCATCAAAGAGTCAATCAAAGTCGAGCCATTTTGTTCCAGTATTGAAAAATAATAGCACTTCTTTGTAGTAAATCTTAAAAAAAAATACTATTAAATATTTTGCTGGTTTGATTAGTAATTATATTTTCAGATATTGCGACTCCTCATATCCATCTTCTATCAGACAATGTTTTAATATCCACAAGAAGTAACGATCGATCATTTCATTCATCTAAGTTAAACGAAGTTGAAACTTCCACTAATGCTGTTACAACTATAACCAATTCTACGAAAAATTTGCCAACTACTCTACAACAAGCCACGAAAACCAGTCCTATTCCAACAACAAAAGTAAAAAGAAAGACAAATGATTCGCCACCAGTCACAACTATTGACAAACAAGTGAAAAATGTTACTACAACAACTAAGGTTGTAAAATCAACAACGATAAAATCACCATCTACAACAGTATCAACTACTCATATGGAAGAAATTACTACAGAGCAGCCGACAGAAAGAGCCTCTACAGAACAAGCGGACGGTTCAGTCAAAATTATAATAAATGGGACAATAAACTGCACAGCAGAACTATCATCAACGTCAATACCTTTAAATATTTCTGCTAACGACACAGAGAAAATAATGATGGAGTCTATGCCTAGAGTACCAAATATTGACAGAATAGATATTGAAGCACAGACTTCATATCCAAATGATATCATCACAGATAGAAATGTTAACGGAGGTTTTGACGAAAATGAATCATTTGTTATAAATGTGACTAGTTCATTGAGAACAAACACGAGTTTAACTACTTCCAGACCTGTGTTATCGACATTTTCAAAAGTTTCTATTTCAGAAGTATTATCGGAAACTAATAATTCTAAAAAAACAAAAGGTGATTATGACTACGACTACACCGAACCAACATTACCACCGTCTCTGCCAAATCTTAAGTAAGTTTATACAACAATATTTGATTTAAATTCGAAAATATTTATTTGTGTACACAGTATTAATAAATGGGTATATTATGTTACTAAACTCATTTAATAATCTGTCTGATTTTTCTTTCTTAGGCCTTTTTTTATTTTTATATATATGATATAGTTAACATAGTTTTATTCATTTAAAAATTATAAATTAAACGAAATAATAATGCTTAATAAACTAAATTAAAGACCAAATAAACCAAGCGAAAATAACGTTCTATTTCATATTACAGGATTATTCCATTCGTAGCAGCAGACGCAGTTGTAGATGATGACGTATCCTCCAAGGAACCAATGCCATATCCTATATTAGAAAGAGAAGACAAGTTCCCAGTTTATTATCCAACAGTGGAATCTAAAGTGCCACCTTACGCGACACGAAGAGAAGATAAATATCCACCAACCCAGTATCCAGTTTTTGTATCTGAGAAAATGGACATCTATCCAACATCATCACACGTTGATGAACCAAATTCGCCGTATCCTACTAGCCATAATAATTTACTAACTTCACTTCAAGACTTTGCAGTTTCGGCATCCCTTGGGAATCATAATTTGGATGTAAATAATGTGGAAAAGATTACAAACAAACCAAGCTCAACGTTTTCGATTAAAACTCCTGCTGTTAACTTGTTCTCCCCACCAGAGGAGACCGAAGGTAATATGATGTTTAGAGAAGTAATATTTTGTCATTAGCTCATTCAACAAAAAAAAAACTAACTCAAAAAATAATTTGGTAATTAGTAGATAATTTGTTATATACTTTTGAGAGTTAATTTTATAATGACCTAATTAGTCTTTAATTTTTTTTGTAATTTTTAGGTGGTTTTATCCCAAAAGGTCCAGGTATAATAGACGAGTACTACGCTGTTTATCCCAGCACGAAGACACCTCCATCATTACCACACCTCACTACTTCTATGCAGTTGGATATTGCGAAAGGTAGTTAGTTAAATTATTTAAAATTTGCAAAATTAGCTAACTTAAAAGCTTTTTGGAATTTAAATTTGATTTTTAAATAACTTTAATTTCGATTTTTAAATAACAGGATGTTTCTTACCTGTTATGAGAGTTTCTTACCTGTTATGAGAGTATTATATTGATTTAAATTTTAGAAGCCGAATGCATAACTGGTGACGGTCGCCACATCCCCGAAGGTGACTCCGTAAATCTGGCTTGCTCAGTATGTTCGTGTGCATGGGGCGAGCTGCATTGCTCTCCGAGGCCATGCCCTACACCTAAGGGCTGCAAGAGAAAACCTGCCAGCGTCAGTTCTGTTGACTTATGTTGCGGCGAACTAGTTTGTGACAAAGGTATTAAAAATAAATATAAAAAGGTAAATTCTTGGAACAAAAGTAATTTGTTCCAAGAATTTACTAACCTTTATGAAAACACTGCATGAAACTTTGATAACATTGTAAAAAATGATTTATTTTTTACTTTTTTTTTTAAATTTCAGATAACTTTACAAAATCAAATCTGGTTTTCACAACAGAAAAAATAAATATATCTACAGATCGCACCAAAAATAAAACAGAGGAAATTAGTACGGCTTACAAACAAAACCAAAATAGAAGTGAAACAATTAATAATACCGCCGTAATTTCAGATCTAAATATGGCCAGTAATGACACTGCTAATAATATAACTATTGTAAAAGATAACAGTACAAATTTGGAATATTTCACAACAATCCATAATGTTACTGAAAAAGTATCAACTGAACTTCCAACAACACAAATGATTATCACAACTAATAAGCCAACGATGGCGGAAGCGAATGAAACTAAAAATAATTCTCAAGAATATGATGAGGATGAGGAAGAAGATGATGGATTTTTCGGAAATGTTCTAAAATATATACTTAGTGATAATTATGATACTACAATTGCACCGATCAAAAAGAAAACAACATTAATCACCAAAATGCCTGATGTGACAAAACCGTCTACTACTGAATTTACGTCTACAACGACAAAAAAACCATCTCCTAAACCAACCGTAGCGCCCTTCATACCCATGCCTCATCATCACATCCTTTACGCTCCACCAAAGAAAACGTTCCAGCAAAATGCAATAAACCGAATCGATCACTTAGTCCTCGGAGAGGCAACAGCAATCAAAAGAACTACTGCTCGTCCATTAATGACATCTTTTAAACCTAAGATAAGCACTTTCAAACCTTTTTCTCAGAGCAGAATAACTACAGTACGACCAATCAACACGACAAGATTTGCAGAAATAACAAAGAAAGTAGAACCGTCTGTTCAATACACACCAGCCGAAGTTTCTAGACAGCCTCCTAGCGGTGTACCTGGTTTAGGGCCAGGACTATTAAAATTAGCTGGTTGTAATATTTATGGTAGAATGTATAGAGTGGGTAGAATCATAGCGGAATTATCAACTCCATGTCAAGAGTGTTGGTGCACGGAGATCGGTGTACAGTGCAAGAAGCTAGCGTGCTGAGAACAGAAGACTTTGACTTTACCAATATTCACACTTTATAAATGCTGAGCCCAAAAAGCCGACTCAAGTGTTCAAACTTTCTTAAGTAACGTTAACTGAACTCTTGTTCAGTTTGGGATTCTTTGCTGTACTCGACACATTAAGCACTTTGTCAATCATCTAAGTTATTTATATATTTTATTTAATGACTTCGCAATATTTTTTACCACTTTGATTACTGACCGTTACATAGGAGTAGAAATTAAGGCTTTCAGCCATATTGCTGGTCTAGTTATTGAAAGTGCAATGACGTAAAAATATATAACTTTAAAAGGATTTTAATCTGTGGTCACCATTGTCATTTCAGGCTTAGATCTGATTAACTTTTACTATTAATACATTTATTATTAATATAGATCTTAAAATAGTTGTAAAATAATAATGTCATCAACGTATATTTTCCTGTATGATAGCTTCTGGTCATAATTTGCATTTATTTTTTAATGAGTGATGGATGCGTGTGATACGAGTGCGAAAACCGAATGTTCACGAGCCAGTCACATACACCCATAAATAGTTGATCTCATTCTTCATAATCGCAATAAACAAAGTCATGTTGGATTTGGCAATAGGCTTATTCTAAATTGAGGTCGCATAATGAATCAGCCTTATTTTTTATTTTCTCCAAACCACTGTAAGTATTATAGTTATATTTTTGTTGACACAGAAATTTCGTCTAGGCAGAATGAATGCCGTACGCAATTTATTGTATTGGTTAACTTTATTAAGTCATAACATCATAAAGAGACGAGCCATAAAACTGATTAGCCAGCCTTCGTTGGACATAGGCGTGTTGGTGTCTCTTACCAGATCGTATTAGGCAGAGTTTCTCTGATGACTCAGATCGGAGATTTGGATTTAAGATAAATCTAAGAAATGTTTATTAAGAAATGTTTGAAATAATTACCTGCTTGCCTCGTTTAATATGCTTGTTTGTTTTGTGTACTTATTCGACTAAAAAGTATTTAATTTATAATTTAACTTTAATAGAGCAAAAAACTTAATTAAATATAACCATATTTACCAGCTGGAAAAAAACCTTCCGAACATTTTTGGATTAAAACACTAAAAAGTTCGATTGTTTTTGAAATTGTCAAAAAGAAATAAATACAAATTAAAAAAGCCCATATTTCTATTATATAGTAATAAGTTTGTTTTTATAAAAATACGAGCGACTTTGTTGAAATAAGTATTAGGTTAGATTGTATAGAAAATAAATTATTTTTACATATTTTTCTTTGTATTTGTTTTTACACCCACCCAATTTATACATTGGAGATTAAATAGTAGGAAAGCGGACCCTGAGGCAATCTGCCAAGGACGCAACCGGGAAGGCGAAGATGAGTAGTAGTACTAATTGCTAAAATTAATATCTGATTAAATACGAAAAATTGTTTTCAGAATCGCATGTTTAATGATTTCAAATCTAAAGATACCTTTTTAATTATTGTGGTTGAATGAAACACATTTTTGATAAAAAGATAATGTTTTTTAATTCTTAATATCGCAACAAGATCACATTAAGCGCTTTCAAAAAGGGTGTAGTGGCGAGTCTTGGGAATGGCAAATGTTTACCATTGGATCAGGCTGTTGATGAAGATGATTATGATCGATTTTAAAGTGCATCTAAACTTGGCATTGGATTGGATTTCAACACATTTTTAGGCGAACAATAGCCGATAGGAACTTGGCCCCCTTTTTAACAGGTATGTTTTTGGTTGGATTTTAGTATTTACAAAACAAATTCTAATAATTTACATCATACAATGGATTATTTGATATGTTCATTCTAATGGTTTGTTAACAATTAATTTAAACTGTTACAATGAGTGCATCGATATAATAGATTAGTAAATCTACAATATGAAGCAATGATTAGAATGGTACAATTTCTCAGATTATCATCAGAAGATCCGATATCAGATGATGAAATGGGATATAGGACAGATTGTAGTCAAAAATAAAATGTATATAAGATAGGTAAAGAAAAAGAAAGAAAGAAGAGTTATTCAAAACTGAACCATAACTAGTTTAATAAAATCAGAAATGTACAAGAATTATAAGGAAAAAGATGTGGGTTAAATCATATTTAACCATATTTAATAGGTTATTTAAATTTGATACCATAGGTGCAACTAGAAAAATGAAAACGTTACGAGATAGTTACATCTTATTAACAATTTACCATAATATAAATTTAAACTATAATGACACAAATCACAATCGTTACAAATCCTTAAAATAACTCACTAGCCGTAGCCAAACATTGTTTTGATGCAAAACAACTGGATGATTTCGCAGAAATCATAATTATTTGAAATCACGTCTCATTGTTTTGACTTATTACTATACTTTAACATTGCTATTAGTAAACAAAATATACCTAAAGTAGAATATAATAACGTTCAGACAGAGGCAATGGCGACATTTTTCCCATTAGTAAGAAATAATGATCGTTATTGAAACAACACATTTCATGGTTAGATACATTATGATTGTCTAAAATGGTAACATTAACGTGCTGTTGAAAATTGAAAAGCACCAATCACAGAACATGAAACATCAATTCCTACCAATCAGTTATTAGTGATAAATTCATCGAAACTAATGTAATTATGCCTATCATTTCTCGGTGCGTAATAGCAGTCTATACAACCATGGATTTTTGAAATAATGAAATCGCATGCACTGTCGCGGTTCATTTGAGGTATGCCAAACACTACTAAACAAATCTTATTTGTGCGTAACATTGGTAATATATCTATAAAAAGATCAAGTTTCTCTCATAGATCCAGAAAGATCCAAACTTAGCATATAAGAGTACTTTTAAGGATACACCATATATTGTTAAAAAGGTACAAATTTTGTACAATTCAATACATTCCATATGGAAGACAAATATTTTATTAGATTATAATTGTTTATCGTCTTTCCATCTAAGCTCTCGTTATATTTTAAGCTTAATTTAAATTTTGAAGTAAAATCAATAAACTAGGCACGAGAGACCATGTAAAATCGAATATTATTTAAGTTCCTCATTATCACAAATTTAAGAGAAGGCTCTTATCGGTGGAGTTTCTTGCATTCTTGAAGTTCTTGATGGTCGGAAACTCTAAAAGCATCTTGAACAAAGATCTACTCAAAGTTTGATCTACATTAGATTCAAATCCGTGGAACCCTATAATGTGCTTACATTCCTTTCATCTTTTTGGTACACTGTCTCACTAAGGTGGTTCATCATTGTTGATCCTCACCTGAAATATTTCGTTATTTACAGTTTGTTTAACATTTCCTTTTGCATATGATTTTGATTTTACACTTAGTTCCATATTGCTGCATATTCTTATTTTATTACTTAACAAGTAACATTAAGGTTTCGAACTAGTAGGCAGTGGAATAAGTAGCACTTGTTTTAGATATTCCTCTATCAATTAAGTGTTTATCGCTTGGACTTGTTAGGTGGCTGTAAATACTTTGTCGTCTAACTTTACAGCTATCTCGTGTAGTAAAGGCCTGCTAATATCACTCCCACTATCAGTATGGATGTGGAAAATGCCCGGCACAGACGAATATACGGCTTGTCTTCATTCTCTCTGTCCGCTGTAACAATAAATAATTACTTAGTATTTTAATATTATCTTTTTTAGCGTAAAATAAGGTCATTTCTAATCTTTCCCTCTACGTTTAAAGTTAATATGAGACTCTCTCTCTCCGATGAGAATTGCCAAGAAATGTTGACTGCAGGCAGGCGGCTAGTCAAGAAATAATGCTAAAATAATATCGTCTTAATTAAATACGACAACAAATTATTGAAGATCAACAAAAATGTAAGCTAGTGAACAATTATGAGATATTATTAACTTAATTACTGCATTGGCTTAGTGACCCGAAACGGATCTTGGTTCTCGGATAAGTCTTCCCCACTCCTCCGTATTCTTAGCCATTTCTAATCAGTCCCTATAGTTTATTATGAGATCTTACCTTTAAAAAATATAAAAGCTAGTGGGATTCCTACAGCAGCTCCTAAAGCATGCGAAGACCACGCCACATTGACTTGAAATGCAGGAGCCACCAGGGCGCCTCGCGTTATCTCCCAGCAGGTCTCCGAGCCTCCAAGCACCACCACGCTCAACGGCCGAAACCACCAGAGTGGTATGTGACCGAACCTGGGAATCAATACATTTTTTAAGTAAACATTATTAAAGAAAATAAATGAAATGCTTTTTAGGGAGTTTATAAATCTAATGCTAGATTTGGTGACTACCTAAGAAAAGGTAAATAAAATTTCAATTATTTCTGCTTAATGCTTAAAAGTTTAGTTGGCTGAGCGGATAATGAGAAAGAATTATGTTATTATTCTGACCAAGGCACTTTTCTTAATTCTGGCTTTATACGATTCCTTTCCTGTAAATCTTAATGTTGTGATCAAGGTTCATTTTGCATTCCCTTAATTTTCAAGATCGAATCAAAAGTACTTATTTATTTTTAAAATATCTTTGAGAGTAGAATCAATTGACCTTTTTTTTTGTGTGAGCGAGCAACGCAGTCAAATAAAAAAAAAAATTTCTTTATGAACTTACTTAAGACAGACATTAGGCAAATGAGCTGTGAGTAAGGCATACACAGCTGCTGAAGCTCCCACGACCCTGACTTCGGGCTGCAGCAGTCCAGCACCGATGCCACCAGCCACCACGCCGCCGAACCACACGAACATGACCCGCCACCATGACTGCTCGTACTCAAGGAGCCAGCCCACCTGATGAAGAAAATTCATTAAATTGAAGACAGCTGTAGGTTTCTCTACAATTAATACTAATATTATAAATGCGAAAGTCTGTCTGTCTGTCTTTCTATCTGTATGTCTGTTACGCTTTCACGGTCAAACCGCTGAACGGATTTTGATGAAATTTGGTATGTATATAGTTGAAGACCCGGGGTCAAACATACTTTTTGACGCAGGCGGAGCTATATAAATACATTTCATTGCACCAAAATTAAAATTTTTCAAAATAAATATACATAAACATGAGGCGGACATACCGCTAGATCCATCTCTTCCAGTCAAACCTTAGGGTGAGAGGAAAAATTATTTATTTATAAATCTTTATTGTACCACAAGTTTACAATTGGCGGACTTAATGCTAAAACTATATATATACTATTGTATTAATTCATTTGATTATATGTAGGTCACTTTTGCCTATGGCCTATATTCGTACTGCATAGGTCAAATTTTCAGGTCATTCAATTTCATCAATTCAGATCAAGTTTTCAAGTAATTCCACTATTTTGCAGTAGCGTTTCATTATACCAGGGTTCAGGTTGTAATCAAGCAATAAGAATAGCTTGAAAACGTTACAATCTACAGTCTCAAGATGTTTTGAGAAAAAAACCTCAACATAATATTATCGGTCATATCAGAAATCAATAGACATCTGGCATATAGCGCCATGTAATTCAAGTGATGACGAATTTCGTGTAGTTTGCATCCGTAGTATTCCACGCGGCCAAATCCACGGGAAAGAACTTTTTATATGCTACTATCTTATCAATACGTTCTAAAAAGCCTGAAGCGGTAAAAAACATACAAACTCACTCCCATTTATAATATTTGTTATCAATGACAAGGTAGGATTAGTTAAAAATAAAGACTTACAGCAATCGCAACAACGGCATTCAAGGCTAGGTGTGCAGCATTTGCGTGTACGCAGCCATAGGTGATGAGCCGCCAGGGCTGGTGCCACCAGTCCCGGCCAGGAGTCCACTCCAGCCAGTTCTTCCAGTCTTCGGGTACGAACACGTGAATACTGATCTGATAATCATAAATCTATATGAAAATAGTTGCCATTGTAATTCACACATAAGATTTGAGTCATCGACACGATGAAGAAGAAGAATAAGATTGTAATTCCAATCTTAAGGACAGAATTGAGCTGAAAGTAGTAACTGATACTGGAAAAGCAAGTAAAAGGAGAGGTCTAAATATTCATGTAAGTAAAAAAGTTTTGATATTGACAGACCCTTTGTAATATTTTTGTCTATGTTTTTAAGTGTTTTGGAACTTGTATATCAATCTAGGGATTACAAATTTTGAAAACTAAGATTACGGAACTAGAAAGATATTAGTAACTCACCATAAATATTATCATGGAGATCGTAAATAATGGCGGCTTGATGGTATTCACAACTCTATCTTTGACCTTCTCAAATTTTGACTTGCTCTTTGTCTTTGGTATGTATTTGATTTGACTAATTGTAAACGCGACTTCATAAGGTTTCTTCAGAGGGGTGAAGTTCGCTGGGTTGAGGAGACGTTTTTCTTCTTCCTGGTTGATGAGTGTGGTATGGTGCAGTTCTTGTTCTACCCATGCCTGAGCTGGTGAGGCTTCTCTTGGTAAAATTCTTCTGCATTGATGAACAGGTGCTGTCTCCTCGTTTAGCCTCTGGGGCTCGCACTCCACATTTGGAGTCATGGTGCCCGATCCTCTTACTCATCATACTCCAAAGACAGAAAATAACGCGCTACACCATGCCCAACGAAGGCAATCCTGCAATGAACAGTTTACCTGATTATCCACTAATATATACGTATCTAAGTAAGCAGGAAAATTTGTTTGACTTCTGAATTTATAATGGTATTCCCAGAGCTGGGGAGGAAATAATACAAACATGATTACACGCGTGATTTAATTTTAAACAGACATTAATTTTAGAGTACCAATATCTACCAATTTGTGTACGTATACGTAATTGACAAAATTAAGATGAATGAATCGAGTCGCCAATAGGGTTGTTGTTATTCATATGTTTTTGGCATCTTCTAAAATAATTATTGTTATACTGTCAAAATATGATAATATTACAGTTGATATTAAAATTACAATTGACACAGTGACGAACTGGTTGCTTAATAATAATTTACAATATAATTTATCAAAAACGAATCTAATACATTTTCATTCTTACCAAAAAACAGTTAGTAAGTTACAAATAGATTAGATTAAGGACATTCTCACAGACGTTAATCAAACAAGATTTCTTGGACTTATGCTTGACAAACATGTTAATTGGAAAGCGCATGTAGATCAAGTTTGTAAAAAACTCAAACGGTTTGTGTATGTACTATATAAGTTGGCAACAATATCAAATCAAAGTACAACCTTGTCTGCTTATCATGGATACGTTTGTTCGACCCTTAGATATGGACTTATTTTGTGGGATAATTCTGTTGAGAATAATAAGGTATTGATAGTCCAAAAAAATTCATTCAAAAAGCATTCGAGCCATGTGTAGAGTAACACCATGAACTTCTTGCAGACCTCTGTTCAAATAGCTTGGTCTTCTTTCTCTGCCATTTTTGTATATTTTTGAAGTGAGTAAATTTGTGAAATTGCATCCAAAGCTATTTCTAACAGCTAAAGAAATATATCCTAGAAATACTAGAAATCCAGATAGGATAGTCCTACCAAAAAAACCTCGCACAGCACTATATGCCAAAAACTGCTATGCAATGTGTGGAAAGGTATTTAATGCGCTACCTGAAGCAATGAAAACACTTCCAGATGATGAATTCTATACGTGTTTAAAAGATTGGCATAAGAATAAATGCTTCTACTCAGTGACTGAATTTCTTAATAGGACAAATGACAAATAACTTATGTAATTGATTCTTTTTACTGACATCATAATTTTAATTTTTCAATAATTCGAAAATTTTGATATCAATAATTATATTATTTTGCATGAAATATGTAGATCCAAATTAAACTGTAACATGTAACATCCCTGTAACCATATTTTATGCAAATCAAATTATTCTATTATTCTATATTATTTTTTATTGTTTGGATGTCAAAAAAAAACTTCACTTATAACTTTATACTTTAACTAACTGCGCTACATTCTTTTCTATCGACAGATAATATTGTTGTTTATAGTCAAAAATTCCTTCCTCAATGTTGC
The DNA here is from genome assembly GCA_947363495.1 of Euzophera pinguis. Taxonomy (NCBI): domain Eukaryota; kingdom Metazoa; phylum Arthropoda; class Insecta; order Lepidoptera; family Pyralidae; genus Euzophera; species Euzophera pinguis. The sequence goes on from OX376159.1 coordinate 18,187,056, forward strand.
GGATAGAAGCCAAGAAGAATAATAGTTAATGTCAGGTAGGTTAACACAACATTACAAAATTGATATGTCGTTTGTGCTCAAATTGAAAAGAAACACATACTAATTAAGTAACTAGGTAAATACATGAAAAGTTATATCTGAATAGAGACATAGTAAAATAGTGATTATAACTAGTTCCAATAATAATGTACTGCAGAGAACCTGAGTAAGAACTATTTCTGCTTATCACATTATCATAATTATCTAGGAAATGTTGTATTAACAAGTGCATGTCTATCATATTCTTACGTAGTCTTTTTAATATAAAAAAACAAGCAAGTTCATAGTAAGTAATCCATAAAGTTTCATAACAATTTTTAGTTTTTCTAAATATTTATTTTTAAAAGATAAGCAGTACATTCCAAGTTTTTAGTGGATTCAATGTCTCCTGTTTCATCTCAATGACAATTTTAGCAATAGTTCGTTAGAAATATCTCTTTAGTATCATAGTATTCAAATTTTTGTACGTAGCTTGTTTTCCTATTGAAATAGCACTTGAAAATGATAAGGGGTACTTTTTGGCTTTCAAAAAGGCTAATTTCATAGTAAATGTGAAGGAAAATCTATTGGGTTTTTCGGGTTATCTGTTACCGGAAACTGAGCGTTGCATAACATTGTCTATTTAAATACAACAGACATAACAATAAAATAGCTATTTTTACTTATTACATACTATTAATTATGTAATAATTTGATAAGGATTACTATAAAGCACTGTAAATGCACTATGCAAAATAAATATAACTGGGTACAGTCAACAACGTAAGTACCTTAACAACTCCTATTTTAAGGTAAAAGTTTTTTCAGAAACTAATAATTATGGCAGTGATCTCTTTATTTAATCTTTGACAATTAGCAATTAATTAATTACCAAAATGTAAACTATTTTCTCCTACTTATTGACCGAGCGAGCGAAGCGTCTCAGTTTCGACTGGCCGAAAATTCTTTTGTCCAGTGGATCTAAAATGGCCACTTTGCACGAATTACAATATGATCATATTATGAATCATTGCAAATCTTAAAATAGCCACATTTTGGCAGTTCATGAAATGAATCATTTCATGGCAATTCTGCTGTTTGACGGAAAGTCGCAAAATGGCTTACTTTTCGTGAATTGCTTGTGAATTGCTTTACCTTATTGCCAGGCGTAAAAATAATTTTTATTTTTACATAGCGTGTGTACTTTTACGATTTTTTTAGTTAAATAAGTTTTTCTAACCAATAATGTTGATTTCCCATTTTTAAAATTAATGAATTTACTGTAGAATTATAAATATCAATAAAAATATTAAAATTTTAAAATCTATTTTTATTTTATTGATATAGCAATACTCAAACGAGAAGTGATTCAAGAAATGAATCACGAAATGAATTGAATTAGAGTTGAAACGTCAATGTCAAAATTTGCAGAATTGCTAAGCTTCGCAATTCACGAAATGATTCGTTTTGATGAATTGCTCAAAGTGGCCATTTTAGACCTGCAGCTGTCTGTCTGTTCTCGCCTACAGGTCGCATTTATTAACCGATTCTCATGAAATTTTGTCAGCAGGTTAGGTAATTAAATAGAATTTTTTATCAAGCCAGTTTCAATTTCTTTTTTTAATGGCGAAATAAGTAAGTAGATTCGTTACTTAAAAAATCTCATATCTCAGTTATTAAAAAAATAATAATAATATGTCATTAGACTTTTTTGTTATTCTTATTGAGATGCAACTTTTTTGTCTGAATATTTTTTTTATTTTTTTTAACGATAAACTTGAACGTGTTTATAGTCAGCAATTCGCCCAAAAGTGGTCTAGAAATCGATTATATCACTCCCACTATCAGTATGGATGTGGAAAATGCCCGGCACAGACGAATATACGGCTTGTCTTCATTCTCTCTGTCCGCTGTAACAATAAATAATTACTTAGTATTTTAATATTATCTTTTTTAGCGTAAAATAAGGTCATTTCTAATCTTTCCCTCTACGTTTAAAGTTAATATGAGACTCTCTCTCTCCGATGAGAATTGCCAAGAAATGTTGACTGCAGGCAGGCGGCTAGTCAAGAAATAATGCTAAAATAATATCGTCTTAATTAAATACGACAACAAATTATTGAAGATCAACAAAAATGTAAGCTAGTGAACAATTATGAGATATTATTAACTTAATTACTGCATTGGCTTAGTGACCCGAAACGGATCTTGGTTCTCGGATAAGTCTTCCCCACTCCTCCGTATTCTTAGCCATTTCTAATCAGTCCCTATAGTTTATTATGAGATCTTACCTTTAAAAAATATAAAAGCTAGTGGGATTCCTACAGCAGCTCCTAAAGCATGCGAAGACCACGCCACATTGACTTGAAATGCAGGAGCCACCAGGGCGCCTCGCGTTATCTCCCAGCAGGTCTCCGAGCCTCCAAGCACCACCACGCTCAACGGCCGAAACCACCAGAGTGGTATGTGACCGAACCTGGGAATCAATACATTTTTTAAGTAAACATTATTAAAGAAAATAAATGAAATGCTTTTTAGGGAGTTTATAAATCTAATGCTAGATTTGGTGACTACCTAAGAAAAGGTAAATAAAATTTCAATTATTTCTGCTTAATGCTTAAAAGTTTAGTTGGCTGAGCGGATAATGAGAAAGAATTATGTTATTATTCTGACCAAGGCACTTTTCTTAATTCTGGCTTTATACGATTCCTTTCCTGTAAATCTTAATGTTGTGATCAAGGTTCATTTTGCATTCCCTTAATTTTCAAGATCGAATCAAAAGTACTTATTTATTTTTAAAATATCTTTGAGAGTAGAATCAATTGACCTTTTTTTTTGTGTGAGCGAGCAACGCAGTCAAATAAAAAAAAAAATTTCTTTATGAACTTACTTAAGACAGACATTAGGCAAATGAGCTGTGAGTAAGGCATACACAGCTGCTGAAGCTCCCACGACCCTGACTTCGGGCTGCAGCAGTCCAGCACCGATGCCACCAGCCACCACGCCGCCGAACCACACGAACATGACCCGCCACCATGACTGCTCGTACTCAAGGAGCCAGCCCACCTGATGAAGAAAATTCATTAAATTGAAGACAGCTGTAGGTTTCTCTACAATTAATACTAATATTATAAATGCGAAAGTCTGTCTGTCTGTCTTTCTATCTGTATGTCTGTTACGCTTTCACGGTCAAACCGCTGAACGGATTTTGATGAAATTTGGTATGTATATAGTTGAAGACCCGGGGTCAAACATACTTTTTGACGCAGGCGGAGCTATATAAATACATTTCATTGCACCAAAATTAAAATTTTTCAAAATAAATATACATAAACATGAGGCGGACATACCGCTAGATCCATCTCTTCCAGTCAAACCTTAGGGTGAGAGGAAAAATTATTTATTTATAAATCTTTATTGTACCACAAGTTTACAATTGGCGGACTTAATGCTAAAACTATATATATACTATTGTATTAATTCATTTGATTATATGTAGGTCACTTTTGCCTATGGCCTATATTCGTACTGCATAGGTCAAATTTTCAGGTCATTCAATTTCATCAATTCAGATCAAGTTTTCAAGTAATTCCACTATTTTGCAGTAGCGTTTCATTATACCAGGGTTCAGGTTGTAATCAAGCAATAAGAATAGCTTGAAAACGTTACAATCTACAGTCTCAAGATGTTTTGAGAAAAAAACCTCAACATAATATTATCGGTCATATCAGAAATCAATAGACATCTGGCATATAGCGCCATGTAATTCAAGTGATGACGAATTTCGTGTAGTTTGCATCCGTAGTATTCCACGCGGCCAAATCCACGGGAAAGAACTTTTTATATGCTACTATCTTATCAATACGTTCTAAAAAGCCTGAAGCGGTAAAAAACATACAAACTCACTCCCATTTATAATATTTGTTATCAATGACAAGGTAGGATTAGTTAAAAATAAAGACTTACAGCAATCGCAACAACGGCATTCAAGGCTAGGTGTGCAGCATTTGCGTGTACGCAGCCATAGGTGATGAGCCGCCAGGGCTGGTGCCACCAGTCCCGGCCAGGAGTCCACTCCAGCCAGTTCTTCCAGTCTTCGGGTACGAACACGTGAATACTGATCTGATAATCATAAATCTATATGAAAATAGTTGCCATTGTAATTCACACATAAGATTTGAGTCATCGACACGATGAAGAAGAAGAATAAGATTGTAATTCCAATCTTAAGGACAGAATTGAGCTGAAAGTAGTAACTGATACTGGAAAAGCAAGTAAAAGGAGAGGTCTAAATATTCATGTAAGTAAAAAAGTTTTGATATTGACAGACCCTTTGTAATATTTTTGTCTATGTTTTTAAGTGTTTTGGAACTTGTATATCAATCTAGGGATTACAAATTTTGAAAACTAAGATTACGGAACTAGAAAGATATTAGTAACTCACCATAAATATTATCATGGAGATCGTAAATAATGGCGGCTTGATGGTATTCACAACTCTATCTTTGACCTTCTCAAATTTTGACTTGCTCTTTGTCTTTGGTATGTATTTGATTTGACTAATTGTAAACGCGACTTCATAAGGTTTCTTCAGAGGGGTGAAGTTCGCTGGGTTGAGGAGACGTTTTTCTTCTTCCTGGTTGATGAGTGTGGTATGGTGCAGTTCTTGTTCTACCCATGCCTGAGCTGGTGAGGCTTCTCTTGGTAAAATTCTTCTGCATTGATGAACAGGTGCTGTCTCCTCGTTTAGCCTCTGGGGCTCGCACTCCACATTTGGAGTCATGGTGCCCGATCCTCTTACTCATCATACTCCAAAGACAGAAAATAACGCGCTACACCATGCCCAACGAAGGCAATCCTGCAATGAACAGTTTACCTGATTATCCACTAATATATACGTATCTAAGTAAGCAGGAAAATTTGTTTGACTTCTGAATTTATAATGGTATTCCCAGAGCTGGGGAGGAAATAATACAAACATGATTACACGCGTGATTTAATTTTAAACAGACATTAATTTTAGAGTACCAATATCTACCAATTTGTGTACGTATACGTAATTGACAAAATTAAGATGAATGAATCGAGTCGCCAATAGGGTTGTTGTTATTCATATGTTTTTGGCATCTTCTAAAATAATTATTGTTATACTGTCAAAATATGATAATATTACAGTTGATATTAAAATTACAATTGACACAGTGACGAACTGGTTGCTTAATAATAATTTACAATATAATTTATCAAAAACGAATCTAATACATTTTCATTCTTACCAAAAAACAGTTAGTAAGTTACAAATAGATTAGATTAAGGACATTCTCACAGACGTTAATCAAACAAGATTTCTTGGACTTATGCTTGACAAACATGTTAATTGGAAAGCGCATGTAGATCAAGTTTGTAAAAAACTCAAACGGTTTGTGTATGTACTATATAAGTTGGCAACAATATCAAATCAAAGTACAACCTTGTCTGCTTATCATGGATACGTTTGTTCGACCCTTAGATATGGACTTATTTTGTGGGATAATTCTGTTGAGAATAATAAGGTATTGATAGTCCAAAAAAATTCATTCAAAAAGCATTCGAGCCATGTGTAGAGTAACACCATGAACTTCTTGCAGACCTCTGTTCAAATAGCTTGGTCTTCTTTCTCTGCCATTTTTGTATATTTTTGAAGTGAGTAAATTTGTGAAATTGCATCCAAAGCTATTTCTAACAGCTAAAGAAATATATCCTAGAAATACTAGAAATCCAGATAGGATAGTCCTACCAAAAAAACCTCGCACAGCACTATATGCCAAAAACTGCTATGCAATGTGTGGAAAGGTATTTAATGCGCTACCTGAAGCAATGAAAACACTTCCAGATGATGAATTCTATACGTGTTTAAAAGATTGGCATAAGAATAAATGCTTCTACTCAGTGACTGAATTTCTTAATAGGACAAATGACAAATAACTTATGTAATTGATTCTTTTTACTGACATCATAATTTTAATTTTTCAATAATTCGAAAATTTTGATATCAATAATTATATTATTTTGCATGAAATATGTAGATCCAAATTAAACTGTAACATGTAACATCCCTGTAACCATATTTTATGCAAATCAAATTATTCTATTATTCTATATTATTTTTTATTGTTTGGATGTCAAAAAAAAACTTCACTTATAACTTTATACTTTAACTAACTGCGCTACATTCTTTTCTATCGACAGATAATATTGTTGTTTATAGTCAAAAATTCCTTCCTCAATGTTGCGGATAGAAGCCAAGAAGAATAATAGTTAATGTCAGGTAGGTTAACACAACATTACAAAATTGATATGTCGTTTGTGCTCAAATTGAAAAGAAACACATACTAATTAAGTAACTAGGTAAATACATGAAAAGTTATATCTGAATAGAGACATAGTAAAATAGTGATTATAACTAGTTCCAATAATAATGTACTGCAGAGAACCTGAGTAAGAACTATTTCTGCTTATCACATTATCATAATTATCTAGGAAATGTTGTATTAACAAGTGCATGTCTATCATATTCTTACGTAGTCTTTTTAATATAAAAAAACAAGCAAGTTCATAGTAAGTAATCCATAAAGTTTCATAACAATTTTTAGTTTTTCTAAATATTTATTTTTAAAAGATAAGCAGTACATTCCAAGTTTTTAGTGGATTCAATGTCTCCTGTTTCATCTCAATGACAATTTTAGCAATAGTTCGTTAGAAATATCTCTTTAGTATCATAGTATTCAAATTTTTGTACGTAGCTTGTTTTCCTATTGAAATAGCACTTGAAAATGATAAGGGGTACTTTTTGGCTTTCAAAAAGGCTAATTTCATAGTAAATGTGAAGGAAAATCTATTGGGTTTTTCGGGTTATCTGTTACCGGAAACTGAGCGTTGCATAACATTGTCTATTTAAATACAACAGACATAACAATAAAATAGCTATTTTTACTTATTACATACTATTAATTATGTAATAATTTGATAAGGATTACTATAAAGCACTGTAAATGCACTATGCAAAATAAATATAACTGGGTACAGTCAACAACGTAAGTACCTTAACAACTCCTATTTTAAGGTAAAAGTTTTTTCAGAAACTAATAATTATGGCAGTGATCTCTTTATTTAATCTTTGACAATTAGCAATTAATTAATTACCAAAATGTAAACTATTTTCTCCTACTTATTGACCGAGCGAGCGAAGCGTCTCAGTTTCGACTGGCCGAAAATTCTTTTGTCCAGTGGATCTAAAATGGCCACTTTGCACGAATTACAATATGATCATATTATGAATCATTGCAAATCTTAAAATAGCCACATTTTGGCAGTTCATGAAATGAATCATTTCATGGCAATTCTGCTGTTTGACGGAAAGTCGCAAAATGGCTTACTTTTCGTGAATTGCTTGTGAATTGCTTTACCTTATTGCCAGGCGTAAAAATAATTTTTATTTTTACATAGCGTGTGTACTTTTACGATTTTTTTAGTTAAATAAGTTTTTCTAACCAATAATGTTGATTTCCCATTTTTAAAATTAATGAATTTACTGTAGAATTATAAATATCAATAAAAATATTAAAATTTTAAAATCTATTTTTATTTTATTGATATAGCAATACTCAAACGAGAAGTGATTCAAGAAATGAATCACGAAATGAATTGAATTAGAGTTGAAACGTCAATGTCAAAATTTGCAGAATTGCTAAGCTTCGCAATTCACGAAATGATTCGTTTTGATGAATTGCTCAAAGTGGCCATTTTAGACCTGCAGCTGTCTGTCTGTTCTCGCCTACAGGTCGCATTTATTAACCGATTCTCATGAAATTTTGTCAGCAGGTTAGGTAATTAAATAGAATTTTTTATCAAGCCAGTTTCAATTTCTTTTTTTAATGGCGAAATAAGTAAGTAGATTCGTTACTTAAAAAATCTCATATCTCAGTTATTAAAAAAATAATAATAATATGTCATTAGACTTTTTTGTTATTCTTATTGAGATGCAACTTTTTTGTCTGAATATTTTTTTTATTTTTTTTAACGATAAACTTGAACGTGTTTATAGTCAGCAATTCGCCCAAAAGTGGTCTAGAAATCGATTATATGTATATTTTGTATTAGGGAAAACAATACAAATCTATGGGATAACAAGTACTAAAATGATGGGAAGTAACTGTGACGTCGACGATACAGAGAAAAAAAAAGTGTTTTATATATAAACATACTATGTGCAGTATCAAATGAAAGGGCTTTATGAGTAGAATACATCGTAATAAACTTTACTCCCATAGTGGCCAAACCCACAGTCTATATGTGATACAAAAGTTAATATAAATTGAAATGAAAGAAGTTGAAGTACGATAATAAGAGTGTAAAATATTAAAATTTTGATAGACACGCAATAAAATTGATTGATTGATAGTGTGGCGACATAATCTCACAGCATTGAGTCTGTTACCATTTTCTACATATACAAAATCTCCTGCATTTTATTCTAATTCTTTTCTATTTTTGTCATTCGATTTCGAATAATATTCACCCTTAAAATAGAAGGTATAAAGGTATTTATGCATACCACACATATTCTAAAGTTCTTATAGATTTGTAGTTGATACCAGTTTTGTTAGGACATTGCAAGCTCGAATCCTGGTTGTCTGATAATCACATGATGATTCCGTGCTTCGGAAGGCACCGTTGCTTCCGTCTACCAAATGGGGCTCGTTAAGAAACCACGTCAGAGGAAGCGGCTCCGAAAAACTCTGACACCAGGGTAAAAAGGTTTTTTTGGCGGGATACGCTTCTTATATTATATCTATAAGAATAATAAGACTTGCTTACCGACTCGTAATAGTTTTGAATGAACGTTATGATAGAGTACTGAGAACTTTCGCTATAAATCAGTAAATGTCTGTTTTGTTATCATTTAGCAATAACAGTGATTTATGTCATTATTTACATGGACACGTAATTTATATTATATATATATATATCTACAGTTTTCTTTATTTTCGACCAACTCGCAGTTTGCGGATAGATAAAATGCTATGAAGTCGACACATTAAATAAACGTTTTTTGTAGGGCACGTCAATTGACAGGCCGTCATTTTAACCATCTATTCTCGACACGGGTGTAATAGCGTAAAGACAAAAAAGGTTTGATACTTTAAACATGCTTTAAACAGTAGTTGTATCAGGCATTGTGAAAGAAACGTTTGCGGTTTCAATACTCTTTGGTGTCAGGTCTTCATTTATACCGAATAGGTTTCATGGTCAATCCTTTAGGTCAAGTGTTCTGACGTCAGAGTTCTTTAGTTTTACCTATCGGCTTCTGACTTGATTCCACAATGACCACCAGATGGCTGCCGGGACCAACGGCAACGTAATTCGCGTTCCGAAATCATCTGTCATCAATCATCTGAATCATCCTAAATCATCTTGATTATCAGACAATCAGGCGATTCAAACCTGCTGCATATATTCGTATGTCCTTACTAAACTTAAAACAATTTTAACTGATAAAATAATGCTTCCCATGGTTATCAAACTTCGACCATTTTGTCGCAGATGCAGCAAGTCTGCAGACAAATGCCATAACTGGATAACAGAGGCAGTGCGATAAATAGACTGATGGACGGATAGCAGAGCAGCTATTTTAATCCTTAAAAATAATATTAGCACTCTACTACTCGTCACTTCTCTACCATGATACATTTTAAATGGAGCCGCTAGCGAACCCTAGCAATTTTGTATATTAAAGGTATCTAAAAAATTTCATGCAAAATCTTACGCTCATCATCATCATTTCGAGAAGGTTACATTGTGAATCGACTATGTACATACACCCTGTGTGGAACCGCCTCTCGACCTCTGACTTTAACGACCACCATTTTACGCTAACGTCTGCGTTTATCATATCTCATGGTACAGAGACATTTTTAGTATGCGTGGCAAGACTCCTTGACGCCCGATTGTCTGACAGGTTCCGGCGGCTGCCTGATATGATCTGAGGTATTGTGAGGAGTCAGGGTCTGATGCTATCTGAAGGTCGGAATCTCCTGGCACAGGTATTGCCTTGATTATTCTATTTGGGACAGACCTTCTCCTGGAGTGTCATTCTGAATATTGAGAGTTATTTATTACGACCCAGTCTTAATTTCGGTAAACAATAGTTCGACTACACACTGCTTCAACGGAACGTGACAAACTAACACCCATATTCTTAAACATAATCCTAAGGACGTCCTTCACTCAAACTCATTGGAGGGCGCCTTAAGGAAGTCCTTGAACTTTCCTTGAAAACGATATTCTTAGTTGGTTGCTTGAGCAATCCAATGAAAAGAACGTTACAGGTTATAATAACAATTCTAGGCAAAACAATTGAAAATTACAAAAGAATAAAGTAAAAAATAAAATAAAGTGATTAATACCTAGGCCAAAAGTGGCATTTCATTTCAAGGACGCCTCAAGGTACCTCTCGACCAACCTTATATTTGACAGTTCGATACTCACCTCCAATGAGGAATCTCCTTAAGTCAAGGAAGCTAGTGACGACTAATCATACCAATGAGTTGGAGTAAGGTTAAGTCGAGTTTGACCAAACGTTTGAGAATATGGGGGTAAGAAAATCACTATTACGATCATAATGCCGAGACATAGATTTCTATATAATGTAAAACTCATCGTGTCCACTAGTGAAAAATTCCGATATTTTTTTTCGATTAGTCTGACATGACTACTGGTAGGTAGGTAAAATATGGAAATATTGTTTCTATGGGCATAATATGACGTGATATTTTAAATACCTATCTAAAAACGGAAGACTTTAGTTATTCTACCATTTGTTAAATAATAATTTACTAATTAATAGCTTTCTTAGAATCGATACTAATAGCTAACTAATAGTACAGGTTAATAAATCTATAAATAATGTCTGTCATTATGCCTGTCTGTAAATCACCTCAACCTATTTTAGAGAACGAAGACTACATTGCATAGATTTAGAATTTTTTGACAACGTCAACTACATTGTGACGTGTTTTAACGTGTTTTATCTGGATAACACACGAGCGGAGTCGCAGGCAACAGCTACTAGAATAACGAAGATGATATGGAGGATAATTCACTGGCAAGGATTCAAACAAATAAATGTTTGTTTATATACATTTTGACGTCAGAGAGTTATCAATCAATTATTTTCCGGTCCGCTTACGCACTTCCGAATTATATGTGATTGTTTATCAAAAACGTTTCTAGATTAAATATTCGAAAAACATTCTCTTCTAACGACAAAACGTATGTATACATGATCAGCTGACTCACCATTATTGTATTCGCAGTTGCAGTTAGAAAACGCAACAGACGGCGAGACTACCAGGAAAAAGGTCAAGTTTACAACTAAAACTATTATTGTCACCAGCCACGTTTAAAATAAATTAACCACAAGTATTCAATAAAATAAACAAACGTAATTTGAAATTAGAATTTTTAAAATTCTGCAGTTACAAGTTTACTGTGCGCGTGCGCAGACTTAAGTAAATAGAAAAAGCGCTGGTGACTTGGATGCATCTCGAGGACTACCTGGGTTCCGTAATACTTGTATAAACAAATAAACTAAGGGTTTCGCTAGACAATAGATTGGGTATACGGTATAAGTGATTAAGTTATCTCTTTGCCAAGTAATTCATAAATGAATTGACTCTTCAAATTATCTTTTACGTTTTATACTAAAACTAGTTGTTTCCCGCAGCCCCGCCTGCGTCAAAAAGTAACCTATGTTTGACCCCGAGTCTTCAACAATATTCGTACCAAATGGCATTAAAATCCTTTTAGCGGTTTGACCGTGAAAACGTAACAGACAGACAGACAGACTTTCGCATTTATAATATTAGTATTGATGTAAGAAGCATTACAAACTGTTGTTTTTGCACAAAATTATTAGTCAGGAGCCTTATGTTTAAAAAGTATGATTCACACCAAAACTGGTGAGTCGGATGATTTTCGTTCGATATCGAATGATTTTCATTAGACAAAGGATTTAGTTATAGATTAATAGGTAATTGGTCTCGTCGTAGCGCAGCGGAGACCAATTATTAATCTATGGATTTAGTCATACATACAAAATAGCACTCCTCGGCCCGAATCTCGGTAACTAAATAACTTATTTACCAAAAGCAAGTTCCGATCGTTAGGACTAATTTTGAGTATGTAATATCGGTGAGTCGAATGATTCTCGTTCGACATAATAGGCGAGTCGAACTATTTTTAAACGACAAAATCGTGGTGGGGTAATTCTATAAAAAATTATATTAATCAATGAATTTTAAAGAATCAAAACAAATTAAATAAAAAAAACTAATTAAAATTAATGAATTTCAAGCATCTTTGCCTGACTATGTCACGAATGTCTCGTGACATAGTCAGGCAAAGATGTTATGCCAAAAATTTATCGACAATAACTTTTTTCCAAACGTTATTTTAGTAGTCCTTTTGACAAAAGGAACGTGCGAATACTTTCTGAAGTTCGACCAAACATGATGCACACACATGAACAAAGTTCACGATAAAAATTATATTTTCTTAGTTTTTCTATTTTTTACTAGGCTTATTGAGGGCTACTTTTGAGTATGTAAAATGGTTATGTCGATTGAAAATAGTTCGATTTCGAATTACTGTTATTCGACATAATTCAATGTTTGTGTGTTTTAGTAATCAAATAAAGAATTCATTCATTCATTCATTCAATTCGAAAAAAAGCCCTCGCGTTCTGAAACTGTCTTAGTTTGAACGTTTGCTTCATTTGGTCAATCGCAAATTAGAGGTTGGAAATATTTTTTTTTATCACGATTTGATTTCAATGCTAAGCTAAGATAAACGTTACTAAGATACAGCTCTCTGCCAAGCGGGTGAGAGGAAAAATTGAGTATAGACGGGAACGGACAAGCTTTTTTTTAAGGGTTAAGCAAAGTGACACTTTGTTTATGGGGCCCTAAAATGAAACAATGTAAACTTTTTTAAAATTATTTAAACAAGTGCCATTTTAGTAAACAAACTAGGGGCGGACGGAGGATAACAATGGTCTTTACTGGCAAAGGATTATACGTACTCAAGTTATAATGAAAAAGTTCTTTGAAATCTGTCTTTGGATATCATAAAAACATGAAATGGCATTTATCATGAGAGACAGACGTACAATGACAATAGTAAAGTACGTTCGCATATTTAAAAGACTTCAAAATTTTTATGAACAAATCAATGAAAGATATGATAGAAACAATATTTAAAGACATCTTTTTTCAACATTGCTGGACAAAGGCCTTCGTTTTCATGTTCCACGCACATTACCTACCAAGTGTCGTTTTGTTCTATCTACTGTAAAATTCGTCGAGGTCACCCCGCCATCTTTTATGTGGCCATATTAGGCCATACAATACATACATATTATACAAAACGACAAACGAATGTCTAGCGAAAAAGATTGAATAAAAGAATTTTACAGAAAAATAAATAAACATAGTGTAGATGTGTAAAAAACACCCAATCGCTTTATTTTGAGTTAACACATGCTTACAAATTGTTTATTCTATCAGCCAGATGGTTTCAGTAACCATGAAAAGGTTAATGTTTACCTTCTATTACGGTAACTACTATGTATCTACTTGGTCTTATTTCTTTTTATTTATTTTTTTATACAACTAAGTAGGCAAACAGGCGTACGGCCCACCTGATGGTAAGTGGTTACCGTAGCCTATGAATAAACTCTTATAAATAAATTTGCAAACCTATCAAGGTTCTTTTTTTACTAAACATTCTTATGGGTTCAGGGGTGCGATTCTCACGCCTTTAGAAATATATTCGTGTTCGAGATTTATCGAATAAAAATAAACGTAAAAGGTTTTACACACACAAAATTCGAATTCGACTTTATGTCTAAAGGCGCGAGAATCACACCCCCTGAACTCGCGAGAAATTTTTTTTCTCCACCTTCCCAGTTCATTTGTGGTCGTGCCTCCTCGTAACACGGCGCCAGGATTGTCTGTTGTATATTCCATAGATTTAGCAATTTTTACTACATCAATAAAATATCTATTGGGCTATAACTGAAACATTATTTACTTTTTTTTTATAATGAAACATTTATTATTATTAGCATAACAAACTGAATGATAAAAGAATTTATAGGAGGCTTTTCAATAAACATTTTAGCTAAATGATAATAAAATTGTTTGTACCTAATAAATTCGGATTTTCCTTTATTTATGCATGCATGTATTGGATCATAAATTCCCAATTAATTAAAAACGCAGCAGATAACATAGCAAAGGCAATTAAGTTGTTTTAAATTGATGTCCTCTCCATATCATTGCAGTTTAATGAATATTATGAATTATTTACTTGTATATATTTATTATTGTAATACTGGGATTCCTAATTTTACAATTGCTTGCGGAAAACGATGATTTGTTTAGTTATTCTGAGTGTTTAAATGGGAGTACCTATTACCTACATTTGGGTAGATTAAATTTAAAACAAAAACATCATATGGGTTGTTTCCCGCAGCTCCGCCTGCGTCAAAAAGTAGCCTATGTTTGACCCCGAGGCTTCAATTATATTCATACCAAATTTCATCAAAATCTGTTCAGCGGTTTAGCCGTGAAAACGTAACAGACAGACAGAAAGACAGACAGACAGACATACTTTCGCATTTACAATATTAGTATGGATTTATTATTTCACATTTGTCAAAATAACTGACAGTTATTAAATTAATTGTGTTTGCCAGTTACATTTTCAGTTAAGCGTGTTTCCCTGTTACATGCTTGTTTACAGCCATAGACTAGTTTCTGATTATAATTAAGTTAGCCTAATTAGTTAATGGAGCGACTGCCATTTCACATTTGCAACAAATTTCACAGAGAAAAACATATTTTTTTAAGTAAGCTGCCCAGAGGTATCGGACACACCTAATTTATAATAAACTCGGGTTTGTAGATTAAATTATGTATATAAGGTGGATTTAAATTAAATACCAATACTTTCAGGGCTAAATAATTAATAGATAATAATTCAGACATCCTGTAGTGATTTTTCTTTTCATTTTACATCCATTTTGCTGGCAGCACCTACTGGCAGAAGTTGTAAAACTCATTTTGTCTCCATCTATTCCAAACACGGAATGAGGAAGATAAACAAATAAATTCCATTCATAAGTAGTTTGGGGGAGGGATTTGATAGCTTGTTACGATAGTTGAGTTTTCTAGTGCGCTTTCAGCCATTACAAAAAAAAAAAAAATTGTTTGGAAATTGTCAAAAAAAAACTATAATGCGTGAAAAGGGCTTGAAAAGTTTCCTGCAAGGTCGCGCTCGTGACAACTCCGGTTTTGCAGGCGTTCATAGGCTACGGTAACCACTTACCATCAGGTGGGTGGTACGTCTATTTACCTATTTAGTTATATAAAAAAAATAAGCGTGGTGGCGTGGTGCCTTCTAAAGTATGAAGAAGTCAACATAGAAATGGCCAAATACACACGTTAAGCCAGGCATGTCTTGTTATGGGGTGCAGGGCAGGGAACCTCCTCGAGTGCCCGGTCCTTTAAAAGCTTTGCATTCTCACTTGATCCCAAGGATCCGGTGAGAGGGCGTGCTGACAAGGGATTCGGGACGGTGCACCCTGGGTGACAGTTAATAACTCCCTGGTAGTCGGGGTCTTGTTGACTGTCGGCCAATTTCTGCCAACAGCCCACTCCACCGCCGTCTATGATGAGACGGCGAATGGATGTGGGTCTGGGGGACGGGCGTGGTCCATTTATGGGCCACTGTCCGATTTGGGGGGGGGGGGGGGCGAAAGGCCATCTGAGGGGGCCGAAAGGCCATGGCTGGAGGGCGTCGTGGTAGAATGCTAACGCGACCCCATGGCGCCCTCAACAGCCGGTGCGGAAACGCCGGAGGGGTTTTAGTGGGTAGTCCGGGCACTCTGCCTGGGAGTCCCACACTTTGTGCGTAAATGCATCTCACCTCTGTTAACAAAAAAAAAAAAAAAAAGGCATGTCTTGTTATACATTAGTACATATTTTAATCTCCTGAGTTAATTAATTTTATTGTATAGACTGTGGTTAGTGTTTCATTCATAGCAAAACCATCCCTGCTTACCGCCGGTGGTGCGAGTCAATGAACTATCGATTGTCACATACTGTGTGTCAAGTGGCCACCCGGGTTGGCAGGTTGCGGCGACGAAAATTTATTAACAAATATTAAAGTTAATGTTAAGTTTCTGTGAGTGTAATCCATACATTATAGTTCATCCGTCCTTCATTATCTCCATTATCATTTTGGGTTTGTTTCTGGAAATCACATATTGTGGCCCTAGAGTCTGAAACCGATATCCGCAACAAGAACGAGTGTCAGACACAAGTGTCTGCTTTTTAAGGACTCATTCTTAAGGATTCTAAGGGTTATTCTCATGGATACTTTTAAACTAGTAAAAAAACTAGTAAGAAAGAGTAAAAAATATTGTATTTTACTTTCATTGGTTTGTTTCAAAGACACAACTGTAATGCAACTTTAGTTATTCGGCTATCCCTTAATGAGGTTAATCACCTACACTGATATTTGGGTAGTCGTTCTCGTAACACAAATTAAAGGTTTACACATTGGAAATGGCCACTGCATTGTTTGTTTATGACCCAAATTAACCCTTTGAGCAGTACAAGTCAGTTTGAATAGAGTTCATTAGACATTCCCGTTTACGTTATCAAATGCATAGCTCACGATTTTGTAGAATCAACTTTTATTTTGCACGGAGAAATGATCTAAAAAAGAGAGAATGGACAAGTAACCTAAGAGGATTTGGAATGTCCAACGATCAAAGAATTGACATCTGAAAGAATCTCGCTGGCTTCTGGAGAGGTCTAGTCGTATAATTTACACTAGCTGTTTACCGCTCCTCCTACGTCAAAGAGTAAGTAGCCTTTGCTTGAACCGGGGTCTTCAACTGTATTCATACCAAATTTCATCAAAATCCGTTCAGTGGTTTGGCCGTGAAAGCGTAACAGACTTTCACATTTATAATATTAGTATGGATGGATAAACACACCTAAAACATGTATGGGTAATGCTAGATCATTCCTATTGGCCCCTACTACGCTAAAATAAATTTATTTTATGGTTTTCTGCGGCGTCCATTCTTCCCGCAATGGTGGATAACGATTACTATCTATACATATTATTGTTAATTAATTAATTAAATATACAAAAATACTTCAGTGTCTGTGATAAGATACAATATCTTAATTGTTTCAGGCGACTTTCTGTACACCAGAAAGTATGGTCTGTGGAACTGAGGTACCTAAATAATGAAAACAAAATGTTTGCATAGAATAATTACTGGTATTTCTTCAATTCAATTAACCTACAATTTCTAAAACTGTCAAGTCATTCGTCAACAGGTGCTTTGCCCTAGTTATCGATGCTCACCCCTCGTTTGTGGATAATCCTATTTTCCTGTCCCTGTTTATGGGTTAATGTGGATTGTCATTCGACACCTCAAGCCAACAGGTCAACCTTTGTGACATGTGAATAGACTCAAATGAATATAGCGGCAAATTGACAAAATATAGTGCAAAATATTAATGAGATTTTTTTCATACCTACTAGGTATGAAGTAGGCAAGCAAGCATGCAGTCACGAATTGTGAAAAAATATAATTAAAAATCATAAACTACATTAAAACAGCTCTAATCAAATTTGTCAACTTGATGGAGGGCGATTACAATTAATGTAGTAATTTTTTAACAATTAGTACGAACCTTAGAAAATCACATCGGAAAATTCATGATTTAGTCACCAATTCACAAATTTTTCTTAAACGTATATCACATTTTATTAAACACGAGCACAAAAGTCCCCAACAAAATGATAAACTAACGTTATTGCACTTTTAATTATCGGATAATGTCCAGAAATTATCTGATAAATCCTAAAATTATCAGATAATATCTCCTTTGTTTAAGTCCCGTCGTGTCTCTACACCGATACCCCACAGCTGACTGGGGTTCCGGCGACCTAAGGATGAGCGTGGGGTTATCACTTTACTTATCATGATTTTTGTACACAAACAATGCATGATAACTTCATTTTAAATCTAAACACGTGTAGACTTGCACTTAATCATTATTGTAAACAGATGTTAACTAACTATATTGATGCAATGTGATGCAAAACGATATTGATGCAATTTTGAACTTGTTCTTTTATGTTTTATTAAAACCCATGTTAAGACGCTGTTGGGCGCTACTATAAATACATTATGCAGTAGGTAATAATTAGGTACGATGAGAATCAAAATCTAGGCTTTGTGATGATATTAAACATAAAAGTTTTTGAAAAATAAAACTTAACCGACTTCAAACTTGTCTGAAAAGGAAGAAATAATCCTTAATTATTATATAATAAATATGGTTCGGTTAAAAAATGTGTTACGTCACTCTAAAGAGTAGCCCAAATCCTTCTCCAATGCATCCAATAATTACACTTACAAAACATCGTCAAACAGTTTAGCTTTAAAAATGTTATAATTAAATAAATAGAATAACTTTTGCATTCCTAATTTTAATTTGGTAATATTATAAATATTGGTAAATATATTTTTCTGACCTACTAGCCCGATTGCCTGAATCATCTCAGTTCTTTTTGTATTTTCCTTGAGTAAAAGCCTACCCTATGGGGTCTGCAGCGCCACTGGGAAACACGCTCTAACGAAGTCCTCTCATTTTAACTTGTCGCTTTTTACGATAAGTCTGGGAAAAAAGATTAATTACCTGTATGTTCTTATTTATTTTTCAAGATTTTATCTTAGCTGTTCAATATAAAGCAGTCCTTCATCGAAGGATGTTATTGAAATTAGTTGCCTATCACATAATTAGATGATTACAAATTAATTGTGCCGATATATCCTTATCGCTCGATACTTAGATTCATTTGTTTTGATAATACAACAAAGTAATTGTTCGAGTACAATCAGATTGTTTTCATTAATTAATTGACCTATTATAATGTTTTAACTACAAGATGAAAGAAATATTAAAAACGCCTTTAGAATCACTTGATTGTCCGTCTGTCAAGAATATGTGTTATATTATGTGTACATGAATAAATAAATATTTTTCTCAGTACTGCATAATGGTAAGACGAAGAAGAGTTCGTCTTTGCGTGCTTTGCTAGTTGTGTGCTCAGCTTACGCTTCGGAGCCTAGGGTACGCTGTAACTTATGGTCCTTAATTTGGCGACACTCCGTAACCCTTTTTACAGGGAAACGAGAGCAACTGGAACATGACCCGAAGTGTGTTAGTGGCCAGACACTGTCAGATTTTTCCAGGCTGCCCAAAGACAATTTGACACAGCCTAACGACTGCCATCTATCGATAACAACCGCGACCAACGGCTTAACGTGCATTCCAAAGCACGAAGGAGCTCGAGATAGAAATTGCCACTGAATGGCGACCAATCTAATACGAGTCGCACATAATGGCAACAAGTTGAAATTCATACTATATATTCAAGCCTCTTTCGGCTGTAAAATTATCAAAATCTTTTTCTGACTTCTTCAATTAAAATTGTGATAAAACCTAGATATATTACTAACTAAACTATAACTATTAGTGAAAACCGCAAGAAACCGTCTGGTAGTTTTGACTGTTAACTTTATAATAAGCGGTTAACGTCAAGTATGGAAAGTTACAATTTACTATTTTATCCCTCAAAGTATAAAACGCGTGGATCCCTATTGTTAAAAGCATGTGTCTCGCCTCGCGCAAAAACGGCGTGTCGAATTATTTTTTATTTAAAAATAGGACCCCTGACCCGCGGTGACGGAAGGGTCGTTTTCTTTATACTACCGGTCGGATGACCGTCTGCCTGACGTCAACCCACTTTAGAACTACAATGTTGGTATAACCTCGTGCATAAGTTAACATTGACAATGTACTTTGATCATTGGAACTGTGTATTTTGAACTTGAATGAGTTAACAGGTTACCATATAACCCTAGGTCAGATAAGCAGACTAAGTAGTAGCTTTGCTATGATAATAAGACACATCAACAAATATTTAAAATAAAAATGTATTAGAAGAAGGTTTTCATAGTTTATTTATTAAATATATCATAACAGTTCCCTCTCTTCGGCTTAATGATGGTGTAATGTATCTTTAGATGCACTGTAACCATTACATTTAATTAAAAAAAAAAAAAATACTTATATATCACCTGTAACTACTAAATAATAACTGAGGCTTAATCTAGCCCCTTTGGGAACAAGATCCTAAAAATAAAAATCACATAAGAATTTCCTTGCAAAAACACACAACTTTTCACATAAATCAGATAAATATAGCTTAGATAATTGATACCAAGGAGAGCAATATAACCACTTCAACTAGTGCGGTAATGTATTTGGCAATAAAACAGAGGAGCATATCGTTTACGCAGACCGCAGTGACGCACGAGACTGGTGGAAACGAGGAGAGTAGCCAGATCGTTGCAATAAATCCATCTCAATGTATCCTCAAAAACAATTTGGAATAATATCTGAAAAATATACTACTCATCTTAGTGTCTTTCTGGTTGCATCCTTGGCTGGTTGCCTCTGAACCCAGGCTCCGCTTTTCTACTTAAACACTTGATAAAATAAAGGTGATGCCACGCTGTTAATACTACATGATGAAAACCGGAGTTTTTAATTTTATTTCTGTGGCTACAACGGTGATAAATTGTAGAAATATTTTTGAAATCCACAACTCTCAATTGGGCAGTGGAAGAAAATAATCAAAATGAAATCGTTTTCAAGTGAATAGTAGTTATCAATTGACTCTAAATCCAATATGATGGCGCAACGACCCAAAAAATATTGACCTCCGATAATAAGGATAATACATACTCTAGTGTCAGATTTTTTAGGGATCACTGTTTGACTTTCTTTTTCTTATCGTGTTGATATTTACCTCAGATCCCCTTGATCCCCTGAACTGTTTACCCTAAAACGCACCCGAGTACCGCTCAATTTTTAACGTGATTTATCTAACGATCACCAGAGTGAAATAATCTAATTTTTGTAATATGTGTATTTAAAATTCTAAAATGTATGCGAAACATAAGAATGACTGAAATTGAGTATAACTAATGACCAAGTCAACGAACTCCGATGGCCATGTCCGTCACAAATACACACTGTCTCAACAATTTATAGAGAGCATTATCCAGCATTTTGTGATGCTTTGTCTTATAAACTTATGTTTATTCAGTAATGATATCCATTATTAACTCAATTCAGGACAGCCAATTCGGATAACAGTAAAACACTTTATTTCTGTACTAAAGTTCCATATAATATTTTGCACTTGACAATTTTTACTTAAGAACACTATTACAGATATTCACAAACGTCCACACAACCTAGTACTTTGAGAGCACCAACTGGAATGAATGTTTGCTTTGCCCGGAGTCGGTTACCTTTTTTTTTTTTTTTTTTTTTTTTTTTTTTTTGATTTCGCAGGGGAATGCGTTTACGCACAGAGTGTGGGACTCCTGGGCCGAAGCCGGCCCAGACTACCCACTAAACCCCTGCGGGTGCCGTCGGCCGCATTGCAGGGAGGCGCCTCGGATCTGACTAGCACAAGGCGCCCCAAGTAGCGCCTGCGACGCACCCCCCCTCTCCGCCGCCGGATCGGGTCCGCGAGGGGATCGTCCTCGCGGTCCCTTTCCTCGGCCTCCCTCTGCGACATGACTACCTCGCAGAAGGAGGCCATTGCATTCCAGGCGCTGTCGCTCTCGAGCATCGCGTTGGCGACACTCGGGAGCGACAGGTCCGTCCCGCCAAGCGCGGCGGCCAACTCCTGGCGCTGCCGGCTCCACCTGGGACACCGCTCAAGGACGTGTTGAGCGGTGTCCTGAGCCTCGCCACAGTCGTGGCAGCGAGGCTCGGCCTCCCTCTGGGCCACGCGGTGCAGGTACTCACCGAAGCAACCGTGCCCGGTGAGCACCTGCGTCATGCGGAAGGTGAGAGGCTTACGCCGCCTCAGCATCCACTTCTCCAGGACCTGACGCAGGGCCTCCACTGTTCGGACACCGAACGCTGCCTGCGCCAGGTCCGCCTCCCACCTCCGCACGAGTTCCGCTTGCGCTCGCAGGCGCACCCGCCGCACGAGTTCCGCCGAGGGGCACTCGCCGATTTCTCTCCTGCTTGCCACAAAGTGGTAAACTTCGGCGAGCACCTCCGCCACCAATTCCCACGGCGGGTCGCCCGCGAGGGCCGTGGCCGCAGAGAAGGCCACTGTACGGTACCCCCGTATCACCCTCACCGCGATCACCTTCTGCGCCTGACGCAATAGGCGTTTGTTCGTCGCGGTGAGGGCGTCCACCCAGATGGGGGCACCGTACATCGCCATACTCCGGCAGACGCCAGAGTACAACCTCCTCACTGCTTCGCTCGGTCCACCCAGGTTGGGGAGGAGTCGGCCGAGCGAAGCAGCCGTCCTGATGATCCTCGGCCCCAACTCGCGAAAGTGGGGGCCGAAGGACCATCGTCCGTCGAGGATGAGGCCCAGATATTTCATCTGGGTGCTCACCCTCAACTCCTCCTGACCCACCCGGAGGCGCGCTCCTGGGGGGGGTCCGGAGTCGGTTACCTGCCCCAATCCCCTCTAACATCTCCTACCAAAATTCCCCACTAATATTTCTGCAAACGAAACTCCAATTTCAAACTTGTAACCGACTTCAAGTCAATAACAATACTTATAATAAGATAATATTTCTATTAATACTTTATTCCTCATGTAGTGTTATACAAATAATTTAATGAAATTTAATCACTCTTACGCTAATAATTTAATAATATTTATATTTAACGTTACTCCTCATCTATTGTAATACAAATAATTTAATATATTTAATAATGCTTACAGATTCGTCCATCCTAACCGCTAGTGTCACGTCCTCGTGACGTGTTCACTTTTGAGACAAAAAAAATTATGCATCACATTGCTGTCTGATGTTTAATATTTTTTGTTTGTAACAATAAAGAAAAATATATGAAATCACAAAATTAATCTAGAATTTCCAAGTCTTTTTTTTTTACAAATTATGACAAATATTTTCAGTATACCTTAACAAATGTTACATTTACACCATTTGATCTACTAATTTTTTTTTTAATATTTTTTTTATACATATTCAAAACCATTATCTTGCAAAAATAAACAATATCTAATAAAATCATAAATTACACTTAAAATAATTTATGTTTAACATATCCATCCAGTTATCAATAACAAGTATTCAGAATCATTAAGTTATTATGAATAAATATCATCCAACCAGTTTGAATAGAATATCCATCCAATTAATACAACATTAATATCAAATCATTAACTTTCAAATAATAAATAATTTCATCTAAATATAAATTATCTTTTAACCTTACATAAAATATCTGTTCAATAAAATATACCAATATCCAATTATCCTCCTGTAAGAGAAGTATATTAACATCATTTCAACAACCACATCTTTCCAATAACCACATCCTTCCAATAACCATATCCTTCCAATAACCATATCCTTCCAATAACCATATTTATGACCAATCATCCTTCCATTAGTTGTTATCTCATTTCACCAACCTACTTAGAACCTTTTGAATCCTCTATTGAACTTATAACCATAATATAGTTTTTTTTTTTTTTTTTTACGACCCTTGTACCCAATAACACCTAAGAACTTTCATTATCGTCCAATTCATCAGAACTTGAGTTACCCTCAGATCGTTTAAAATTGAGCCAAGAATGTATCTTTTCTACCGGATGCACGCCCTTGTAAATAGCTTTCCCCTTACGCTTTGTAATTTGAGTGTCTTCTACCATATATCTATCATTACTCATCACCTTTATAATTCTATACGGACCTAAGCACTTCGGTATTAACTTCTTACTTTTCCCAGGACACAGAATAGATCTTTCCACTCTTACCAAGTCTCCTACATTAAATTTTCGCGCATCACACCTAGCCTTATCAAACCGTACTTTTTGTTTTTGTTGAGATTTTTCTATGTGTAGATCAACTTCAGCTCTAATTTTCTTAAGTTTATTTGTAACATCAGATTTTTCATCGCAATTTTGTTTCTCATCATCATTTACATTTGAACGTAATCTCCCTTCAGCCATACTAGTCAAATTTAGACCGAACAATACTTCAGCAGGTGTACGACCTATTCCTTTATTGATTGTGTTATTCAAGCCCCATTGAACTTCCAGAATTTTACTATCCCAGTCAGATTCATCACGACCATGATTCATTGCAGTCAAAGAATCTAAAATAGTTCTGTTATATCTCTCCACTTGGCCATTTGCGCGGGGAGTGGCGACTGCATTCATTATATGTTTTACTCCTACATCATTTAAGAAATTTCCGAACTTTTTACCAGTGAACGTCGAATATCTATCAGTTATTAATCGTACAGGGCACCCGAATGTTGAAAAATATTCTTTGAATACTTTTATAGTAGTAAAGGATTTGGTGCTCTTTACTGCCTTCAAAATAATGAATTTACTGTAAGAATCAATTATTACAAGTAGATATTTATTTTTACGTTTGCTTGTATTGAACGGGCCCAGATGGTCGGCATGAAGGGTATGAAATGGTTTAGAAACCTTAGGTATTGGGTGTAAATAGCCCGATTTCTTTCCTGACGGGGTTTTACTATGAGCACATTCCAGGCAAGATTGGACATACTTCTTAGTGAACTTATTCATCTTTGGAAACCAATATGTTTCTTTGATCTTATCAAGAGTTTTTTGAACAGAAAAGTGTCCAATCTCGTCATGACATGCTTTTAAAATGTGCCAACGTACTCCCTTAGGTACCAACCACCTGTTTCCGTATTCAGTTATTCGATAAACGCAGTTATTTTTCAAACAAAAATTATGTTTTACGTCTGCTATATTATTGCTATTAGGGTCCAGTAATATATTTTTTATTCGTTCAATCTCACTATCAGCAGATTGAACAGTTTTAAGCCAATCGTCTGAAATAGTAAAAATTGTCGGTAACTCTAAATCTACTGAGCTGTTGCTAGATATTGGGTTGCGGCTTAAAGCATCTACGTGACACATCCCCTGCCCAGGTTTGTACTTTACTTCACAATCAAACTCTTGTATTAGGCTCCACCAACGAGCTACCCTTGGGATCATGTCTCTTTTTAAAAATGTAGCACGTAGAGAGTTACAGTCCGTTACAACAGTGAACTGCATACCGAGTAGGTATGGTCTAAACTTTACTAAAGATGACACGACTGCCAAGGTCTCCAATTCGTATGACGAAAAATGTTGCTCAACGGGTGAAGTCTGTCGGCTAAAGTAAGCTACCGGTTTTAGGTCACCGTTATCTTGTTTTTGAAGTAAAATACCACCTACACCCCATTTACTTGCATCGGTATGCAATTCGGTTGTTAGTGCTGGGTTATATAAAGCCAAGATGGGTCGGGAAACTAGCCTTTCCTTAAGTTCATTAAATGATTTATCCTGATTGCTACCCCATACCCAAGACACATTATTTTTTAGTAACGTTGTAAGAGGCTTTGCTATAACGGCAAAATTTTTAATAAATTTCCTAAAGAAACTAGCCAACCCAAGAAATTGACGAACATTGTGAACGCTTGTCGGTGTCGGAAAGGATTGGACTGCTTCAATTTTTTTGTAGCCTGGTTTAATACCCTCGGCAGTTACTTGAAATCCTAGAAAATCTACAGATGTTTGGAAAAAGAAACATTTACTTGGCTTTAACGTTAAATTAAATTCTTTTAATTTCTTAAATATGGACTCTAGCTTGACCAATCCATCCTCGACAGTTTTTGATGGCACCAAAACGTCATCCATATATGCTACAGCTGTGCTAAAACGAAGCGAACCCAAAGCTTTATTAATAATCCTTTGAAATACAGCCGGCGCATTCGATAAGCCGAAAGGCATTCTATTAAATTCCCATTGGCCGTCTGGAGTTATGAACGCTGTCTTTGGTTTCGCTTCCTCTGCTAGTTCTACCTGGTAGTAGCCGCTAGCTAAATCTAAAGTTGAATAGAAAGAATAACCAGATAATCTATTCATTTGATCCTCGAGAAGAGGGTAATGTTGTTTAATAGTCTTGCGATTTAACGCGCGGTAGTCCACACAGAGACGCTTATCACCAGATTTCTTTCGCACTAATATAATCGGACTCGCATATGGCGAGTTGGACTCTCTTACAATGCCCGTGGCACTTAACTCGTCTATCATACACTGCACTTCCTCTCTTTCTTTCTGAGATAACCTATATGGCCTATTTACTATAGGCTGGTCATCATTTAAATTAATATTCATTTTTTCTAAGTCCGTACAACCTAACTCATTCAATGAGGTCGCGAAGCATTCACGGTAAGAATTAATCAGATTTAAAAGACCCAATTTTTGAGCTTCAGAGATATCACCTATATTTAACTGTCGTAAATCGAGTGGTTCTAAAGGTTCGTTACTTGCAATCCTGTTAATTTCACAAAATCCAAAAGACTCTATGACCACCTCCACCCTAGCCACCAATTCACCTTTCTTAAACATAATAGGTTTTTTACTAAGCGGAATAACTAGAACATGACATATTCCATTTTTGATAGAGTAAATACCTTCTTCGATTTGATACTCCCTACCTGGTTGACCTCTGTAATTGCAACGGACATATATGTCCTTGTTCGTTTTATAATCACATTCTACTTTTACGAATTCTACTTCCTTGACCGTGACGTTTCTAGCAATTCCTAATTGTAAGAGTTTTTTAACTACCGTACCTGAGTCAGTATGAGCTCTAAATATTTATTCTTTTTCGGTCTTGAGGATTTGAACGTGTGGTTGTTCCGTAAATGTTTGGCCAATAAGCAACGGATATTTAAGATATTGGTCTGGTACAACGACACAAGAGACCTCAGCAGTTACATTTTGAATCTGTACGTTCGCTAAGCACGAGCCTATAGATGTAACAATCGCACCTCCAAATCCTGTCATTGGGCGACTTAAATTAGTATCAAATTTGTTAAAAATCCTTTTAGCTTCAGACTCGCGAATTAGTGTCAAGTCACTACCAGGATCGACTAAGCACGTTGTTTCATTGCCATTTATTAATACCTGCTGTACATACTTGTTTGAATTTCAGAGACTTATTAATTAACAAAATGGATCTATCTTTTTTATCGTCATTATTGGTTTCGTTTTTAGATCTGAAACATTCCGAATCTACATGACCAAACATGGAGCATTTACCGCATTTTTTAATAGGTTTAGGACATTTTGATATCGGGTGTCCATCCTGCTTACAGTTATAACAACGTATACAATTATTATTAACTTTATTGCTAGAACCATTAAACGTACTCGATTTTAATTCTCGATTTCTTTTGTTAGCAGTAGTAAAGTTTCTGACCGGACCTGATTTTATGTTTCGTAAATATGCCAAAAGTTTATCGGTATCATTGAATTGTGCTGCCTCAGCCCCAAGGCGCACAGATCTGTCATCAATCCCGTGCAGAATGCATTCTACCGCCCTCCTTCCTACTATGTCGCATCGATTTAATAGAGCAACTTTCTCGTAATAATATTCTTCGAGTGAATCGCCAAACTTAGCCCGCCTTGCCAACATGTCTGATAACATTTGACCGTAATTTTCTTCTGAAGGAAAAGCCGACCTAAGTTTGACCTGCCACTCGGCCCATGAAAACAAAAGTGTGGGTAATCCCTCGTACCACTTTTTCGCGACTCCCACTAGTTTAGGTAGAGCATAATGCACGATCTGGCGATCAGACCATTCATATAACACAGCACATTCATTAACTTTAGTAAGCCAATTAGAAATAGTCTGATTCTTCAATGAAGGATCGAACTCGGGAACTACATTCATATTCGTAAAAGTATCACTACTTCGTCTATTAGAGGATCCAAAATTATCCAAAAGTTTTGTAAATTGAGATAAAAACTCACGTGAGGTGTCTTCACGTCTCGGAGATCTCCGGCGATTATCCGGAAACATGTCGCTGCAGTGCGAATACTCCCGTTGGCGACGCCTCGATTCCTCCCTGGATCTGCTACGACGCCTAGAAGACCGATCGCCCTGGCGATCTCCGGTTCCACGTTCCCTAGTGAAGGAGCGGCTGCGGCTCCGTGTACGGCTCCGAAGTATTCGGGAACGTGATCTTGCTGTAGGTGATTGTCGTCGCGGTTTCCTGTTTTGCGAAGGACAACGCAGCACACGTCCTGGTAACAGAGGGCTTCGCGCCCTACTTGGTGCACGATTTAAAGATGGGCTTCGATACTCTGCCTCCATGTCTGCAGGATGCAGAGTCCCGTTTTCATTATTCATTATTGAAACTTAAAAGATCCCACTTCTGAATTTATTAACTCAATTCAGGACAGCCAATTCGGATAACAGTAAAACACTTTATTTCTGTACTAAAGTTCCATATAATATTTTGCACTTGACAATTTTTACTTAAGAACACTATTACAGATATTCACATACGTCCACACAACCTAGTACTTTGAGAGCACCAACTGGAATGAATGTTTGCTTTGCCCGGAGTCGGTTACCTGCCTTAATCCCCTCTAACATCTCCTACCAAAATTCCCCACTAATATTTCTGCAAACGAAACTCCAATTTCAAACTTGTAACCGACTTCAAGTCAATAACAATACTTATAATAAGATAATATTTCTATTAATACTTTATTCCTCATGTAGTGTTATACAAATAATTTAATGAAATTTAATCACTCTTACACTAATAATTTAATAATATTTATATTTAACGTTACTCCTCATCTATTGT
Source organism: Euzophera pinguis (assembly GCA_947363495.1). Taxonomy (NCBI): domain Eukaryota; kingdom Metazoa; phylum Arthropoda; class Insecta; order Lepidoptera; family Pyralidae; genus Euzophera; species Euzophera pinguis. Next base: position 18,215,978 of record OX376159.1, read on the forward strand.
AATACAAATAATTTAATATATTTAATAATGCTTACACCATAATCTTAATACACAAAAGAGTTAGGTAGGTTTAGACAGTAGGTACGCTCAGCTGATTTGTATAGAAAATGACTTCGTTGAAAACAAGAATGTTTATGAGAAATTAAATTAAACTACTTTAATACGGTTTTTATCGTGTTTTTTAAAACCGTATTAAAATAACAATCGCAAAAACATAAGACATGTATATTTAATTTAGTGTTTGTGACGCGTATTTTACAGGCCAAAACTATACATTCATGCTATAATCTCGCAAGAACGGAAGAGAAGCATGAATATAAAGCCCTTTTTCGTAATTTTTACGCAATATTGTACTTTTTCTCTGATTGTTGTCCTTTTTGTGCCTGTGTTAAAGAAGCCGAGAAATATATTGCACTCGATATGAATGATTTTTTTTCCCGGCTGAGTTGATTGGTCACGTAACCTATCAACTCTGCTTTTAGGTTGTCCCTCCGGTCATCTTGATAGAGGAAGGTGAAGCGCTGTTTTAGTTAATGAGATGACGAAGAAATAAAGAGTATAGTAAACAGGAGCAACAGAATATGATAACTACGACGATGTCTGATCACATGATCATACTTGCGTAATCCAAATATGAATCTAATGCAGAAGTTTTGAAGGCGCTCAAGTTTATTGCAATGCTCTTCAGAGAGATCGAGATAACATGAGTCGGCATAGTCTACATATATTAGGTTGGGAGAAAAGTCTTTTGGCATATAGTATATAAGAACTTGTAATAAAATCTCTTTGGCTATACTATTTGTATCTGGCTGGTTTTGGTATCATTAAAAGTTTGAATTTTAAACAAGATAAATTATGAAAATGTGTGATTTTCATTTGTTTTTCTTCCTCTCAAGATGAGTGAATCGATAGAAGAAATTCGATACATTTTAAAATTTTACTACAAAAAAGGTAAAAATGCAAAGCAAGCCGCGAAAAAAATTTGCGATGTTTATGGACCTAATGCAGTGTCTGTAGGAGTAGCACAAATTTGGTTTAAGCGTTTTCAATCCGGAAATTTTGATGTCAAAGATGCACGTCGCTCTGGTCGCCCTATAACGAATAAGATTGATGCCATTTTTGAAAAAGTGGAGCAAGATCGGCATATCAGTAATTAATTTGAAAAAAAATGCGTCCGGAATTTATCAACAGAAAGGGAAAATTTATTCATCATGATAACGCTAGAGAGTTTGGCTGGGAGGTGTTAATGCATCCGCCGTATAGTTCTGACCTGCACTTTCAGATTTCCACCTGTTTCGGTTCCATCAGAATTCTTTAGGCAGTGTCAGGTCACGAGAGGACTGCCAAAACCACTTGTCGCGGTATTTTGATCAGAAGCCTCAAATTTCTGTAGCAATGGGATCATGCCCCTACCTACAAGATGACAAAAGGTAATCTAACGAAATGGCACCTACATAAGTATGTAGGTGCCATGCCGTATCGGTGTAACTAAAGTTAGTTATAAATAAACTATATTAAAAAATGTTTTGAATCCTTAAAAAATATAAAGAATTTTTTCCCCGACCTATTATATACAGTAATGTACCTTATGAAAAATATAGAAGGAAATCTATTTGGCCGTATCGTGAGTAACGTCAGTTCCGTGATTTCTAGGACAAGCTTTTTAAATTAAGGTAATTTATTCCAACCCACCGCAACGTGAGGATTGTTTTCACGATAGTTTGGAATTTGGGTCAGGCATTCACAAAAACTTACTTATTTATTTCTGTACTTATCGAGTATAAAAATACATAACCCAATAAGAAGTCTAAATGCGTACCTATAAATTTACACTTACATTAATCAAAATATTAAAAACTAGCGGTTTCCAGCAGCTCCGCCTGCGGTATTATAGCCTATGTTACTCAGGGTGAATGTAGCTTTCCAATGGTGAAAGAATTTTCGAAATAGGCACAGTAGTTTTTGAGTTTATTCATTACAAACATACACACAAAAATACAAATCTTTCCTCTTTATAATATTAGTGTAAAAGAAACTTTTGTTTTCGAGTAATAAAAAAAAAGTTCGGTTTAATTTGTGTTTAAATTTATAAATATGCCAGTATATCAGCTGAAATAATTATTGGTAACTGAATCAAATCGCGACATTATAACAAATGCCGCTATATTATGTCTATTAATAAAAGCGTACCCTGGGATACGAAAAAAGAAACATAAATCCATATAAACAGACATCGCTAGTATACAATACTATTCAATTACCTTATTTGCCCATACTACTTTCATCACTTCCATATCACTCAGCACTTCACCTACCCCATGGCGGGTACTTTGGCACTTGTCCACTGATAAAATGAGGATCTATAACTGTTTACAAATAGTGTAGGGCGGGCGGCGAGCGCAGGGCGGCGACTGCGGGGTCGACGAACGACGGTGCGGGTTGCTAGGCGACGGTGCACCGTGCACTTGTCATAGATTAGTCTTGTAGAGGCGACATGTCATGCAATTGGCATATAAAGTTATACCTCATTATCATTTCAGCCGCACTCAGTCCATTGCTGTACATCGACCTCTCTCAATGATTTCCAAAATTACAAGTTGGAAGCAGCCTGCATTCAGCTGACCATCTGGTCGGTGGATGTCCAACGCTGCGAATTATGTTCGATGATAGTTTTTTTTTGAGTTAAGAGCTGCGTTAATTTAGTATTTGTGTGGGATAACTTAAAAATTATATTATCATAGATCATCGCTTAAGATTAGATACAACTTTTGACTTTGACACATGGCAGGTTTTTGTCGGTACTAAGGGGCCCCTACGAGTTGATAGGTGTAGTGAATCCCTAACATGGCACTGTCAGCGGCTTCTTGCATTCCTCGAGGGTTCAGTTCTTTTTTAAACATTTATTCAGTAAATATCAAATTATACACATACAACAATTATCGAACCGCGGAAACTCGAAGGGTTTATCTGTGTTCGGTGGTCGCTATTACATTTAGAAAGAAAGTATTTTTTCAAACTTAATTCTTGGGTTATTTATTAAATTGTACACACTAGTTCAGTTTGTTTTTCTATCAACAATAGGTACAATTTACTTATTAATAGTCAGTAATAAAGTTTTTTTAATAAAAAATAAAAAATAAATAAATCTGAACTAAAACCTAATAATAAAAATTAACCTAAAAATAAAAACTAATTAAAATTTGTCCTTGCGGCATGGTGCCAAGAACTTCGGCAGAATTCCCGAGCTGGATAGCGACTGCTATTCTCTGCGCGAGAAATGAGCCGGCCCTCTTGTCACCAGCGGCGTCGACAAGTTTTGGGGTCAAAATTTGGAAAAAAAATTTCATAGCCGGACCCTACGGGCCAAAAGTTGCAACACCAAGTGGAACAAATATATAGTCACTACTTAGTGACTCATATTTGCGCCACTTGACGTCTACAGCAGCCTCCGCGCGGCTCCGGCCCTGTAAACTGTCCCCTTAAGACGAGAAGGGGCCACAGTATCGACACAAGTGGCGTCCCATACTAAAACCCTTCCCAATGGCCTAAAATCCGATAGGCCATCATCGGGACGCTTGCCATCGTTCCGAGATATACCCACTGGCTCTAGAGTACTGGGTAGTACTCTAGAGCCAGTGGGTATATACATATACCCTTATGGACTGTGGCAAGCGCCCTTTTAATTATATCATTATTAGAGCCGTGGCGGAAGAACCTACCTGCACTGCTTTGGCAGTGTAGTCTGTGCAGTCCTTGCCTGTCGACGTCCGCGCCGTAAGGACAACGATTGGCCCGATTCGTGTTTCGAAACAGCGAGCCTTGCGCGGTCTTGATCACTGAGGCAATTTTGTGTCAAAATATTATAGTCTCTCTGCACCAGCGGATCATCCCCGAGTTTGGTGCCTCTGGAATTTTGTCGCTATGGCAGAGAGCCTTCCAGGCTTCTATTACGTCCGTACCACAGTGTATCTCTATTGATGTATTATTAAAAAAAAAATCGCTGTAACGCTGGAGACTTTTCTAATACCGATGCCACCAGATCTAATTGGCAAACAAGCTTGATACCAGGCATTAGTCTCGAGGTTTTAGAATTTTTTCCAAGGCAATTTTGAGGGTGGCATCTAAATGTTCTAAAATATTGGGGTATTTCCAAATTGGGCAGGCTCTAAGGATATAGGTAATTTTTAGGACAAATAAGCAGTATTTTAAAATGGCATATGCTATGTGTGAATTTAAAAGGCCCAATCTGATAATAATTTCCAAACACAAGTTAGACTTATGTTCTAGTAGTGGCCTAATACTTTCCTCGAGTAACGGTGAACCGAGGAGGTGATTTTATTTTTTAAATCTTAATTTCCGGTGTTATGGATTTGAAAGATTGAATTATTAAATTTCTATGATCATTGTCAAATTTATTAGAAACATATCGCTCCTTTTTCCAACATTGAGCTCCAAATTAATTTTCTGGAAGTTTGTTATTATTCTGATTCTTATTAAAGGCGCAATGGCGCGCCCCAAAGAAACGTTTTTTGAATTCATCCGAAAGGTTTGCTGAAAATAAAAAGTTACAGAATTTTGATATGTCATTCAGCGATGTCCTACCGGCGTCACCAGCGGACACACCTATCAAATCTTTGAGATGTTGAGGAGTTAGTCCGTCGATGCCGCCAGCAGATCCATTGGGGAATGACTTAATGGCGTCTAAAGTCTCTTCTATTGAAAACATTTGAACTGAATCGGCCGAAGAAAGTGGGTTTGGTGGTGTGAAGGTTGATGAGGCCGAGGGATGTTTCTCGCGGAGGCTTCTCAATGTCTCGGCATTATTGGGAGCTAAGGTGTCATCGGAAAATAGGATTTTGGCTGCATTTCGTAAATCACCATCCATTGCCTTATTTTCTATTGATTTTATAATGTTGTATGGTTGTATGATTTTATTGATATCGAACAGGTTTTGAATTGATTTTGAGGTACAGTTTAATTTTAATAACGATGTAAGAGATTTACTGGTGTTGTATGGGATATGAAAATGGTTATATGAGAATGTTAACAAATTTTGCCATGATTGCGGATTTGAGAATTGGTTATCAATACAGGTTTGTAAGGCAATGGATAGTGACTTTGCTAGAGACACTCTTGCTCCTCTTGGTATTATTTTTATGATACGTATGTTAGAATTTAGATGGCTAAGGAATTTGATCAAAAACTCTGAAAGGGATTACGGGTGGATGTAGGAACAGGTTGTGTATTGGAGTTATTTGCATTTTTATGATATTTTCCTATATGTATATTAAGGTCACGACGCCCTTTGAAGCCTCGACCATCGGAACACTGATCACAAGTAAAAAACACATCTTGTGTTAGGCACTGAGGTTGCTGGCTGTCTTATTCTGTGTGTTGCGATGGGGTCGGAAGAGTTGAGTCATTATTTTAAATTTTTTAAAGTTATTTTTATACAACTTTTTATATAGTTTGGTATCATATAATTAGGAATTACGGTCCCATACAGATCATAAAATGTTGCAAGACTATATTTATTTAAATAACAAAGTGTTCTTAGGTAGCTAGGTCGCATTTTTTCCATTAAACAATTGTTTTGAAATGACAGTTAAAATTTGATATTGAATTTTAGCATAGACACTTATTATATTGCAATATTTAAATAACTCCTCATCATCGCTTAGCTTTTTTAAGATTTATTTGGAATAATTATTTTTAACATTTTTTGTTGTAAGTTATAAATAAATTCAATGTATGTCGAATACGTTCTTCCATAACTACCTACTTAGGCCATAATTGATATCAGAGTCCGCCAAGGCAAAATACAATAATCTCAAGATCTTAAAAGCTAATTTATATTTGAGTAAGTAAAGCTTGCTAATTACTTACTGACCTCAGCTTGTTACAAACCTGATCTTTATGTGGTCCCAAGCAAAAACGGCTATCAATCCAGACACCTACGTATTTATGTTTATCTACTATTTCTAGTATGGGACATTGACAATCAGATAAGTTATTCGAATGTAAGCAGGCGTGTTCATGGGCTTTAACAGCTGGTGCAGTTTTTGTTTTATTATGTGATGAGCGTATATCAACTATTTTAGTTTTCTGAGCGTTTATTACAAGGCCGCGATCGTGTGCCCATTACACACACACACACACACATGCTGGTAAAGTTTTGTAGCAAAATATATTATAATATAGGCTTGGGTTAAGTTCTTACTTGCCACTAGAAGACACGTGTCATCAGCAAATTGGTGCACCGATCCCGACTCTATGACATTACACATATATTTTAACACATATACTTGACATTAATATCACAGAAATATAAAAATTGCCATTACATTGACACATTTACAAATAATTATTCAAAATTAAACTCAATTTGTTTTAAAATAAATATAGAAATAGATTTTTTAAAATATCAAAATGAGTATTTAAATAATGTTATTAAGTTATCACATATTTCAAGTAATGATGAGCATGTAAATAATAATGGGAAAAACTGTGAAAATTCAATGTTTTTTCGTCTCTAATCAATCAAATTCCATTGAGATGAACATTCAACCATTAACTTTAGATATGAATAAATTTGTAATTTTTCACCAAAACATAGCTAGTGTGACTAGTAAAGTGGATTTACTGGAAATGACAATATTAGATTTTAAGCAGAAAAATAAAGACATAGATATCTTATGCTTTAGTAAAAGTTTTATAAAGGAAGGTTCGGAACAAAATGTTACATTAAACAATTATAAATTAGCAGCACAATTTTGTAGATCAAAAAGTAGGGGTGGATCTTGTATCATGGTTAAAAAATCATTAGAAACTAAGTCATTACAAAATATCATATCTTCTCTTGCAGCAAAAGATTATTTCGAATGTTGTGGTATTGAAGTAGTTGGTATGAATCTTATTGTAATAACAATTTATAGAATTCCTAATCGTAATAAATCTCATGCGGGTATTTTCTTATACAAGCTAAATAAACTCTTGCTACAACTGTCAGAGAAGCATAAGAGGAAAAAAATTGTTTTGTGTGGAGACTGGAATATAAACACTTTAAAACCAAGTCATATAGCAACAGAATTGATTAGTACAATTAAGCAATTTAATATGGAATTACATATTAAAACACCCACTAGAGAAGACAAGTGTATTGATCATATAGCTAGCAATATAAAGGATGTGGTTGCCGAGAACCATTGTTTGGGACTTTCTGACCACCATTCTGGACAAATGATCTCTATTAAAATGGCAAGGCCAAAACCAATTTCTTCTTGGTTTGAATACAAAAGAGACTACAATAATGTTAATTTAAATAAATTTTTAGAGTGTATGTCTGTTCTATCATTTGTAGATGTTTTTAATAGTAACTGTACTTCAGAAGCTTTTAACTTATTTTATGAAGAGTTTAGTATGTTTTATAACCTATGCTTTCCAATAATTAAAGTAAAAATTAGTAATAGAGAAAGAAAATTGAAATGGATCACAAAAGGACTAAAAAAGTGTAGTCAATTTAAACGTAAATTATTTTTAAGGTATATTCAAAAAAATAGCAATAAAGAACAAAATAAAAATAAATTCCAACATTACAATAAAATGTTTAAAAAGTGTATGCTTACAGCACAAAAAATTAATAACAAAAAATTCTTTATTAAAAATGGAAAAAATCCTAGAGCTATCTGGAGCAGAATCTCCGCAACAGTTCCAAAAAATAAAATGAAATCTGACATTAATTCATTAAAATACCAGGATAAGACTATTTCAGATCCAACACAAATAAGTGAAATCTTTAATGACTATTTTATAAATTTGACAAATGAAAACACTGCTTTAACTAATAAGACTATAAATACGGAAAAGGCCGCTACATTTAATTCCAAAACAATTTATTTGAGACCAGTAGATGAAGATGAAATTTTTAAAATTATTATGGGACTAAAAAACAATTACTCTTGCGGATACGATGGTATAACTACTAAAGTATTAAAACACGCTGCTAAATTTATATCTAAACCAATGGCTCATATAATAAATCTTTCTTTTCTGCAAGGAATGTTTCCAGACGCTCTAAAATTGTCAGTGATCAAGCCAATATTCAAAAAAGGGGATAAATCAGACCCCTCTAATTTTAGACCGATAGCTTTAATTCCGGTTATTTCAAAAATATTTGAAAAGGCAATGTATAACAGGATAAATAGCTTTTTAACTGAATGTAATATACTGAATAATAATCAGTTTGGTTTTCGAAAAGGAAGCTCTACAACATTAGCATGTTTTAATTTAGTCAAGATTGTAACCGAAAGCATAAATACGGGAAAATCAATTGTATCGATTTTCCTAGATATGAGCAAAGCTTTTGACTTTGTAAATCATAAAAAGCTCCTTTCAAAATTAGAATTAATGGGAATAAGAGGGAAAGCATATGATTGGATTGAAAGTTATCTGAAAAACCGAAAACAGTGTACTGAAATAACAAAAATGGCCACAAAAAATTCAAAAAACATTAAAGAAACACATAGATCAGAGTTTAAAATAAATAATGTCGGTGTCCCTCAAGGCGGAATTTTGGCTCCGATGTTGTTTTTAATGTATATTAATGACATACCTAAAAATTTATCAACTATACAATTTGCAGATGACACAACCCTTGTAATTGAATGTGATGACAAAGATAATATTGAACAGAAAGTGAATGACGCTTTAAAAGAAATTATTGAATGGTTGCACTTAAATGGATTAAATATTAATTTTGACAAAACTAAATACATGACTTTTAAATCTTATAATACAAATTCCCTCAATCTTGACATTCAATTTGAAAATAATAAAATAGAAAAAGTGATGCATACTAAATTTCTGGGTTTTTATATAGATGAACATTTAAACTGGAAAGAACAAGTAAATCAAATTTGTAAAAAGTTGGATAGGTTTGTATATGCATTAAGAAGGTTACGACAAACAGTTTCAATAGAGGCAGCTTTGCAGGCATACCATGGCTATGTGTCCTCGGTTTTAAACTATGGATTAATGTTGTGGGGTAATTCCGTAGAAGCTGACAAAGTTTTTAAACTGCAGAAAAAGTGTGTACGTGCGGTATCTAACGCGTGGTATTTAGAAAGCTGTAAGCCCTTATTTAAGAACCACAAAATATTACCTTTACCGTGTATGTATATTAAGCATTTATGCTGTTTTGTAAAAGAACATCCGCATTACTTCCCATTATTTTCGCAAGTATCTAATAGACAACTTAGACCGAATTATAATTATAACTTATATCAACCACTTGCAGGGAAATATATTTATAAGAAAAATGCGTACTACATGTGCATCCAAATATTTAATAAACTACCAAATAGCATAAAATCGTTAGATATAAAAAAGTTTAAAAAAGAATTGACAGAATGGTTGTTTGATAAAAGGTTTTATAGCATTAAAGAGTATATGAACGGTAAACATTAATTCAACTAGATATATGACTATTATTCTCTCTGACGTTTGGTTACTATTAATTTTTGATTTTTTTCTTTGTAATATAAATATAATTATAGTTATTTAATTAAATTTTGAATATAATTTTAGTGTATGTACCTATAAATATTAACATTTGCACGCCTGCATGCAGGTTGGTTACATTTAAACTTAAGATCTGTGTAAATTTAATGTAAACTATGCAAATAAATGATTCTATTCTATTCTATTATACATGCATGAGGTATTCAGTCTCGGCCCGACTATGGAACCTTGTGCTGTGCCTTAGTTAGCTGGCCGTAGTCCTGGGAACGGTACTACACTGACAGGAATTGTCTGAGCTGTTACTCCTCATAACACGGGCCCGGAGTTTATTTATGTTCTGTGTTTGTACGACTAGTCTTAAGTGGACATGGAAAATAATGTCCAGGAGCTGTGAGATTATTCTATATTTTTCCTATTATTCCAAAAAGCCTCTGTGAAGACGGCTCCTTATAGGAACTCGTCACATTTCACAAGCAACACCATCACTGTCTGTAGTCGGTCAAGGCTCAAGGCTACCAGTGTGATAGCAAGTCCCTTTTATGACTTATCACTTTCACACGCATTATCAAAATCTTGTTGCCTGGTGACTTATTTAGAAAGGAATGACTTGTTTTTTTTTACTTTGCTACTTTTATCTAGCAATATTGGCTTCAACTTTTCAGTTATTTTTATAGATTTAAGAACTTTTTGACTACTTTAATTTTATTCGAAATTCAAAAAATCTTCTTCAACATTTTATGGTTAACATAGTTCTATGGCGGCGTTGGTTGTTACAGTGAAGTTGTCGGTACGTCAAACTGCGACCATTTTTACAAGGAAACTAGACCAATAGATAAACTGGATGTACACTATTTTTACCAGAATTTTGTAATAAGGGATAACTAAGGCATAAATAGAGGTGTAAAACTAATGTATCAATTGTTTGTGCGTCTACGATAGGTAAAATCACTGGGTCAACTAGAAAAGTATACGTAAATGTAAGATGGTACGGTGGTATTAAAAGATTTGGCTCCTCACAATATGATAAAGACAAGTTTCCAAAAATAATTTAATAAGCTTAGGGTAATATCATAATATTTATTCAATGCGTTAATTTAAATATTAGGTGACGACAATATATAAAACAATTCTTTTCTCATTCTATGATACATATTTTTTTTTAATTCAATTACAATCAGACATGCTACATAAGATCACCGAAACAGAAGACAATGAAGACAACCGAGTTATTTTCTTTCCTACACATTGAATCATAGACCTATTCTAATATCTTTGCTTGTAATATAAATGTACCTACCTAAAATATTCAACACGCCTCCTTACATTTATATTACAACAAATTACAATATCTAAACAATTATATAACATTTAAAATATCTCTAAACTTAACAAACTTTTTGTACTTGGTGGCTTGTCAACTATTGTCGTCACATTTTTTACTGAACTTGTCATCTCACGACCCATAGTTGCTTTGCATTCTTTAGCTTCCGTCCTCCTCGCCTCCTGCAAATTTATAGGTGTCATAGCATCAGAGTTACTAACCGTAATACAATAATATCCAAATTCTTCGGTAGTTTGACGTTTTTCTTTGATTTTCTTTCAATCTTATTTTCATAATTTTTCATCTCCTCATTATAATCAACTCTATCTGTGCCTTATTGCACTTGTTCTATATCACTGTCACTATAATATATTGTTTTTCTTTCGGTTCATTATTACTTTCATCTTTCTCGTCGTCAAAACCACACAATGTCACATCTTATTCTATAACATCACAATGTCTAGCTATTATTATTCTGGTGTTAATCAATACTCTATATCCAGTATCAGAATATCTTAGTAAGATTCCCATTTCAGCTTTTTTATCCCATTTGGACTTACCTCTTTGTTCCGGAACACGTACAAATATTTTACTGCCATACATTTTCAAATACATAACTGAAGGTTTTTCTCCAAAAATATTTCACATATCCATCAAAGTACGATTATATCTCTCTGCAGTTCCATTTAATTCATGTACATAAGCTGCACAAGGCTAAAAACTCTCTCTATAATATATTCTGTACCATTATCGCATCTCAGTTCTTTTATCATTTTTCCAGTTATAATATGAACTTCGTTTACATATTGTACTAAGCAGTCATACATTTCGTCTTTAGTTCGAATTGCATAAACTATCACCAACTTGCTAAAATCATCTATGAAAGTTAAAAAACATTTCTCGCTCAAGTTCCCTGTAGTCTGATGAGGCCCATTTAAATCGGTATTATGCATTTGTTTTGTATACATGTAGCGCCAAAATAATCTTTTTCTATTTCTTTAGGTAATCCGTCCAATAATTCTTAATTACACATTCTAATATCTAATCTAATCTTCTTGGTTGTAATATAAATGTACCTACCTACAATATTCAACAGTTAATTTCCAACTACGTTTAGTTACCGAATCTACTACCGAATTGGCATACAGCGCCACCTATGATAAAATATCAAATTGAAAACCATTCACAACACCATAAGGAGTTTCCTCGTACATGCTTACTCGAGTTTCCCGTAGAGAGCTCCACTTGAGTGGTTGGTAATGCAAGAAAAAATAGACAGATGTCGCGAGCTGTCATATTAACCTTCCATTACACTAACCAAGGACTACTTACTATTGACTTAGTATTGAAGTACCTATTAATATAAATAAGTAAGTAAGTAAAAACTCTATTGCATCAAAGAAAATACTTAACAAATATAATCATGTTTAATACAAATTATTTAATCGTAAAATATCCTCTGTCATCAAAGAGACACATCATCTCCAGTACTTAAATTCAACAACGTATAATATAGGTAAAATAAATGTTTATAAGTTAAATACAATGTTCAACCTTTTTTTTTTTTTTTTTTTTTCGTGTGGAAAAGACCTTCGCCTTCAAAATAGACAGATGTCGCGAGCTGTCATATTAACCTTCCATTACACTAACCAAGGACTACTTACTATTGACTTAGTATTGAAGTACCTATTAATATAAATAAGTAAGTAAGTAAAAACTCTATTGCATCAAAGAAAATACTTAACAAATATAATCATGTTTAATACAAATTATTTAATCGTAAAATATCCTCTGTCATCAAAGAGACACATCATCTCCAGTACTTAAATTCAACAACGTATAATATAGGTAAAATAAATGTTTATAAGTTAAATACAATGTTCAACCTTTTTTTTTTTTTTTTTTTCGTGTGGAAAAGACCTTCGCCTACCACCCAGCCATGAACGAGAAGCTGGGCACACGGTGTCAACACCTACCGCGTGTTGCCGGGACCATGTGCTTACTCATGCTCCTAAGTCCCAGCGCGGCGGCCGCTACCACGGCGGCCTCGGCTCGGCCGCTCTCCATCGGAGCGGCCTGCAGGTTTGGCCCACGGTCTTCTTTTAGTAAAGGCACGCTTGACACTGGCGCGCCTTTCAACCCAAGGCCGTTAGGGTCGGGCAACGAAATCCCGTTTGTTCCGTTACCCGGCCGGCCTTATTGTGGGAGCTGCAGGTGCAGGCCATAGGCCCGCCCGTCTGCGCCCTGTGCGTCTGCGGCGGATGGGATGGTCGGAGGTTCGCTCCCTTTCCCTCTCCGTCTCCTCTTTGCGGAGCATAACAGACTCCGCAAAGGCCTGCACCGCTGTCCACGACGTCTCGCTATCGACCATGTACTCAATGACAGTCGAGAGCGAGAGGTCGTCCCCCATTAGCGTCCGTAGCACATCTCTTTCCACCACCCAAGCTGAACAGTGTTCCAGCGTATGCTGGGCATCTTCGTCTAGGCAGCCGTCACAGTGGTGGCAAACTGCTGACGGCTCACGACCAGCAACACGACACAGATACCCCCCAAAGCAGCCATGCCCGGAGAGTAGCTGTGTCAGTCGGAACGTCAGTTGACCGTGCTGCCGTGCCAACCACTGATGCAAAACTGGACGAACCGCCTCAACGGTTCGATGCCCAGCTGAGGGTTGCTCCAACCTCTGCGACCATTCGCTCTGTGCAATCTGGCGCAACGCCTTTTGCTGTCCTACAATTTCGCTCGGGGCCGGCGTATGACCCCGGATTAGTGCCTCCTCGCGCCAGATAAACAGGGACGCGAGGATTCTCGCCTCCAAATCCCAGGGCATGGAACCGGCTAATAAGCTTGCCACCTCATAAGAGATCGTGCGATAACCTCTAATGGCTCTTATTGCCATAACCCTTTGTGGCGCTCGCAGTAGGGCGATAGTCTTCCTGTTAAGTTCTTCCGCCCATACTGGAGCACCATAAATACAATGTTCAACCTTGTCTTAACTTTACCTTCATTATGTAAGTACTTAACCGTCTAGTCTTATCTCTCTTTTTCAGATTGTCATATACTGAAACCCATAGCGACGTTTTCCTAGCAACGGTTGTTGATAGTTGTCAATAAAAATAAATAAGACTTTCAATATGAGTAATTGTTTTATTTAATAAATGGCGACGAGGAATTCTTATTCAACGAAAGAAAAATGCATGAAAGTGTGCTCTGTTTAAAAGGCACCCTCACCAGAACAAATACTTACGTAAGTACGAACGAAAATATTTCAAGTGAAGAAATAGAAACCCGAATACAAATATTAAACAACACATTACAAAAATTCCAAGATATACAGGAACAAATAGAATCTGAAACGGATGACAATAATTTACAGCTAGAAATTGAATACAGATATGACTTCGAAGAATGTTACAGAAATTTAAAATCTACGTTACTAAAACTACAAAGATCCAATACAACTAGAACTGAAACTGAATCTACTTATTTTACACCTAGTGCAATCAATATGAACTCCAGAATAGAACATTCGATAAAATTCAACTTCCAACCTTTACAAGATAAAGAAACTATGAATGCATTTGTGAAAAGACTTTCGATCTACCTACTTCTCAATAAGATTACTGACCTGAAAACCAAAACTTATATTTTATTGACTGTAATATCTCCAGAATTACACGAAAGAATATATGATCTATGTTCACCGGATGATCCATTAATCAAATCATATGAAGAACTTGCTGATATTCTAGAAGATTATATTAACCCTTAGACTATGGATCCAATCATTTAACAGCCGAATCATTTAACAGCCATATTCAACGTGCAATTAGTAATAACTCTAAAGAATTTGTCACTAGTCGATCAAAGTTTAACTTAAAACCCTGGATTACTCCAGGCCTAATAAGATGCCAAAAAGTCAGGGACAAACTTCATCGAGATGCAAAGAATAGTTCTTCAGAGATCGCCCAAATAACATACAAAAGATTAAGTAAGTAATTTTCTAAACTCCCTATTAAAGAAGCTGAAAATAAACTACGAAAGAAATATGATAAACAGTAGCAAAATAATCCAAAAGAACTATGGAAATGCATAAAAGACGTTTGTCACCTTAAAAAACAAACAAAAAATCTCTCTTCTGAACTATCTAATATAAAAACTAACCCTACAGACTCAATTAACCACTGCAACCAATACTTAGCCAACATAGGAAAGGCAAACGAAGTGCTACAAAGAAGATCTACAACTGAACAACACCTTGCATCAAACGTGAAAGAAACTGCACAATGCTCTTATACATTCTTTATGCACCCAACGGACGAAAAAGAAGTACTTAAACGATCTTATTTCAAGCCTAAAAACTGACAGCGCAGCGGGATTAGACAAATGTAACCCAATTCTTATTTCTAAAATCAAGCACGTGATCTTGTCGCCTCTGACTCTCATATTCAATTTAAGTTTATCTACAGGCACATTTCCCGACATTTGGAAGACTGCTTTGGTGATACCCATACATAAAAACGGACCTGTTAATACTCCTTGTAATTATAGGCCGATTTCCCTACTTTCCATATTTTCGAAATTATTAGAAAAAATCGTTAATAAGAGATTAGTTAACTTCCTTGAGCAGAATAAACTATTACCAGAGAGACAATTTGGATTTCGTCAAGGAAAATCAACGGAAGATGCTGTGACATTGCTGACGGAAATTGCGTCATCAGCTTTAGATCGAAATGAACGCTGTATTGGAGTTTTTCTTGACCTCGCCAAGGCCTTCGACACAGTGTCAATCCCAATACTTATCGAGAAGTTAGCATGTCACGGTGTCAGAGGTATCGCATTAGAATGGTTTAAAAGCTACCTCTCACACAGATTGCAAAGACTAAAAGTGGATAACATCATCAGCGATCCAAAACACAGTAGTTACGGAGTACCACAAGGGAGTATCTTAGGTCACACCTTGTTTATACTTTATATAAGTGACATAATAAATCTTCCTTTGAATGGTGCCGATATCATTTGTTATGCCGACAATACAGTTGCTCTATTTCAAGGATCATCATGGGACCAGGTTTACCACAAAACTGAAAATGGAATGACCATTATTAATGATTGGCTGTCCAGAAATTTACTTACTCTAAATACTACTAAGTCACAGTTCATAGCCTTCCACAAAACTATTGCTTCACAACCTCCCTTTGAGAAACATATCAAGCTACACACCTGTGGTTTAACTGCTGGTTCTGCATGTAACTGCCCCTATATATTGCGCACTCATAACCTAAAATATCTTGGGGTCATACTAGACGAAAACCTTTCTTTCAAAAATCATATAATTTTTAATATTAACCGCACTGGTAAATAGGTTTAAGATATTTATTCTCATTAAGAATTACAAATTCACTTCACATGAGAACAACACAAATAAATCCAAATAACAACAATATCATTATCGGTATACGCGTACGATTAACATAGATTTTATATTAACTAAAACTATTTGGTGCGGTTACCCTCACTTTAAAAAATATCATTGATCGAGCGGTCACAACTTCGAGCGTCGAGTGGTGTAAATACAAAGATGTATATAGCCCGGCGCAGCTGGAAGGGACATCGAGTCACACGAGTAAGTATTTAGATGTTGTAATATTTATTCTATGCAAGTAAATAATATTAGCCTGTTTTATTATTTTTATGTTTGTATTTGTTTACAGAAGTTTACTATAATCCATACTATTATTAATGTATTTATTATTTTATTGTTACCTATCATTATTTCTATAAGTATATAATTTTATTTATTATAAATTTTAATGTATTACAATATAGTTTATTATTTTATATATTATAAAATGTATAAATATATTATTATTATTATTTATTAAATTTTTATTAATTTAATTAATTTCAGTGGCTTCCTTTTTTTTATTATAAATATATATATATATATATATATATATATATATATATATTGTAAATATGTTCTATGAGTAATCATACTATGTAGTTTTTACCCACAAAATGTTTTAGCAATTTTTTAAAGGAATACATTGATTGCACTTCTTTCACATTTTTGGGAAGATTATTATATAACTTACACCCCTCAAATAAGATACTCTTTTTGCCATAATTCGTTCTGGGTGCTCTTAGTACTAAATTGTTTGCGCTTCTTAATTGCATTTTATGTATTGGCTTCTTTTTAGTAAAACTAATTTGGGTATGTATAGAATTTGTCAAGATCTTTCGTATTAGAAGGCATGTATAATATATATAACTTTGTTTTATAGTCATGAGTTTAGTATCTTTGTAAACCTTTTTGGTCGGTGTTAAATAATCAAAATGAAATAGAACTTTTATAAGTTTGTTTTGTGCTCTTTGTATTTTATTTAAATTGGTTTTTGCAGCTGTACCCCAAATTTGGATAAGGTAATCTATGTGTGGTTTAACCAGAGAGTTATAGATACAGTAGCGAGTTTTCTTTGGAAGGAATCGGACAATACCACGTAAGGCGCCAGTAAGCGATGATAGTTTAGATCTAATTTTTGCAATATGTGGAACCCATGTGAGTTGATTGTCAAGAATAAGACCCAGGTAAGTTTGTTTGTCAGTTCTGTCGATTTTGTGTCCATTTATATTAAGTGGGTTGAAATCTTCAATTCCCCTATTTTTTGCTTTAAATATAATGAAATTTGTTTTCGATACATTGATAGTTAGTAAATTGTATTGGAACCACTGGTGTAATATATCAAGATCGTTTTGAGCGTTCGTGATTACCGTTTCCACTGAGTTACCAAAGTAGAAAAGACTTGTGTCGTCAGCATAAAGTGTGAGGTCGCCCCGCAGACCTATATCATTCATATTATTTATATATATTAGGAACAGTAAGGGGCCCAATATTGAACCCTGTGGGACCCCGTAAGAGATAGGATTAGGCTTACTTTGGTGGTTTCCAATTTTTACTATTTGTTGGCGATTAGAGAGGTAGGATTTTATCATTTTGTGCGCTATCCCAGTAATACCGATGTTAGCCAGTTTTTTTAATAATACTCTATGACAAACTGTGTCGAAAGCCTTTTTGAGGTCTATGAATACTCCTAACGCTATTTGTTTTTGGTCTATATTCGTTTTAATTTTAGTAATAATATCTATTGATGCTGAAAGGGTGTTGGATTTTGGTCTAAAGCCATATTGTTTGCTGGAAATTGTGTTTTTAGATTTAAGATAACTATCAATTTGGTTGTACAAAACTCTTTCAAAAATTTTTGATATTATTGGCAAAACAGATATGGGCCGGTAATTACTTGGGATGGATTTGTTTCCCGATTTAAAAATTGGGGTTACTTTAGCAACTTTCAAACTATCAGGAAAGGTACCCTGCTCTAGACATTTGTTTATACAGATTGTCAAGTTTGTGACTATTAATTTTTTAACACTTTTGATAATTTTTGCAGTTACACCATCGACTCCCGAAGCACTGTTACAGTTTAGGTTATCAATAATTTCACTGACTTCAGTCTCTGTGGTAGGTGAGAACTTGAAAAGATCGGGCGTATCCGGTGTAGGGTTACACTGTGCGGCAGTGAAGACATCATCCTTGTGATACTTCTGAGGTATTTCATTTGCCAATGATTCTCCGATTGTTGAGAAGTAGTCATTAAAGCATTTGCAAATATCATCATTATCAGTTATATCGCTATGATCTGTCTGTAGTTTGGATGGTGGAGTTACTTCCTTTACTTTGTTGCAATACAAGCTATTTATTAGGGACCACATTTTAGCAGGTTTGTTTAGACAATCTTTGAAAGCCCTATGATAATACTCTGCCTTAGTTCTTTGGATTAGGCTAGTAACATGTTTTCTTGCTCTCAAAAGTTCCTCATCCGATTTTGAATCGCTGGGGTTATTGCTTTTCTCAAGCCAAAGGGCATTTCTTTTGTTTATGGCGACTATAATTTCCTTCTTTATCCAATCTTGTTTTGGAGGATTCAACTTTTTGATCTTCTTGGATCTACATTTATTGATACTCGATAATAAGTTTTTTTCAAAAGTAGAATACTCCACGCCCCGATTTGAATTACTTTCTACTGCTTTGTACAATTTATCATAATTAACAGCTTCATATTCAGTCGATTTTATAGGCTCTGGCTTGAATTTTTCAACTTCCACAAATATTTGTTTGTGGTCCGACATATTAGATTGAATCATAGCCAAATGGAATTTATTTTGTTTTAAGTTCGTACATACGTGGTCCAAAATTGATTTCCTAGATTTCCTGTCACGGGTACAATATAATTCATCGACTTTGTTTATTATATAATAACCACTCTCGTTAACAGTATTTTTATATGTAGTTGACAATTTCGGACGTAGCAGATCATAGTTAAAATCTCCAAAGATTATGGCTCGTTTGCGTTTTTCTAATTGCAAAGTATATTCATCTAAAAAGTTAGAACTGTTGGTACGACCAGGTTTATATATCGCTCCTATGTCTAGAGAGAATTTGTCAATATGAACCCACAAGTAGTGATTCTCATCTATCGACTTCTGTTCAATGAGGTTATGCCTCATGGAATTGTGGGCAAAAATTGAAACTCCTCCGCCCTTTACTCCTATTCTATAGTTATAGTAGTGTGTATAACCAGGTATTTGCATTGTTTTTGCATCTTCATCTGATTTTATCCATGTTTCAGAGATAACTATGAATAAAAGGAAATCAATTCATATTATGAAAATCCTCCGACAATCTGCAGATCGAGCAACGCTAATGCTTGTCTACAAATCCATTTGTCAATCATATCTTATATATTGCATAAAAGCATGGAGTGGCTCAGCTAAATCCCACATGCTTGGCCTAGAACGTGCCCAACGTGCTGTTCTTAAAGTAATGTTGAGGAAACCCTTCAGATACAGCACGGACGATCTCTATTGGGAATGCAAAGTTTTGCGAGTACGGCAACTTTTTATTTTGAGAAGCGTGATAGCCACTCATAGAACTGTTCTAGCCTCCTTTCAAGCGAAGAGTGCCAAAAATTAACGTCCCGTGTATTTCTTCCGTTTGTGAATACATCAAAACCCAATCACACAATACACACACAACACTATTGCACACTTACACAAACAAGTACAATAATAATGACAGATTTTGATGTTTAGTTCTTATATTCATATTTAAGCAGGATAATGAGTAACTCCTGGACTTCTGCGATACAAGCTTTGCTTAGTGCAGAGTCCAAAGTCCAATCTAAATGTACTAACTAATCAAACTTACAAACCTACTGTAATGCTTGTTTAGATCTTGGTTTATTGGTAAATAAAGAATTTTTATTGTTTTTTTTATTATTATAATAGACGGGAAATGCGAAAGAGAAATATATAGGATATGCGTATGTTAGAATGAGATAGAGAGCGTGACCATTTCTTAACACACTATTGGTCCATAGCAGCCTTACGGATTTATTGTCAAAAACAAATATTTAAATTATAAACAAAGTATCTATCTGTAAGTGTTAAAAAAGTGTTCAGTAGAATCGCATAATAATGGTTTCATGTGCAGTGCCTAAATGTAACTCAAATAAGAAAAAAAACCCAGAAAGCTTATCTGAACATGGAAATGGACGAAGAAAGTGCGGTACTACAAACATTAAGTACACATAAAGGAACATATAAGGTGAACATATTAATGTTTGGAGTAAATGTAGCACCAAGTTTATGGCAAAAATTTATAGATCAATTATTACTAGGACTACAATGTTTTTTTGATGATATTATTATACAAGGATCATCTGAAGAACAGTTATGTCACAGATTAAAAACAGTTTTACAAAAACTCAAAGAAAATAATCTAAGGGAAAACAAGGAAAATTGCACATTTTTCAAAAGAAGCACAAACTACCTTGGCCATACAATAGATAAAGATGGATTACATAAAAATAAAGACAAAGTAAAAGCTATTATAAATACAGAACCAACTTCCAATATATACGAATTACGTACATTTCTTGGGATGGCAAATTATAACAATAAATTCATACCGAATTTGGCTGCCTTATTACCAAGCCTTTGAACAATTTACTGAAGAAGGGCTTGACCTACGTTTGGACAGAGGAATGTCAGAGAAGTTTTACGAAAATAAAGGAACAGATTTTAAGTGAAAGTATTCTTACATACTTTGATCCAAGAAAACCTTTAATTTTAGCTACGGATGCCTCACCAAGTGGTTTGGGAGCTGTTCTCTCGCATAGACTATCTGATGGTACAGAAAGACCAATCGCATTTGCGTCCAGAACTCTCACTAACAGCGAAAAAAAATACAGTCAGATTGATAAAGAAGCAACATTTATTTTTTGGGGACTTAAGAATTTTTTTCACTATTGTTACGGTCGAAAATTTACACTTATTACTGATCACAAAAATTTGACTACAATTTTTCATCCAGAACAGGCATTACCAGCTTTAAGTACAATGCGATTATTTCAATACGCACATTTTCTATCTGGATATGATTATAACATAGAATATAGAGCATCTTCGAAACATGGTAACGCCGATTATTTATCCAGATTTCCAGTTGAAAAAGTTAAAGATAAATCAGTTGATCAACATACTACATTTCAAATTTGTCAAATAAATATTTTAGAAGTGAGTCCGGAGATTATAGCATGAGAAACAAAAAACGATACAGAGTTAAACACATTACTCGAAGCACTGAAAACAGGGCTATCACTGAAAAATTATGGTTACAATGAGAACGAATTGACTCTGCAAGATGATTGTATATTAAAATGTACCAGGATTACCACAAAGCTTACGCTTCTAACTTCACGCAGGTCATATAGGGATACTAAAAATGAAAATGCTTGCTCGAAGTCACGTCTACTGGAAAAACATCGATAGAGATATCGAGAACAAAATTAAGTCCTATAGAGCATATCGTTTACAACAAAATTCACCTGCCAGAGCCCCTTTGCACCATTGGGAAGAACCAAATGGCCCTTGCCAAAGAATTCATATTGATTTTGCTGGGCCTATAATTGGTCATCAATTATTCATAATTGTGAATGCATTTACAAAGTGGGTAGAAATAGTACCAACTAAAACCACTACTAGCTCATCTTGCATTAATAAATTAAAAGAGTTATTTTGTACATTTGGGATACCGCATACTTTAGTTTCTGATAACGGCCGCCAATTCTATTTTAATGGTATTGGTGGAAATCTATGGAGATGTTTCATATCATATATTTCTAATAGAGTTCAAAAAGTAGTAATTAAAGGATACGAATCTGAATGTGCTAATGTAAAATCAGGAGTGCCACAAGGCTCTATTTTAGGGCCTATATTGTTCTTACTGTACGTCAATGATATACATGAATGTTTTAAATTTTGTAACTTTTTATTATATGCAGACGATATAAAAATATTTCACTTAATTAATGATAATGAAGACCACATCAAATTTCAGGAAGATCTCGATCGCTTCTCAGAATACTGTAGCAGAAACAAACTTCAACTTAGTATTAATAAATGTAAACGTATAACATTTTCCAAGTCAATCTATAAGTGATTTTGGCTATACTCTCTGTGTCCTCCTCTAAATAAAGTAATGATTATCAAGG
This sequence comes from Euzophera pinguis, assembly GCA_947363495.1. Classification (NCBI taxonomy): domain Eukaryota; kingdom Metazoa; phylum Arthropoda; class Insecta; order Lepidoptera; family Pyralidae; genus Euzophera; species Euzophera pinguis. Next base: position 18,238,433 of record OX376159.1, read on the forward strand.
ATCTCGGTGTAACAATAGATAGTGAATTGCTGCATTTTGATATACATATTCAAAACATTATAAATAAGGCTTATTAAATGTATGGATTTGTCATGAAAACCTGTATTATGTTTAAAAATAGTTCTACGTATCTTTATCTTTATAAGTATCTTATAAGATCCCAACTAGAGTATGCTGTAGCAATTTGGAACACCCTTTATGAAAAATATGTTTGCAATCTAGAAATGGTACAAAAAAAAATTCTTTAACGTATTCATTATAAATGTCATCGTAGTCGCCTACCATATGAACAATTATTAAAACATTGATCTTAGATCTTAAATCTAGACGCTCACAGCTGGGTTCTATGCTTTTACATGATATTGTTCATCATAGATATGACTGTATTGAAATCACCAGTAAAGTATCATATCGGGTGCCAATTAGAGCCCAGATGAGATCGTCACGTCCTCATCCTTTGTTTTTCATTGAATCCAGTCGAACAAATGCAGGTATTCGTATTCCGTTAAAACGTATACAAAAATTGTACAATGATAGATTATCTATCCCACATCGACATTATAGCTTTGTCACATAACGTTTTTAAAAAATCTATTTTAGAATTGTTTGCTTAATGGTGTGACTGGAATGCTCAAAACTTTGATTAAATATAAACAAGTTTCGGCTTTGTGTTTAAGCTTTACATAGGTACGTGAAAACATGTTTTTGCTATTTACCGATATTTGGTCTCGCACATGAACAAATTATTTAAATATTATTTGTGACCATTGTTGTTGGATTCACAATTGTAATAACTCTGTACAATAGCTTTAAGATTCATATATTGTAAACCTGTTTATGGTCCATAATAAATAAATAAATAAATAAAAAAAAACACAAGAATTTCAACATTTTCTTAAAAACTATGGCACAAACCACAGAAAAACTGCCCCATACCATCCATCTACCAATGGACAAGCAGAGCGATTTGTGCAAACCATTAAAAGAGCTTTGCACACAATAGAGGGGGAGAGAGGTACACTACCAGAAAAAAATATGACAATAGTTTGCCGCCTTCGGCGTAATAAATAATAATAATAAATAACTCTTTATTGCACAAAATTGTAGAAAGTACATGAATATTATTATTATCTATGGTACAAAGGCAGCCTTATCGCTAGAGCAATTTCTTCCAGGCAACCAACAGGTAGGACTTCATGATATGAAACAGGAAGGTAGGCGCAAATTAACAATTGGAAAAAGTGAAACATAAAAGCATAACTTACCTATGCAGCACATACAAAAAATATACCAATGTAAATATATGTGGTGCACAATACGCATGCATTACACAACGTAAATAAATATACATACTTATTTTTAAGCGTATCAGAGTATAAATGAACAATTTAATTAGTGAAAATTACAATTATGGCAGGTAATATTCTAACAGCAGACAAGACACCAGGGTCTAAAGGAAAAACACCGTATGAACTGATGTTCGATCGTGAAATCCGAACGAGTCTTCACACGATGCTGCGACCAATCCATCATTTGAACTTGGCAGATTTTCGTACTGTACGTAACACTTGATTAATTGTATAATTAAATTTATTATTTATATAATAAAATTAACCTATTAATATAATTAAATTAACCTGCCAAGTTCAAATTTAGAAGTATTATAATTTTAGATATTTTTAACCAAGTACCTACGTATTTTCACAACTATACCATATTTTAAGTTGGGTGTATGGTAAAGTGAATTTCGGCCAGATGGACCGTTGATGTGAATAAGGTAGCGGGTAGTGGATGCGGAAGGCGGAGGACTGGGTGTGGTGGCGAGTCTTGGGAATGGCAAATGTTTTCCAGTGGATCAGGCTGTTGATGAAGATGATTATGATCGATTTTAAAGTGCATCTAAACTTGGCATTGGATTGGATTTCAACCCTTTTTTAGGCGAACAATTAGCCCATAGGAACTTGGCCCCCTTTTCAACAGGTATGTTTTTGGTGGGATATTATAAATGCGAAAGTCTGTCTGTCTTTCTGTCTGTCTGTCTGTCTGTCTATCTGTTACGCTTTCACGGCCAAACCGCTGAACAGATTTTATATGGATATAGTTGAAGACCCGGGGTCAAACATAGGCTACTTTTTGACGTAGGCAGAGCTGCGGGAAACAGCTAGTGCTAAATATTCCTCTCCTACTTTCTAAAATGGCCTATTATGGTTTTGATCCTAATACAATCAAATGGTTTGATAGTTACCTAAATTCAAGATCCCAGCGAGTCCAAGTTAGGGGTGAGGACGGGTCAATGTCCGTGTCTAATGAATGATTGGTCAAAGGCGGAGTTCCTCAAGGCTCCATATTGGGGCCCTTACTCTTCATCCTATATACTGCAGACATGGTCTCGTGCATCTAATACTGCAAATTCCATATTTATGCAGATGCCCTCCAAATTTACTACCATTTCAAAGCGTCTGATACTTTTGAACCTGTAAGGAAAATAAATGAGGATCTTAATCGCATAGCTTTATGGTCAAGGGAAAAATGGCTTAGTACTAAATCCTAAGAAGACCAAATATTTGGTCCTGGGCTCTAGAATACAAACAAGATATTTTATTGGAAAACGAATCCATCGAATGTCTTCTGGAGGCCAGGAATATCGGTCTTTTAATGGATTCTCAGTTGCAGTTTGAGAAGCATGTCAATGAGACTGTGCGTGGCTGTGTCTATAGACTTAAGGTCCTTTACAACATTCGGCAGTACTAATCAGTGGACATGCATATTCGTTTGTGTGACAGCCTTGTTTCAAGATTGAACTACTCTGACTTGTGTATATGTATGCATGTATGTGTATATGTGTGTATATGTATATGGTCCGTGCTTGTTGGCCAGAACGAGGCAATTGTGTCAAAAAATTCAAAATGCTTATAAAATTTTATTTTCTTTTAATTATATTTCACTGCATAAATTAAAAATTGATACAGGTTATTTTGTTTTATATTTTGAACTGGGTTGACTGCAAAGTTGACTAATTCGCTGACTAGAGCAAGATAGCATAATGGCACAGATCAGTCACACACTATAAACTGTAAATTATTGCCATAGATATATAGTTATATAGGTAACAGAATTGAACAGATGATAGTAATTATCATCTCTTGTTTCCGTCCGGGTGCGAGTGGGTGGGTGGCATTTGCAATATGGTGTGTAAGGCGATATCTTGCTCACTTGCTTGAATCTTAAATTTGGATGGGGGTGTGAGATTGGAGTAAGACACCAGTCAAGGATTATATTCACTAAGTTTAGGTTATAATCTTTGTTTTAGGATCACTTGTTCCGTGACTCCTGAGAAGGTGGTGGCTAAAAATCAGTGGTAGTCATGCCTGCATGTCTAGCGTATCACTGAGCCACCACCTATTGAGACGTCTGTCACGCACATTATAAACATGTAGCATAAGTTTAAAAGACCTTTGCTGTACCTACTTGATAGCTTTCTCAATAAAGATATATTCTATTCCGTTCCGTTCAGTTCCGTTCTGTAACTAGGAATACACGCTAAGATAAAGAAAAGAAAATTTGCTTATTAGAATTCTCCTCGGCACGGCATTGAATTCCAGACAATGGTAAATGGTCAGCACGCTGCGCTAGTCTGTTAGACGATCACGGCGCGTTATTAAACCTTATCTTCGGTAAATAATATTATTGATCCAGAGTGTTATTTGTGAAAGCTATGACGCACTCCGGTCTGACTCATTGACTTGACAGGAATCGGTTTATTTTCATAACACTATAATCAAACTAAATATTTAAAATATATTACATTCATTCATTTATTTATTCCGAGTGGGTTACGTGGTCATCGACCCTGTACACCCTACAGTCAAAGTTATTCGGAACTACCTTTCGGTTTCTGACGTGATTTCTTTAACGACCACCAAATGGCAGCCGGGACCAACGGCTTAACGTGCCTCCCGAAGCACAGAATCATAATAATTATTATCAATCAATCAGGTGATTCAAACCAAACCTGCAATGCCCCAACCGAATTGGAAACAACTAAACAAAGCATTTCCCGCAGCTCCGCCTGTGCGAAAAAGTAGCCTATGTTTGACCCCGGGTCTTTAACTATGTTCGTACTAAATTTCATCAAAATCCGTTCAGCGGTTTGACAGACAGACTTTCGCATTTATAAATTAGTATGGATATGGATATGTAATATAAAGAAATAAAAGCAACGAAAATATAATTAAATTATTTTTATTTCAGAATATATAACTAAAATAATTTACGACACCAGCAGATAACCGTTATCCAGTACATAGTCAGACCCAGTTATTCCTTTAGCCTTGTCACTGGCCAAAAAAAAAATCAATTCTCCTAACTCGTTGGGCTTAGAAACTCTATTATTTAATGCAGTGTTAACATTAATATCCTCTATTTTAACATTCATTCCAGAATTTTCAAGAATGTCTGTGTCCACTGGTCCTGGACTGACAATGTTCACCCTGACTCCTTCAGCTGCCAGTTCAAGAGCAGAAGCACGTGAGAAATGAGTCAAAGCCGCTTTCGATGCAGCATAAGCTGGAAATTGATTGCCCAGTATTTTGTGGGCCACCACGCTTGACACGTTTACAATGTTTCCTTTAGTTTTAACCAAATGAGGTGCAGCTAGTGTAGTAAGTCGAACCACGGAACGTACGTTAAGTAGTATTCATGACTTCATCATATGTATCTAAAACTTTTCCATCCAAGATTGATCCAAATCTTGTAAAGCCGGCGTTATTAACAAGTACGTCCAATTTATTGAATTTTGCGATTGTGTCTTTTATTATTCTTTCGACATCGGCATCGTTAGATACGTCGGCTTTGATTACCAGAGGTTTCTTCCCAACTTTCGCGCACTCTTGTTCGACTTTCTTCAGCTTGCTCTCGTTCCTGCCCACAAGGACCACGCTGGCACCTTCCTTGGCAAAGAGGATCGCGGTGGCAGCGCCGATCCCCGAGCTAGCACCGGTCACCAACACAACTTTGTCCTTGAAACTCATTTTGTTACAACCAAAAAGACGTCTGACTGACATGCAGATCGTACAATAAACTAATTAGTTTTCAGTAGTCATTCCTTTATTTATACGTGTTTAACGTAATCGGGGAGCGAGTCTAAATTACACAACATTCCAACATTCTGCGTAATCTAAGGTTTTGAATCCAATCCAAATTGCATTCTTTGAGGAGGCTGTTTCGGTTGCTTTAAGCAGTAAAAGAGAAATACTTGCTAGGGCGCACCAACATATGCACATGTGGCTTCAGCCTTGTTGCGCGATTGTTTATTTGTTGAAAAGTTGATGTACATTATGAGGACGTACATAGGCTACTTTTTGACGCATCATATCATCCTTTATGTACAAATATAATGATAATCTGTATCTCTTAGCATCAATTATCTGCGTACTTGACTTGATAAAATATTACACCACTTTACGCAATACAAATAGAGATTAAAAAATAGTTCAATTCGATAATTTGTTAAATTATATTTTTACTGTCCATATACCTACAGAAACAACTAATTAAACATCTACAAATACTTAAAAATATAGAGCAAAGGCGGACTTATTGCTAGGCCATCTCTTCCAGTGAACTTTATGCGGTGAAAGAGAAACAGTTAAGTTAGGGTGGGTACAGCAATGCAGGGCAGAGAACCTCCTCGAGTGCCCGGTCCTTTGAAAGCTTTGCATTCTCACTTGATCCGGTGAGAGGGTGGGCTGACAAGGGACTCGGGACGGTGCATCCTGGGCGACAGTTAATAACTCCCTGGTAGTCGGGGTCTTACTAGCTGTCGGCCAATTTCTGCCAACAGCCCACTCCACCGCCGTCTATGATGAGACGGCGAATGGATGTGGGTCTGGGGGACGGGCGTGGTCCATTAATGGGCCACTGCCCGATTTGGGGGGGGGGGTGGCCGAAAGGCCAAATGAGGGGGCCGCAAGGCCATGGCTGGAGGGCGTCGTGGTAGAATGCTAACGCGACCCCATGGCGCCCTCAACAGCCGGTGCGGAAACGCCGGAGGGGTTTTAGTGGATAGTCTGGGCCGATTAGCGGCCCAGGAGTCCCACACTTTGTGCGTAAATGCATTTCCCCACCGTTAACAAAAAGAAAAAAAAAAGGTGGGTACAGCAAGAGATATAGTTGAAAATTATAAACATACACAAATATATGTAGCACATAAAATAAACAAACATAAATAACTTATATAATCTAATCCGAAATTTCCTTCCGTACCGTTGTTTGAAATAATGTTTGTTTGTATATAACATCTTCACCCTTTATCTACTAAACCAAACCTCTCGAGAGGAGATTGTCATTAGTGGGTAAATGAGTGTTATACAAATTATTGAAATCATTTTTGTGCCAAAAATCTATTCTAAATTCTGTGTACTACTAAAAACCTATTCTAAATATTATGTAAAATATTGCGATTGAACTCTACCTGTTTCGTATAGAAGAAAAAGTCGAAACAGTCGTGATTTGCATAAACATTCCACATTTGCTACCAACTGGTGGCCGTCGAAGGAACTTACACACCCGGATCATGATCTTGTAGGCTACGGATGACAGGCAGCTGTTAGGGGAAGGGGGGGTAAGACGGGGCAGCGGGCAAGACGGGGCAGAGGGTATCACGTGTCGTACGAACGACCAATCACAGCGGCTCTGGCTCGTAATAACGCGGCGTGGTATTGTTTCTTAGTCAGCACTGTCACCGGTTTGTAAGTTAACGCGTTTGTGACCTAGCGCCAAAAACACTGTTTTTGTCAAATTGCTTGTTATTTTCGTGTTGTGCATGGCATGTGTTTTTCACCTCAATATAAACTGTCAAGAACTCACTGAAAGTTGATATTGTTTATCCATAATTATAACAGCAGGTAAGAATATTTTTGTCTCAATATTTTGATATGTTTTTTTATGGTACGTTATTTTATTCAAAAAAGCATGAAAGGGCAAGATGGGGTAGTGGGTACCCCATCTTGCCCTTCGAAAATAAAATGTAACTATAATGGCATAGGTATGTTTTGATTAACTTTAAATAACTTATTTGATTTCTAACTTTTTTAGGATGGTGAAGAATTATAAAAGAAAGACGGAGAGAGGGAGTTGGAATGAAGAAAGTATGAAAAATGCGGTAAATATGGTAATTGAAGGGAAAATGGGGTATAAAGTAGCATCAAAAACATTTTCTGTGCCACAAACTACTCTGGAACGGAAAGTAAAAGCAGCTCGTGAAGCCCTAGAACATCATGATGCTCCTGCATCGATAAGAGTACCTTTAGGCCCAAAAAAGCGAATATTTTCGGAAGAAGAAGAGAACGAACTTTGTAATTACATTTTGGATATGGAAAGTCGTCTTTATGGACTGACAACTAAAGATTTGAGGGTGTTGGCATACACTTTGGCAGTCAAAAATGGGAAGAAACATGTGTTTAACTGTGATAAAGGAGAAGCTGGCAAAGATTGGCTTCAGGGATTTTTAAGCAGGCACCCAGAACTATCGATAAGAAAACCAGAAAGCACTTCAGCTGCACGTGCCGCTGGGTTTAATAAGCAGGCTGTTGAACAGTTTTTTAACTTCCTTGGTAATGTATATGATGAACATAAACTTTCACCGAACAGAATTTATAACTGTGATGAAACAGGAATTTCAGTGGTGCCTAAAACGAGGTCAAAAATAATTGCACGAAAAGGCAGAAAACAAGTGGGGTCCATTACTTCTGCGGAGAGAGGTACTACAATAACTATTGAAATATGTTTCAGTGCTAGTGGCCAATACATGCCTCCAATGATGGTGTATCCAAGAAAGAGAATGGACCCGCAGCTAATGCTGAATGCTGCTCCTGGAGCGTGGGGTGTTTGCAGCGATTCTGGATGGATGACAGCTGAGTTATTCCTTGGCTGGTTTAAAAAATTCATTGAATTTAGTGGGGCCAGGCCTGATCGACCTGTGCTTTTGTTGTTAGACGGCCACAGCACCCACACACAGAACATTGACGTCATAAAGGAAGCTCGTTCCAATGGGGTTATTATATTATGTTTCCCACCACATACGACTCATCGACTTCAAGTCGCTGACGTAGCATACATGAAACCCTTGAGCACATATTACGATCAACAGATCACTGCCTGGCTTCGGAGTCACTCAGAAATGGTGGTAACTCCCCGGCAAGTGGCAGAGATTTTTGGTAAAGCGTTTATCCAAGCTTCTACAATGGCAACGGCGGTTAATGGCTTCAAAAAATGTGGGATTTGGCCATACGATCCAACAGTTTTTTCCGATATTGATTTCGCCCCTTCATTGAGAACAGATATTCCACACACAGAGAGATCATCTATCACTGAAGCATTTCAAGAAGCCTCTACGCAGGACAATGAAGCAACAGCTCTAAATCGACCGTTGATATCAACTGACGCTCCAGTTGTCCCTGAAACGACAATGGATGCAACAACAAGTGCAAACATAACTTCAGATGCGACAGTTGAAGTATCTGACAAAACAATTATGGACAAACAACCGATGATTGAGGCAGAGCCTGAACCCGGTTGCTCTTCATGGATAAACAATATCGGAATAGACCAAAGACCAACTACTCCACCATCAGTATTTTCTGTTGTTAGTCCTCAACAAGTGATGCCTTATCCTGTAACCCGGAAAATTTCACGAGTGACAAGGAAACGAGGAAAAACAGCTGTCATAACTTCTTCTCCGTACAAAAATGAATTGGAAGAATCAATCGAAAAAAAAAGACTGGTAGAAGAAAGCAAAAAGAGAAGAAAAGAGGCAAAAGAACAAAAAAAGAACAAGAAAACCGATCTGACTAAAAAGAAGAAAACTGTCATTAATAAGAAGAATAAAAAGAATCACGCTTCACTAGAATATGATGAAGTCGAAAATGATATCCCTTGTTTTTATTGCAACGGAAGATACATGGAATCAAATGAAGGATGGGTCGCGTGTTCCCACTGTGGGAATTGGGCACATTGTAGCTGTGCTGGGATAGATGACGAGGACGACGAGGCAGTATTCATTTGCGAGTATTGTAATCAAAATTAAAATATGTCTCCCCATACCCCATCTTGCCTCATGGGCATGCCCCGTCTTACCCTACCTTATGTCAAAATCGGGTGTTGGATGATATTGACAAAAAAATTTTTTTTTTCTTTTTCTGGCATAAGTGAAGTGATTTAAGTTCCTAATTCCCAAAGATTAATAATGTAAGAGTTCTTCTAAATAAATATCAATTCAAAATAATTTAAATTGAACGTTTTAATGCCCTTCAAACGTTAAGGTCCCCGTCATGCCCCCCCTTCCCCTACTCTATTGTAATTAGCCGGAATCGTCAAATCTAGAGCCATGATTAAAAATAATTATTTCCTCTTTTTTAGCTTTTAATTTAGCTTTAGTTTACTTTTGGAGTTATTAACGTTGCATACTAATGTGTCTTCAATTTGTAAGAAAGATAATGTAGTTCTAGATACATATTCCTGCTTTTCCAGAGGAGTTTAATTTTTTTTATTATTTTCCTAAGGTACTATGAACATAATGAAACGAATATAAAAAAAATGCGACTAAAAAAAGGCGAAAGAAAAAAGTTTCAGGCTTATCTAGGTTAAGAGTAGTATTAAAACAATAAAAACATTGATTACATGAGAGGATTTCAACAAGTCTTAAATTTTCTACATTCCCGTGGGGTTTTGCAATAAATTTAGTTTTTTCTTGTATCTTTTTTATATGTAAGCGCAAAATATCCACACATTATATTCATTTTCTAACAGGGAATTATGTAACTATAATAGTAAAAGAGTTATTTTGACCACGGAAATTGCTGTTCCATGGGAATTGTAATGGTACTACAGGAATTGAGAATGTGCCTAATAAATAAACAAATAAATAAAAAAAATTTTTTTTAAATATCATGGAGCAGAAAAAACTGTATCTTTATTTTTTCCTATTATTCCAAAAAGCCTCTGTGAAGACGCTCCTTATAGGAAGGAACTCGTCACATTTCACAAGCAACACCATCACTGTCTGCAGTCGGTCAAGGCTCAAGGCTGCCAGTGTGACCGCAAGGCGCACACTTTCACACACATTCACAAAATCTTGTTGCCTGGTGACTTTTTTAAAAAAGGAATGACTGGGTATTTTTTTTTTACTTTGCTACTTTCATCTAGCAATATTGGCTACAACTTCTCAGTTATTTTCATAGATTTGGGAACGTTTTTACTACGTTAATTTTATTCGAAATTCAAAAAATCTTCTTGTTGGCTGTTACAGTAAAGTTGTCGGTACGTCACTCCAACCATTTTTACAAGGAAACTAGATCAATAGATAAACTGGATGTAATAACAACATACTATTTTTACTAGAATTTTGTAATAAGGGATAACTAAGGCATAAACAGAGGTGTAAAACTAATTTACCAATTGTTTGTGCGTCTACGATATGTAAAAACACTGGGGCATCTATAAAAGTATACGTAAATGTAAGATGGTACGGTGGTATTAAAAGAATTGGCTCCTCACACCAATATAATAATGAATAGTTTCCTAAAATAATTTAATAAGCTTAGGGCAATATCATAATATTTATTCAATGCGTTAATTTTAAATATTAAGTGACGAGAATATATAAAACAATTTTTTTCTTATTCTATGATACATATATTTCTTTAATTCAATTACAATCAGACATGCTACATAAGATCACCGAAACAGAAGACAATGAAGACAACCGAGTTTCTTTCCTACACATTGAATCATAGACCTATTATAATACTAGCTGTTTCCCGCAGCTCCGCCTGCTTTAAAGAAGTAGTCTATGTTTGACCCCCGGGTCTTCAACTATATTCATACCAAATTTCATCAAAATCCGTTTAGTGGTTTGACCGTGAAAGCGTAACATATAGACAGACAGACTTTCGCATTTATAATATTAGTATGGATGGAAATATCTAATCTAACCTTCTTGGTTGTAATATAAATGTACCTACCTACAATATTCAACACGCCTCCTTACATTTATATTACAACAAATTACAATATCTAAACAATTATATAACATTTAAAATATCGCTAGACTGGATAAACTTTTTGTACAGTACAAAAAAGTTTTGTTTTTATAATTTCTGGCCAATATTTTCTTTCGACTTTAGCTTCTGATAAAAGACATCTCGCCATATCCATCAAAGTACGATTAAATCTATCTGCATTTCCATTTAACTCGTGTACATAAACTGGACAAGGCTTTATAAATATTCCCCTTTCTTTGACAAATCTAAAAACTCTAGCATTAATATATTCTGTACCATTATCGCATCTCAGTTCTTTATCATTTTTCCAGTTATATTATGAACTTTGTTTAAATATTGTCAGCAGTCATACACTTCGTCTTTAGTCCGAATTGCATAAGCTTTCACCTACTCGTGTATTCCCGTTGGCCCCATGATTTTCGTCCCATTATGGGACCAAAGGGTAAGTTAAAAAAATCCTTTTCCGTTGACCCCATTGTTCACATAGGCAATGGGGCCAACGGTAAGTTAAATTTTCACGTGTCGTTGTCCACTTCGTTTTATTTTTTTTACACGGAAGTGATATAGGGCTGTTTGTCTAAGACTAAAATGAAAGATATTTTATGAATATTTAATAGATTTTAATTGAAATACAGAAACAAATGTGATTTTTAAACACAACTCGACTTAACTTAAATCAACAGTAAATAAAACTATCCGTAAGTTTAAAACGTGATAAAACGAAACAAGAAAAACTTAACACACTTTTATATCACAGAATCAACATAGCAAAATCAACATGACTAATAGAGACAATTAATAAAAACATATTTACTGCAAACAGTACTTAAATCTATACTAATATTATAAAGAGGTAAAGTTCCTTTGTTTATTTGTAATTGGTATACTCAAAATCAACATGACAAATTTTAACAACATGACATTTAAAAAAAAAAACACTTTAATTTACTACAAACAGTACTTTATACTAATAATTAAAGAGTTTAAGTTTCTAACTTTCTTTATTTCTAATTGGTATACTTGCTCAAAATCAACATGACAATACCACATTGGCATTAACATTACCTAGAGTTCTTTAAAATATCACTATTTATTCAGATCATAGATTTTTTGTATCACAGAATCAACATGGCAAACAGTTTATAAATATAGGTATAAAAATTAACATTACTACAGTAGTTAAAAAATACTTATTCAACTGTAGTTCTTATAAATATCAGAACTATTAATTTTCTATATCACAGAATCAAAATTTTCTTAAAAATATCAGAACTATTAATTTTTTATATCACAGAATCAACATTTATATATTATGTAAATATTAATTTACAAGTAGACTTTATCAAGAAAATGCCCTATAGTTATTGCTGAGTTAATAAGAAGAGCTTGGCACTCTGTTATAAATTCGTCGGTCTCGATTGAATCCAGCCGGCGGCGTTTTGACGCTGAATAAATAACTACATAAAAATGCAATTTTCATCAAAAGGAAAGTTTATAATATAAAATGGTTAGAAGGTATTAAAATGTACTTACATGGATTCTTCTACACTTTTACCGACGTCACAGACACGTTTTATTACACTCAAGTTCTCATGACGACTAAATTCCTTCTATTGTTATAGAGGGAGGCATTTTGAACTAGTATTTACGGGGATGCGGGGAGCCAATCAGAGCTTTCCAAAAAAACAATGTTATCTGTGCCTTTGTCCTTCGGCTGTATCGCCGCTCGGCCTCGCCGACGCATCCTTTTCAAGGTTAAGTGTATTCACACGAAATTTATTTTCGTTTATATATATTTGTAAGGTTTAATGTGTTTTATAATAACATTTCCTTTTCCTTACACCTGTACAAAACCGTTTTATAGAAGTACCTAACTTTTTTCTCACCTCACATAAGAAAGAAAAAAGTAGAAATCATAATTTCGACTTCTAATTAAATAATGAATATATAATATAACAATATACCTACGTTAAAACTATAATTACTTTAATGAAATCTTCTTATAAAGTCAATCACTTGAAATTTCAACTTTATGGGGCCAACAGGAATTAAATTTAATTATTTTATTAAATTCCCGTTGGCCCCATTGACTAGTATTGCGGACCAACGGGAACAAATTTTAATTATTAAATTAAACTATTTTAATATCAATCGCGAAAACATAAGAAAATTTTAATTATTTTATTAATTTCCCGCTGTCTCCAATAATGGGACGACGGGCGATGGGGCCAACGGGAATACACGCACCTACTTGCTAACATCATCTATGAAAGTTAAAAAATATTTCTCGCCTAAGTTCCCTGTAGTCTGATGAGGTTTAAATAATCTTTTTCTATTTCTTTAGGTAATCCGTCTAATAATTCTAAATTACACATTCTAATATCTAATCTAATCTTCTTGGTTGTAATATAAATGTACCTACCTACAATATTCAACAGTTAATTTCCAACTACGTTTAGTTACCGAATCTACTACCGAATTGGCATACAGCGCCACCTATGACAAAATATCAAATTGAAACCATTCACAACACCATAAAGAGTTTCCTCGTACATGCTTACTCGAGTTTCTCGTAGAGAGCTCCACTTGAGTGGTTGGTAATGCAAGAAAAATAGACAGATGTCGCTAGCTGTCATATTAACCTTCCATTACAGTAACCAAGGACTACTTGCTATAAATTGACTTAGTATTGAAGTACCTATTAATATAAGTAAGTAAAAACTCTATTGCACCAAAGAAAATACTTAACAAATATAAAAATGTTTAATACAAATTATTTAACCGTAAAATATTCTCTGTCATCAAAGAGATACATCATCTCCACTCCAGTATTTAAATTCAACAACGTATATTTTATAAATGTTTATTAGTTAAATACAATGTTGAACCTTGTCTTAACTTTACCTTCATTATAATCTTATGTACGTATCTAATCGTAAGTACTTACCCGTCTAGTCTTATCTCGTAGTAGTAGTAGTTGGAATAGGTTTATATAGACTAATTTACGTAGTTTACAGTCGCAGACTTTAAAAAAAAACAAAACTTGTTTTACTTATTTAATAAAAATTAAAGATTACAGATATATCTAAAAGTACGTGTCAATTGTACGATGTTAGTAACAGAAGTGAATCAAAAATAATTAAAATTAATATCGATACATTATAATAATTAACAATACACCATTGAATGATTTCCAAGAAATACGGAGTCGGGAACATGCGATGTCGGTTATACCGGGTGAGAATGGGCATTGTTCTGGGGATGCCTCACTATCAGCGTTATCTGGGATTGGCTAATATGTAACACCTCCCCCCATAGATCAGCAACTATTCGAAAGTTTTTCTTGAGAAGGTTGCTGAGATGTTCATTGGATCGATCCGTAGCTCGCTAGGTCTCATCCTAGATTTGTCCTCAGAAGCCTGGTTATCAAGATCTAATACAGATTGCAGTACTTCTGAATTTTGTTTCCTTTGTCTATGGATCTTCCGAACAGCTATTACGGCAGAAGTAATGAATATAAATGATGAGATCACGTAGAGTGGTATCGTGCTATGATAGAGTCCTTTATCATGAATGTGTTTCAAAGTTATTGGAGATTGTAAAGATATCTTGGTGTTGCTGGCGTGAAGGTTTTCCAAGTTCACGGAGTTTAATGTAAAAGATGGTCGTCCTTCATCTTTCGAGTTCCTTGTGATTTCGGGCAGCTATACTATTCTCAATGCTTGGCCTTTCACTTGTTCTTGGATGTTGGATATGATGAATTTAGATAATTTCAGGAAACAGTTTTGAGGGACTTACGCTAGGTAACTTCCTTTTACTAATTTATACTGTTTACTATTTTCTACTTCTAGAACGACATGTCTCCTATAGACACAAGATTAATGCTAGAATGATAACTACCTGAAGCTTTTATGAAGCCTAAAGTATTACTTAACTTATATAGATCGTCTGCTAAGATATCTATATTATCGCTTAATATTAAAAGATACTGTGCTAGATGTTGTCTGTAGAGGCATCGCCTTTAATTAATAGATTTACTACTTTACTTAGTCTATTCTGATTCTCAACTATGTTATTTATTACGCTATCATGATACGACATCTATTATTTTGTGATGCTAACATGATTATTACATTCTGATTCTAACTGATTATCATTATCTTCGAGAATTTTGATGGCATCGTTGTATCTCACTGCATCAGTATAATCAAGGTTTCCTGCTATGCTTTTGATGATAGAACCTAAACCATTTATGAGTCCTCTTTTAACATGATTTGGCTCAAAACTACGAAGTTGCTCGGAAACTCTATTCAATTTTCTAGCAAGATAAGATATGTGGGGTTCGTAAAGGGAGTAAGTGTCATTGCTAAATTCCGACCTCAGCTTATCTAATTGTGACTGAACTGAATCAACTTGCTCACGAATATTTGTCAAATTTACGTGTTGCAGAAAGGAATGATAGTGAGATATTACTTTCGTTGGGCCTAGTATAAAGGGAAGTATACCAGGTCCATCTTCCAGACTACTTAGCGTGACGTTCTGCCTGAGTCAGATGGATCAGTAACACCGCTATTATCCTGCAACAAATGAGGTTCGTTAGGGCTCCTTTTCAGGCGTGATTTAGCTACTGGGCGTTTCTTTTTAGTATAAAAGTGTATTGGTAGATCAGCGAAAACCGTGTCTTGCTTATAACGCGGAGCTAACTTTTTTGATAAATACTTGCTGGTAAGGAGTATATTCTTTTTCCGGTTCCCTGTCTTTGTTTCTATTCTCTGTTAATTCAGTACGGTGATGTAGAGAGGTTTAGTTTAAAATATCATATACCTGTTGCATACGTTTCCAATGTTCTACTGCATAGTTCTGTAATAAAAGCTAGGCAACATTCCGTTATACTCCGATGGTTTGTTTTGCCGTCGTGATATTTTTGTATGATCTCCTGTTGACGTAAGTATTCTTTAACATTCTCCAGTTCAATTTTTGTTAAGATTAAATTCATGGCAGAACTTAATCTTAACAAAATAATATTTTCTTGGATAATTGTTATTATTCTGTACATATCTATCTGAGGAATGATTAAAATACCAGTTCTTACTTTAGGGTTAACATACTCCTTTATAGCGCTTACAATATCGTCTTCTAAATTAAATTCCGATAATTGCACACAAGTTCTAGTATGAGTATCAAATGGTTTTGATACTATTAACTATTGTAAAAACTATTTGCCTATTGAACTTATTAAGTGGTTCGTCGGATATTGGTTTTTCTAAAATTGGGTTTTCGGCACTAGTATGAGGCTGTATCAGTGGTTGAACCATCGACTGAACGTGGCTTCTCGCTTCATTGACTTGTACAGTGCTAGTCTCTTCGTTATGTATTTCGACCCGCGATAAGGCGTTGGCATTTGTATTACACTTGCCTGTATTATACACTACCGTGAAATTATAGTCACTAAGTTTTAGTTTGCAACAAGTTAATCTAGAACTAGACTCCTTTAAGTTCATTATCCATTGAAGAGGTTTATGATCTGTTACAACTCTGAACTTCCTTCCAAACAGATATGGTCGAAAATACTTTGTAGCCCAAACTATAGCTAATAGTTCCTTCTCTATCGTGCTTTAATTTATCTCACTAGTATTAAAGGTCCTAGAGGCATATGCGATTGGTTTATCTGACCCTATGGTTCCTTGTGACAGCACGGCACCTATTGCTAAATTAGATGCGTCAGTGGTAAGAACGAATTCCTTATTGAAATCAGGATATTGTAATATTGGATCGTTTGTTAAAAGAGTTTTACATCTTTCGAAGCAGTTAACATACTCTGGTTTATCTATTACTATTTTAAAAATTTCTGTACCATTTTTGGGAATTGGGAATTTGTTGATAGCGGCAATTTTGTCGGGATAAGGCTTGATTCCGTCTCTACTACTATTTATTTTATCACTAATAATATGACCTAAGTAAGCAGTCTCTAATTTAAAAAAAAATTTGATTTAAAAAAATTGATTTGTCCATTTCTATCTTAAAATTGGACTCTTTAAGCCTTTTGAAAACTTTCTCTAAATTAACTATGTGTTCTTGTAGGGAAGTACTAAATACAACTATGTCATCTAGGTAACCTAGACAAACAGTGTTCTGCAGATCTCTTAACACATTATCCATTACACGTTGGAAAGTCGATGGAGAATTTTTTAGTCCCATCGGCATGCGTGAAAACTCAAAATGGCCATGTTGTGAAATACTGGCAGTTTCCTAATTTGTCTAAGACATCATTTATATTGGGAATTGGGTATGACAAATGTCATCGATAGTTTTATCGTTGACTTTACGGAAATCTACGACGATACGCCATTTCGTTTTGCTAGGAGCGTCCTGTTTTTTGGGAACTACCCAAATAGGTGAGCTCCATGCGGACTCTGATGGCCTAATGATATTTTGTTTCAGCATTTTTTAAATTTGTTCCTGAACTTCCTGCCTATGTATATATGGATACCTGTAACTCTTAGTATATACAGGTTCTTCGTCTGTTGTACGAATTCTGTGTTTAATCCTATTAGTGAAAGTCAGAGGTTCTCATTCTAAATAGAACACATCGGCATACTAAGCGGAAAGTAATTCTAGGTTAGTTTTTTCTTCTTCGTTTAAATGGTCTGTTCTTAAACGGGATAGAACTTGCCTAGCGCGATGCGAAGTCTAAGTATTAGTAGGTGTACTTTCCATGTTAAATATTTCAGCACTAATAGGCCTATCCATACTAAATATGATATCGTTTTGCGTTGGGTTAGTTATTTCTAAAAATCCTCGACTATTCTTAACTGAAGTTAAACATTCTCCTATAATACAGTTAGATATGGATTGCTCTACTATAAAAACCTCGCCATCTTTCCCATTGATGGGTACTCTTACTACCTTAGAAGAATTAGCAGGAATTATGTCTTCATATAAATTGCAATTCCGAGAATCGTACATACCTATTGGATTACTACAGTTACGAGTTATTAACTTTTTATTTTTTAAATCGATATTTGAATCCCACTTATTTAATATATCTAAACCTATCAATCCATCGCAATAGTTATGAAATGTGTGTAAAAAGAAGGTACAGGCATTTTCATGATCATTTATTTCCGGAAAACAAGGTAAGGTTATAGAATAATCATTACGAATGGTGGAGTGGATATTAGTTATTTCAAACGGATCATATTTTAGTGGTATGTGTGAGAAATACTATTGTACCGTTTCAGGATTTATAATATACATATTAGCACCATCTTGAGAGGCATCAGCTCTGTCATGCTTATCTTCGCATGGGGCGGAGTAGTAAAAATCATTTTCATTAAACTGAGGTTGAGAATCTGTCTCCAATTCCTCATTAAAATAATAGGGAGATTCATAGCTTTCATAAAAATAGTCACCATACGATTCGAAAAGAACTTCATATTCATAACAGTCGTTCATATTCATTTCCCTTGTCTTAAAATAATTAGTTGGTGGAGGGTTGCCAAACTTTGACCAATCATGACCACTTGGTGGTATCGTTTTCGGAACGAAGTGGCTCACTCCACTTATAGGCCTTGGAGAGTTATTAAAGTTAGGTTTGGGATTGTTAAAGTTAGCGTTTGGGGTAAAGTTAGGATTCCTGGGTGGTAATCTAAATACATTACTACGATTGTGGTTAGGAAACGGTGCAGCAAACATTTGCTGAGTTCGTGTTGGACCTCTAAATTGTGGAGCTAAATTAGGTTGGGGCTCCACGGAACTGGGGGCCTATACGGATTCATCTGAAAATTATCACGTGACGGACAGGGCATATTAAAAGCATTAGGCTTCGGTTGGGTAGGTACATTAAATCCTTGTTGTGGATTGGCAAGAACTTTAAATGGATTGAATGATGCATTGATATGTTTCTTGTCAGGCATGTGATAATTTTTTTGCTGTAAATACAACATATTCATCTCCTCATGTACGAATTCTAAAGCCTTTTCTATAGACTCTGGGCGCATCCCAAAGCCGTTCTCGCTTTTAGCAAACCAAGCCGTCAAAGCCTCATCTACATAAGGGAAGATCAAACTGTCACCATTAATGGAGAGTATTTTAGTGATTAGATTGATTACCTTATGCGACGAAGCCAAGAAAGCCGGAAGCGAAATTTCCTCCAAGCGACGAATACCAAGACCTCCGCAGCGCACGGGCAACGAAGCCTGTCTCCACTGCACATCATCCAATTTGACGTTAAGTAAGTCTTCTAAAATAAATTTAACCGCATTGTCATATTGTTCTGTTTCGTAAGGACACAGCCATGAAGGGCACGTCCTCACAAGGTAGGTCATCCTGGGGATCCCTAGGGAGTTTCTAAGAAGCACTAAAGCGACATGCGAAGATAAGCTTTTTAAACGGTCGTGAGCAGCCACCGAAATGAAATGAAATGAAATGAAATGAAATGAAATGAAATTGTTTATTCTCAATGTAGGATATAAATATCACTTATTGACGTCAATTTACTTATTTTAAGTTTACCACCACTTCCAAAGCGCAAGTGGAGAAGAAGCGGCGCCACAAACTCCACTGCAGCATTTTCTTCAAAACGTCAATTTACAAATAAGAAAAACTTTGCTTAATTACCTAGTTAAATGAACGAATTCACATGTTTGTCAACATTTAGCACAATGGTTATATCAGATTATTTAAATTAAATAAAAATTGATTAAAAAAATTAAATAATAATTAAAAAAAAAAAATGACAAACGAACAGAAATGTCAGAACATATAATGATATGTCAATTTGCCGAGGACTCTGCACCAAGCTTATGTTCAACATTCCCGTCATTAAGAAAATCACCAGTACTATAATAAGCCTTTTTACAAAGTAGATCTTTAACATGGGCTTTAAATTGTCCATTAGGCAAACTAGTGATTGATTCAGGAAGCTTATTGTAGAAACGTATACAGTTCCCCACAAAAGAGTCTTTAACCCTACACAGTCTATAGGAAGGTAAAAATAATTTATCTTTATTGCGCAAGGGTCTATCAGTTATATCCGAGTTCTTTCTAAAAGTAGTAATATTTTTCCTCGTATACATGATAACTTCAAATATATATTGAGAAGCTACTGTTAATATATTTATTTCTTTAAACAACTCCCTAAGAGATTCCCTTGGGGCTAAACCATAGATGGCACGAACTGCTCGCTTTTGTAAGATAAATATTGTCTGTATGTCACTTGCCCTTCCCCAAAGCAGTAATCCATAAGACATTAAGCTATGAAAGTAACTAAAGTAGACTAGCTTAGCAGTTGCCACATCTGTTATTTGTCTAATTTTTCTGACAGCATATGCCGCAGAGCTAAGTTTTTTGGAGAGAGCTGAAACGTGTGAACCCCATTGCAATTTTGAATCAATTTTGATTCCTAGAAAGGTGGTGTCATCTACAAGAACTAACTTTCCTCCATTTAACATTACGTCCACTTGCGTCTGTCTCACATTTGGTAAATAAAATTTTATGCATTGGGTCTTATTAGCATTCAGCATTAAGTTGTTGGCGGAGAACCAATTTGATATTGTAGACAGTGCATCATTCACATGGTCGACATTTCCGCTATGGCGATCCATTTTGAAAATCAAAGACGTATCGTCTGCAAACAAAACTATGCCAGCCTTTTTTTCAACCGCGTAAGGCAAGTCATTGACGTAAATCAAAAAGAGTAAGGGTCCTAGTATCGAGCCTTGGGGTACGCCTATCTTTACCGTTGAACCGCCTGACTTAACGTTATTTATGTCAACAGTCTGACGCCTATCATTTAAATATGAATTCAATAACTTTATTGCTTTAGCGTCAAAACCATAATGTGCAAGCTTGAGCAGAAGTGTCTCATGATCAACACAGTCGAATGCCTTGGAAAGGTCACAGAACACTCCAATAGCATCCTGAGACTCCTCCCAGGCGGTGTAAATATGAGTGATGAGAGCCACTCCCGCATCGGTTGTTGATTTGCCGGCAGTAAAACCAAACTGTTGGCTATGAAAAATATCATAGACCTTAAAGTGCCGCAGCATTTGATTGAGCATAATCTTTTCGAATATTTTACTCAATACGGGCAATATAGAGATAGGTCTATAATTGCCAGGCTCCAACTTCTCTCCTTTTTTAAATAATGGGATTAATTTACTATACTTCATTAAATTTGGGAAGATGCCTTGATCAATACATTCATTGAATATATAAGCCAAGTCAGGAGCAACAATACCAATGATGTGACAAATTACACTAACAGACATACCCCAGTGATCTTCAGATTTTTTCAGGTTAAGCTGTTTAAATGTTTTAATAACATCACTGGGATCAATATGCGAAAATTTAAAGTTGGACTCACAAGGGGTGACATTTGTTTTAAGTAGTGTTTCAGCAGTCTGAGGGCTTGAATTTATATTTGAAGTTACTTCTAGTGGAATATTCGAAAAATAATTTTCAAAAGAATTGGCTATTTCTTTAGGGGAAGAAATTATACTATCCTGAAATTTAATTTCTTGTATATTTTCTTTATTTTTACATTTACCGGTTTCTTTGCTAATAACCCTCCAAGTCTCTTTCATTTTGTTAGGAGCGTTATTTATCTTTTTCCTAATATAATTGGCTTTAGCCACCTTACACACTTTTTTGAATGTTTTTGAATAATTTTTGACATGATTAACAAAACTACTATCAAACGTGTATTGTTTTTGGGCATACAGGTCAAACAATTTTTGTCTACTCTTGTGAATACCTGTAGTAGCCCATTCATTGAATTTTAATTTATTACTACATTTAAGTTTTTTCTGTTTGAAATTCTTTGAAAAGCTGTCGGAGATGACACCAAATAGTTTATTGTAATGATTATCAGGATTATTACCTGTATAAGTCACTGAGCATAAAGTATTTTCGATCGAATTTTTAAAATTATAAATTTTTTGATTTGTGACAGGTCTGCAAGTAATATTAACTTCATGTACACGGGTATTTTTCTTTAAAGTTATCAATTGACCGCAATGGTCAGACGGTAATTTACTAAAAACCGATTTATTTAATGGTGTTTGGCTACAGAAAAAATTATCAATACATTTAGCAGATGTATCGGTAAATCGAGTTGGTTCAAAAAAAAACATTCTTCAAATTGTAGCTGCTAAAAAGGTTTAAAAATTGGGTACTTGTTGCCGAATGTACTAAGATGTCAATATTAAAGTCACCACAAAATGTTAATCCTTTATTACTTTTTGATGCTATTGATAGGACACCATCAACAACCTTTAAAAAGTCTTTGAAACTGCTATTGGGTGGACTGTATACACAAACAACTATATATTCCTCAAGCTCAACGCAGGAGACCTCAGCACAGCGTTCAACAGAAAGTCTAGAAATGTCTGGCCTCTCTTTATAGGATAAACCATTCTTAATATAAATAGCTGAACCGCCTCTGATAGCAGACTTTCTCCTGAAACAGCTTGCAATATCAAAATTGTTTAGGCTAAGCATCATCTCACTCTCTTTAATCCAATGCTCAGTCAAACATAAAATATCTATATTCAAAGATTCTAAAAATAACTCAACAATGAGTTCTTTGCCAGGAAATCCTTCTATATTTTGATGTACTAATCTTAATTCTTGAGGATTTCCTGTTGTCAGTGTTTGCAGTTTAAAACTGCCATTGCGTCTTCCGAATCACCATTACATGTAAGTGGCAACTCGGTAGATTTTGTCTTACAACTAGATAATTGTTTACCATGTAAACTCGTCCAGAAGTTAATAGTAAAAGCTACAAGTGTAGCAATCTTATGCTTATAAAAGTTTGAAAGATAATACTTATCTTTCGTCAGCGAACATCCACTAATAAAGTTATTAGTGTCAAAATAAATCAATTTTTCATTGTGACTACATGTCAAAGTATGAATGTAATTATTTAAGGATTTAATGTTCATATATAAATTTGGAGGCTGGCAACGTATATAAGGGAATGCACAAATAATAACTTTAAACACATTCAAATTATTCAAGGTTTCCATACTAGTCAATATATCTTTTTTGCATATTTTTTTACTGTTACCGACTAGTAGTATAATGGTTGAGTTTTTATTCAGTTCAGTTTTCTGAATTTTTTGCATTATTTGCATAAATGATGCATTTGGAAAACAATAGCTAATGCAATTATCAAGATGGTTATTGAAAATTCTACCCATATTGAGACCTAAGCTGTCAGAAAATATAATAGTTCCATGCGTAGGGTCGTCACCAGCGGCACAAATTGAAACAGCAGACCCTAACAAATCACCATCACATGAAGAGAGTACGGACCCGGAGCCACTGATTGTGGGTTCATTAAAAGTCCCACAGGTACATAGTTTGGCAGCTGAAGTGAGTTTGTCTTCGATGTACCTGCTGTCTTCGATCAGTCGCTCCGTAGCCAGCTCATGCTGAGCGATTTGTTTTTGCACCGAGTCATACATATCATTAAGGCAGGAAAAGTCCTCGCTTAGTCTATTAATAAATAATTTTAGTTCACTGGTGTCGACACTGTACATTTCCTGACTTTCCGCCAATTGTTTTTTACTTATTTCTAAATCTGAGTAAAGAGTGGAATACATGTCTATACCCTTCTTTATTTTTATTAAACATGATTTTTTTAATTCATTCCTGATTTTAATTTTATTTTTCTTAATAATTTTATTTAATCTTTTAATTTTTTTACATTTTTTGTGGCTAATTTGTGTTTGAGGAGTGGTAATATTAACAAAAGATGTGTCATTAGTGAGATCAATTATTAAAGAGTTGGCTGGAGGAGGCACAGGGTCAGTCGGCATAAGCTGGTCATACAGGTTGTTCACCTCCAGCGACTGACGTGACTGATTATCTTGTTCGTATATCTGAATTTGCTTTACTGCCTTCTCCAGCGCCCTCTCTAACTCAGTGTTACGTGTGAGGGTTTCCTCAAATGTATCACTGCATTGGCGGAAAGAATCTATTTGAATTATCAGTTGGTTTATCCGGTCATTCAACTCATCATTGTCTAATTTACTAGCTGAGAGCTCAAGTTTTAAGCTTGAATTCGATTCCAGAATGGATTGAAATTCTTGTTCATTCTGTTCCCTTTCCAATAAAAGATTGTTATTTTCTTCTTTTAAAGCCTTAAGTTCTAATAAAGCCGACTTTAGCTGCATTTCCACTTGACGGGCAGTCACGGCTCTGCTTGATGTGGACATTTTAGGCAATAAAGTACAGATTTAGAGTGTAAGGAACACAATGAACAAATTATTTGTAATAAAACCAGTATGTAACCAACGGACCTAACCTTAAAGTGAACTACCTACTTGAACGGGAATAAAAATTATTAAATATTGTATGTATGTAGTAAGTGGAGTGTACTCAAACCTGGCAAGCAGTGTGCAAAAGACGTGGTAAAAGGTGAAATAGAATAGTAGAAAGTTAAATAATTACCGATATCGCCTTGTAAAAGTTGTAAACAACGATACCGGCTCCTTACCCACTGACCTTTTGTCCACTAATTTTTAACAAGTTACACGAATGTCACTCACACAAATATCTTAATTCACTAATAACAAGATTAATTTGCAGTTTTATTGTATTTTTAGGCTATTTTATCTGGATTAATTAATATTTAAACAAATAAAAATACGGAGCTAAGAAAATGACAAGTGAGCTCCAGTGTTGCCAGCCGCCAAATGTCTTAATTTATTATTAATGGAAGCTGGAATTGCCTCCTTGAAAATAGGTGCACCCAAAAGATTAAAATCATTTTTGTCTACAATCCTGACTCCAGGTAACAAAGTATCAAAAAGCGGAATAGATGTTTGCGCTTCTAGTCCACACAAAAACAGCTCGCATTGATCTCTAATCCTAGTTGCTTGAACAAAATATTTATTTTTTATAAATCTGTCGCCACGACATCCGGATGGCCACCCATAGTGCCGTAGTCTAAATACCATATGTTCAATGGTGACTTTAAACTAGAGATTGCTTTATGGATCGCCAGAATAAAAATTAGAGGTCCTAGAGGATCTCCCTGCTGTGCTCTAACTTGTGACGAAATAGGCTTCCCTTGAAAAATTAGGTGACTTTTAGATGCATAGCATTGATAAAGAAAAGGATAGATCAGCGGTGCGTGTTCTACTAGGGCCTCTTTCAATAATGAATCTCTTTCTACGCTATTAAAGGCATTAGCCAAATCTACTTTAACTATTATGCTCTCTGTGTTTTTATTATTTTCTGCAAAGAAACGAGTCGCGTGGATGGCTGCCTCACATCCTCCAGCCGTGCCGAATCCCAACTGGTGTGGCTGTAAATAAAAAGCACTACTCTGCCTCATTGCGTTGCAAGCCAATTTTGCCACCAATCTTCTGAAAGTGTTACCGACTGCGATTGGCCTTATACCACCCTCTCTTTTCTTCAAGGCACAAAGGGATCCACCATACAGGTAGGGGCTTACCTGGGGGTTTAGTAGGCCTTTTAAAAGAAAATTACAGAGCTCCGTTAAAGTTTTTAAAAGACGAGTACCGTTATCCCCCATAGTAGGAGAAACGAGTTCTTTAAGATGGTCCAGACGAATACCATTTAAACCAGATGCAGAGCCCGTCTGAAAAGAGGTCAGAGCTGTGAGGACTTCTTCCGAAGTAACAACCAGAAAAGAGTTTGTATTGTTTGGTTCCGCAGGCAAATTTAATGGACGTGAGGGCAACGGATGCTTTAAAATCAAGGCATTGTGTGTCTTCGAATCGTTCGGCGCAACAGAACAATCTGACAACAAAAGACGGACAGCACCCCTTAAATCCCCATCAAAGACTTTGGATTCTATAGATCTATAAATTGAATTTGACTTTTTTAAGTCACCGTGGGAATTTGTAACAGATACGTGACCCCTGCCATCAATATTTTCCTTAACCTTCGACGTTAGTGCAGAATTACTACTGCGGCTCGGAACTCTTAAGGCTGTCTAAGAGAATGAAAGCAGAGCAAACCAGGCCTCCATGCTATTCTCTCTAAGACACACCCCAATAAGTGATGCAAGTTTTCCCGCAGCCAAGTTCCTTGCCCCCTTTGGAATATGTTTCAAGACAAGAACGTCCCTTTTTAAAATTGACAATGTATCCAAAGGATTCTGATTCTGACTACCAGGATCCAGGGGTTGTGTATAAAGTACAGATTTTCCGCTGACTTCACTCCGGTGATGTCTGTGCATGCAACTCATATGCACCGCTAATCCTCGGGGAACTACAAACTGACGTGAAGATCCTGGACAGAGAGGACATGCTTCATAACTTAGATTCTCAGTCATAATTAATTTATAAAATTAATATAAGAAATAATCAAAATTAAGTATATAAAATTTGAATATGATAAATAAAATACAAAACCTAAACCTAATTCTGTGTCCAAATGCACTCCACTACTACACTATTAAATAAAATTTAATTATGCCATCTATTGGCTTTGCAATATAAATTCGTCAAACAAAGTAACATGGTGTTCTCCCAATATTTATTGATATTTAACATCAAAATCAAGAAGAGGTGGGTCGCCGTGGTAATATAGCGTACTTGTATTTTCTGTGCACGACGAAAGCTTATAAAGTGCACTAATTAACCTCCAACTATCATCTTCTTGATAAGTCCATGGTAAAGCCATCATAAATCAAGTTACAGTACTTACGACTTTAAGTAATAAAGATTTCAGTTTCTTTCGCCTCAATGATAAAATATTCCATAAATCTACATCCGAAAATGACAATGTCATACATCCATATGTCTCTTTGGTGTTTTATAATTAAGTGTTTTTGGTGAAAATTTGATGTCTCTTTATGTAAAAATTATTCTTATTCCTTGCGTTTATCGTTAAAGACTTTTTTTTGCTGTATTTGCCACTTCACAGGTCAGTAATTCTTTATTTTTCAATTTCTTTTTGGGACCACAAAAAATACACCTTTTCTCCTTGACAACGTCAATCAATGGTCTAGTAAATGACTATATGTTTAGGGCTGTTACTGCGTTTTTACAGTGCTTAGACTTAACCAACCATATACATGAACCAACACATTTCACCAGTCACAGTGCAAAGGCAATAGATCTAACCTGTACAGATGATAAAGTGCGATCTAACTTGGTGAATCACATTCCCGAGCTAGGACATCACGCTATGATGTGTAACCTGTACCTAGAATGGTGATTTTCCGGCCTTACAATAACATTTTGCCCTGGATTTGAATAGATTCTCAGTTGCAGTTTGAGAAGCATGTCAATGAGACTGTGCGCGGCTGTTTCTATAGACTTAAGGTCCTTTACAACATTCGGCAGTACTAATCAGTGGACATGCGTATTCGTTTGTGTGACAGCCTTGTTTCAAGATTGAACTACTCTGACTGGTGTATATGGCCCGTGCTTGTTGGCCAGGACGAGGCGACTGTGTCAAAAAATTCAGAATGCTTGTATTTTTTTATATTCTTTTTTATTAAATTTCAATCAATCAAATATTTATTTGCATAAAATTTAGGTTTTACAATGATAATGATTTCTTAAGTTTTCGCGATTGTTATTCATTAAATTCAACTATTTTAATACGGATTTTATCGCGTTTATTACTTATTTATTTACACCTGACGTTTCAAACACTTAACAGCGTTCATGGTCGCAGTCAGACTAAGTTAACATTTGTCTTTGATGTCGTAAGATTACAAACTACCGCCTGAAATTTTACAATGAT
Organism: Euzophera pinguis; assembly: GCA_947363495.1. Classification (NCBI taxonomy): domain Eukaryota; kingdom Metazoa; phylum Arthropoda; class Insecta; order Lepidoptera; family Pyralidae; genus Euzophera; species Euzophera pinguis. The sequence goes on from OX376159.1 coordinate 18,266,227, forward strand.
TTTACAATATAAATAGGTACCCAAATACATTTTACCTTTGCAAAAGGTGTGCAAAAATACATAATTAGTAAAATAATACATTTCAAATTCAATTTAATTACTAATATCATACAATGTCAAATTCAAGTTCAAAAATCAATTAAATTAGTATCATTTAAAAAGTCGTTAATGGAATAAAAGCATTTTTTGATCAATAATGTCAGTAATTGTTCATGAAATTCTATTATATTAAGGCTTCTAATTGATTTTGGAACTTTAGTAAATATCTTTGAAAACTTTTTTTAAAAACACTCGACCCGAACATGTCAGTACTGTGTGTTATGTGTCGAATTTTTTCACTACCACGTACAGATCTGATACACTCAAATTTATTCATGTTACATTTCACAAAGACTGCTAACTCATATATATAACCTTCTTAAGCAGCTGCAAGGTATGGTCATATAATTTTCATCACAGAACATCTATTGCACCGAAAATCACGAGGAATATTTCTCCAAAGTCGAGCAACGGAAACAAATTTTGAAAAGAAGTTGATATTTTGGAAGAATATCGGCCAATTGCAGGTTTGTTTACATTGTGAATCCACCAGCATATTGGTTTTGAGCACTGACTGTCTGTCATGTTCCAAGGAACGGGTTATTGACACGATTTGACATAATAACAAATTTGACATATAAAGGACCGACATCGACATTTTATTGATTCATCATAGATAAGGCAAAGGAAACTACTTTAAGTACAGCAAACAGCCAGCTCCTATCTGCCTACTTCATATCGTGTCATAATATAATTTGGGTTTTACCGTATAATGGCCAATACTGATCGAAAAACATGTTCTGGCTGTCGCAATATTATTTCATCTCGCCAACTATTGATATGCTCTTACTGCTCTCTTACTTATGATTTGGAATGCGCCAATGTTTCAGAAAAGCGCTACCTTATTATGACTTCGGACCACAAAAACCAGTGGAAGTGTCCTGAATGCCATAGTAAGCTACCAAAAAGTAACAATTTGAATACTCCTGTACGTCCCACAGCGACGGATAATTGCTCGAAGCCTTCCACGAGCGCGCCGCCGCCGCCGCAGCCGCTGGCAAAATCATTTGATAGTGGTTTTGTCAACACATCGAAACGCGGTAAGAAACTGGTTGACATAACTTCTCCGCCTTCTTCTGCCATATTGACTGAAGATAATTTTCGAGAAATTTTGAAACAGGAATTGTTGACAATCGTGAGAGCGGAGCTGAAAAGTATTCATGAAAAAATTGATAGCTTCCAAGCGGCAGCCGATTTTTTTAACAATCAGTATGAGGACCTTAAAGCTACTGTTGAGGAGAAAGCAGTTATGATCGACACTCTCAAGGAAGAAAACTGCAAACTTAGTAACTCGGTTCTTAATCTGACTTCCAGGCTTGAAATGATAGAACAACAACAAAGGGATTGTAATCTGGAAATAAACGGCATTCCAGAGAGTAGATCAGAGAATCTGACCAACACAGTCATCAAAATGGCAGACGCTGTTAATTACTCCTTAGTGAGAACGGAGATTTTGCATGTCACGAGAGTAGCAAAAATGGATAGGGATAGCTCCAGACCTAGAACAGTAGTAGTAAAACTTCAGACCACCCTTCATCGAGATAATTTCGTAGCATCAGTCGTTGGTTTTAATAAAAAATTTCCTAAGGATAAACTAAACACCCGACATTTGGGCTTTGAAGGAGCAAGTAACCCAGTGTATGTGGCAGAGCATCTTTCACCGAGTAACAAGTCATTGCATGCACAGGCACGGAGAATGGCGAAAGAAAACAGCTATAAATTTGTATGGGTCCGAAATGGACGCATCTTTGTTAGAAAAGACGAATACGCTCAACCTATTCTTATTCGTAGCCTTGCCAGTCTGTCAAAAATGAAATAAAATGTTCTTTCCTTACTTTGCAAAATAGTGAACGTTATAGCGACTTTTGTTTATTATGGATGGGTTTGGACATTTATTATCAGAATACTGGAGGTCTCAAAACTAAAACGGCTGAAGTTTACCGAAATGTAGCTTTATGTAATTATGACGTCATTGTATTTACCGAAACGTGGATTAATAATAGTATCAATAGTGGGGAGTTGATTGACAATAGATATGTGGTTTACCGGAGGGATCGTGACCTTTTGAAAACTAAGAAGTTGGATGGAGGTGGTGTTATGATAGCAGTTTTGAAAAGTATTAAATCGGCTAGAATGCATTGTTGGGAAAGTGATTGCGAGGATCTCTGGGTCACTGTAGACACTATTGTTAATAATGAAACAAAAACTATAGCTATTTGCGCTGTCTATATGCCTCCTCCAATCAAATTAGATCACATATCCAAATTCTTTAATAAGGCGAGTTTGGTTTCTGAAACATGTGAGGATATAATTGTCGTAGGAGATTTTAATATGAGATTAATAGATTGGTCTCTTGTTGAAGATGATACATACTTGATTCCTAATCGCTGTCGCAAAGAAGGTCATGCTCTGTTAGATTTTATGTCAATTAACAATTTCAAACAAGTCAATGATATCTGTAACGAGGAAGGCAAAATGCTTGATTTGCTGCTAAGCACTATTGCCGAAGTCGAAATATCAGAACCTTTAGAATCGCTTAGTAATGTTGTTCCAAGGCATCCTCCATTGCATCTTCGTCTTGCAGCTCATACTGTAAACTGCATTTCTTCTAAATGCCGAATAGATTTTGATTTTAACAAGGCAGACTACGCGAGTATTATAAAAGAGCTTAATGAAACTGATTGGCATACTGAACTGTCTGATGATAATGTGAATTTGCAGGTTTCAGCATTTTATCGAATATTAAGGCGATGTATTGAAAAATATGTACCAAAACGTAAAATAAAACCTAATAAATCTCCTCCATGGCTAAATAAAACTCTAAAAAAATTAATTTTAGAAAAAGATAAACTTCGAAAAAAATATTTAAAATATAAAAATCCGCGAGATAAGATAGAATTTGATATAGTTAGAAATAGGTGTCATAAACTACAACAAAATAATATGAGGGAATACTCAGTGAAAACGGAGGCAGTAATTCACCGCGATCCTAAAGCATTTTGGCGTTTAATAAATAGCAGGCGGAAGTTGGATTCTGAGTTTCCAGCGCATATGCAGCTGAACGATGAGATCGCAGACGATGGACAGCATGTCGCGGACTTATTTGTCAAACACTTTAGCTCTAACTTCACTAAAAATTCAAATAACACTCGGCATCTGCCTCCTATTACTTGTGAAACAATTGCACAGATATCTGTAACCCCAGAAGAAATCATCAAAAAGATACGTTCCTTGGATGTTAGCAAGGGTGCTGGTCCAGACGAAATCCCGGGAATTTTTATAAAACGTTGTGGCGGTGCGCTGAACTTGCCTCTTTGCTTAATATATAATTGCTCCCTACGTAGTGGGCAATTTCCTGAGGAATGGAAGAGAGCAAGGGTAGTGCCGCTTTACAAGAAAGGCGACAAGTGTGATATACGAAATTTCAGACCGGTGTCCATGCTTTCAATATTCGCCAAACTTTTCGAGTGCGTTGTCCAACCCGTCATTGACCATCACCTGAGCAATCTTATTAGCCATTATCAACATGGCTTTAAAAGTAAACGATCCACAGAAACCAACTTGTTGTCATTGGTGACGGATCTTTCTCGTAATGTAGACGCAGGTCTACAGGTAGATGCAATATACACCGATTTCAGTAGTGCATTCGACAGCTAAATTTTGTTGAGCATATTAACAATATTGTCAAAAAATCAGCACAAATGTTAGGCTTCGTAAAAAGAAATACAAAAGAGTTTCGATCTGTTGATACTAAAATACTTATTTTTAATTCTCTTGTAAGAAGTAACTTGGAGTATGCTAGCTCTATTTGGAATCCCACCTATACAGTACACTCTCAACGGATAGAACGTATACAAAAAGTCTTCACCAGACATCTCGCCTATGGTGCACCTAACATCTCACATCGTTGTCCTTATAATCAAAGGCTAAAACATTTCGGGATTCTCTCATTGTTTGATCGAAGGAGAATACATGATCTTTTGTTCCTACATAAAATATTGAATGGTCGCGTTGACTCTGGCGAGATTTTATCGAGCTTTAATATCAGAGTTCCCCGCAGACCCCCGCGTTATCCAGTGACTAAGGTACTCTGTGGACATCCATTTAGAACCAACCTTGGGTGTCATGCTCCGGTGAATCGAATGTGTAATACTTATAATTTACTAAACCGCGATATAAAAGACTTGGACATATTTGGTGATAGCCTGAATGTCTTTAAGGATAAGGTGCTGAAATTTGTAAATGAGTAAGTAGGTAAAATAAATAATAAATAAACTGCCATTTTCTGCTAGATGTTTTGGATTTGTAATGTTATCGTTATTTTTAATTTAGAATATAATTTCACGTAATGACCAATGTTATGTATACCTATTATTGGTGTTTATATTAGAACTAAGTCTGTAGTGTAGTTGTTAATGTTGTATATAAGCACTGTTGGTGTACTTCAATAATAAATAAATAAATAAAATAAATATATACATAGAGGGCAATGTCAGTATTTTAAGTTTTTTTAATTGTGACTCACATGATTCGGGTGGACGAATACCACACATCGAATACACTTTTTTGTGCTTTAAAAGCAATTTCTTTACCCGAGGAGTTATCCCAGAAAATGATAGCATACCTTAATGTCGATGCTACATATCCATGATATGCAGCTAATAGTGCTTGTTGGTTTACCACCTGCAGCATATACAACGCATACGAAAATTTATTTAATTGTTTACAAATGTGTGAGATGTGAGTTTTCCACGACATGTTATTATCAATGTATTGGCCAAGAAACTTGGCCTGTATGTAAACTAGGTTTTCCTGAATGACATATATCCAATTTTATATCATTTTTATTTATTTTTTGTCTGAAGGACATCAATTTAGTTTTATCTAGGTTTATTAGCAAATTGTTACTTCTTAGCCATTGAATTACTTGATCCAATGTCGAATTTATTTCATTCTCATAGCTTTTGGATTTTGACATTCAAAAATTAGTGTGCTATCATCTGCAAACAGTACCATTGGATGTTCTATGGATTTTGGCAGATCATTAATATATATATGATAAACAAGAGAGGGCCTAATATGCCATATATATAATTATTATATATATTCATTTATATTTAATCTGTAAAACATCTAAATAATGTAAACAAATAAATGAAATAAATTGATTGATTGAATACATTATTGAACAGGTGGATTACTATTATCTTTTGTTTCCGTCCGGGTGCGAGTAGGTGGGTGGAATTTGCAATATGGTGTGTAAGGCGATATCTTGCTCACTTGCTTTAATTTGGATCTTAGATTTGGATGGGGACACCAGTCAAGGATTATATTCACTAAGTTTAGGTTTAAATCTTTGTTTTAGGAGCACTTGTTCCGTGACTCCTCAGAAGGTGGTGGCTGAAAATCTGTGCTAGTCATGCCTGCATTTATCACTGAGCCACCACCTATTGAGTCGTCGGTCACATTATAAATATGTAGCATGAGTTTATAAGACCTTTGCTGTACTGTACCTACGTGATAGCTTTCTCAATAAAGATATATTCTATTCTATTCTAATTCTATTCTTTTCTGTTCTATTCTGTTCTGTTCTGTTCTATTCTATTATATAACTAGGAATACACGCTAGGATAAAGAAGAGAATATTTCCTTTTTACGATGACAGACGATGGTAAATGGTCAGCACGCTGCGCTAATCTGTTAGACGATCACGGCGCGTTATTAAACCCTATCTTCGGTTAATAATATTATTGATCCAGAGTGTTATTTGTGAAAGCTATGACTCACTCCGGTCTGACTCATTGACTTGACAGGAATCGGTTTATTTTCATAACACTATAATCAAACTAAATATTTAAAATATATTACATTCATTCATTTATTTATTCCGAGTGGGTTATGTGGTCATCGACCCTGTACACCCTACTGTCAAAGTTATTCGGAACCACCTTTCGGCTTCTGTCGTGATTTCTTTAACGACCACCAAACGGCAGCCGGGACCAACGGCTTAACGTGCCTCCCGAAGTACAGAATCATAATTATTATCAATCAATCAGGTGATTCAAACCTGCAATGTCCCAACCGAACTGGAAACAACTAAACAAAGCATTCGTTCCTTAACCATGACCACTGGACCACGGAGGCTGTTGTTAAGGTTAAATATTAGATAATACAGTAATTATTACTATATTGCATATTTATGTAATACTAGCTGTTTCCCGCAGCCTGTGTTTGACCCCGGGTCTTTAACTATATTCATACCAAATTTCATCAAAATCCGTTCAGCGGTTTGGCCGTGAAAGCGTAACAGACAGACAGACTTTCGCATTTATAAATTAGTATGGATATGGATATGTTATATAAAGAAATAGGAAAGAAATAAAAGCAACGAAAATATAATTAAATTATTTTTATTTCAGAATATATAACTAAAATAATTTACGACACCAGCAGATAACCGTTATCCAGTACATAGTCAGACCCAGTTATTCCTTTAGCCTTGTCACTGGCCAAGAAAAAAATCAATTCTCCTAACTCGTTGGGCTTAGAAACTCTATTATTTAATGCAGTGTTAACATTAATATCCTCTATTGTAACATTCATTCCAGAATTTTCAAGAATGTCTGTGTCCACTGGTCCTGGACTGACAATGTTCACCCGGACTCCTTCAGCTGCCAGTTCAAGAGCAGAAGCACGTGAGAAATGAGTCAAAGCCGCTTTCGATGCAGCATAAGCTGGAAATTGATTGCCCAGTATTTTGTGGGCCACCACGCTTGACACGTTTACAATGTTTCCTTTAGTTTTAACCAAATGAGGTGCAGCTAGTGTAGTAAGTCGAACCACGGAACGTACGTTAGTATTCATGACTTCATCATATGTATCTAAAACTTTTCCATCCAAGATTGATCCAAATCTTGTAAAGCCGGCGTTATTAACAAGTACGTCCAATTTATTGAATTTTGCGATTGTGTCTTTTATTATTCTTTCGACATCGGCATCGTTAGATACGTCAGCTTTGATTACCAGAGGTTTCTTCCCAACTTTCGCGCACTCTTGTTCGACTTTCTTCAGCTTGCTCTCGTTCCTGCCCACAAGGACCACGCTGGCACCTTCCTTGGCAAAGAGGATCGCGGTGGCAGCGCCGATCCCCGAGCTGGCGCCGGTCACCAACACAACTTTATCCTTGAAACTCATTTTGTTACAACCAAAAAGGCGTCTGACTGACATGCAGATCGTACTAAACTAATTAGTTTTCAGTAGTCATTCCTATATTTATACGCCCGCCGAATTTTTTATATACAGCGTGTTTAACGTAATCGGGGAGCGAGTCTAAATTACACAACATTCCAACATTCTGCGCAATCTAAGGTTTTGAATCCAATCCAAATTGCAATCTTCGAGGAGGCTGTTTTTGCTTTAAGCAGTAAAAGAGAAATACTTGCTAGGGCGCACCAACATATGCAGCACTTACATGCACATGTGGCTTCAGCCTTATTGCGCGATTGTTTATCTGTTGAAAAGTTGATTTACATTATGAGGATGTACATAGGCTACTTTGAAGCATTACGTCATCCTGTATGTACAAATATAATGATAATCTGTATCTCTTCGCATCAATTATCTGTGTGCTTGACTTGATAAAATATTACACCACTTTACGCAATACAAATAGAGATTAATAAATAGTTCAATTCGATAAAAAAAAAAAAAAAAAAAAATTATATTTTTACTGTGTATATACCTACAGAAACAACTATTGTACATCTACAAATACTTAAAAATATAGAGCAAAGGCGGACTTATTGCTAGGCCATCTCTTCCAGTGAACTTTACGTGGGGAAAGAGAAACAGTTAAGTTAGGGTGGGTACAGCTATCCCATGGCGCCCTCACAACGGCTGGTGCGGAAACGCCGGAGGGGTTTTAGTGGGTAGTCTGGGCCGATTAGCGGCCCAGGAGTCCCACACTTTGTGCGTAAATGCATTTCCTCTCCGTAAACAAAAAAAAAAAAAAAATGGGTGGGTACAGCAACAGATATAGTTGAAAATTATAAACATACACAAATATATGTAGCACATAAAATATATATGTATGTTTAACTTATATAATCTAATCCGAAATTTCATTCCGTACCGTTGTTTGAAAAAATGTTTGTTTGTTTATAACCTCTTCACCCTTTATCTTCTAAACCAAACTTCTCGAGAGGTGATTGTCATTAGTGGGTAGGTGAGTATTATACAAATTATTGAAATGATTTTTGTGCTAAAAATCTATTCTAAATTCTTTGTTTTGTCTCTATAATAATAAAAGAGTTATTTTGACCACGGAAATTGCTGTTCCATGGGAATTGTAATGGTACCACAGGAATTGAGAATGTGCCTAATAAATAAACAAAATATTTTTTTTTTTATATCATGGAGTAGAAAAAACTGTATGTATATTTTTTCCTATTTTTCCAAAAAGCCTCTGTGAAGACGCTCCTTATAGGAAGGAACTCGTCACATTTCACAAGCAACACCATCACTGTCTGTAGTCGGTCAAGGCTCAAGGCTGCCAGTGTGACCGCAAGGCGCACACTTTCACACACATTCACAAAATCTTGTTGCCTGCTGACTTATTTAAAAAAGGAATGACTGGGTAATTTTTCATCTAGCAATATTGGCTACAACTTCTCAGCTATTTTCATAGATTTAGGAACTTCTTTACTACTTTAATTTTATTCGAAATTCAAAAAATCTTCTTCAACGTTTCATGGTTAACATAGTTCTATGGCGGCAGCGTTGGCCGTTACAGTGAAGTTGTCGGTACGTTACTCCAACCATTTTTACAAGGAAACTAGACCAATAGATAAACTGGATGTACTCGTATTATCAACACACTATTTTTACTAGAATTTTGTAATAAGGGATAACTAAGGCATAAACAGAGGTGTAAAATATATAAGTATACGTAAATGTAAGATGGTACTATTGATGCGTACAGCGAATATCAATTGGTTAACATGTACAGTGAACACTGATACGGACAGTAATTATTAAGTGTTTAATATGGACAATGAATATCGAAGTGAAGGTAGGCGTATAAATAATGTTGATTTTCCTATTTCTGTAACCAATCAGAACGCCTACTTTAATCTTTTATTAGCTAATAGGAAGTTGCGATTGTATAATGGAGATAGTTAAGTTAGATAAGGACAGAAGATTTATCTGTAATCTCATTGGATGTTGAAATTGTTGACCTAGTATACTAATGAATGCTTGTTTCTATAAATATACGCATGCCTTTCTATGAGACATTCGAGGAAGTGCCAGTCGTCCGCAAGTGTTCGAGCCGAGCAGTCACACCCACAGCTCTGTCGTCGGCTTCTGGGAGAAGCCCTTAGCCAGAAACGCCCAATTCAACAATGACCAACTCAAAATCCCGAACTACCTAGTGTACAGAAAGGACGGAAAAAGCGACACCGGCCAAGCATACCGAGGGCTGGCGGTGTTGGTGAACAGGAGTGTTGTCCACCAAGCCATACCTTATGAGGAGCTCCGGTCTATGTACGCCTTGGGGGTCCTGGTGAGCGTTGCGGGCCGGGAGCTGCGCGTGTTCGCGGCGTATGCACCTCCCCTGCACTGCACACCGGACCCACGCGACATTCGCCTAATTATGGATTCGCCCACGCCGACCATCATCGCGGGCGACCTGAACGTCAAACACACATACTGGAACTCCTTCAGAGACACCCCAGAGGGATGACACTTCCTCCAGGATGCTATCGAGCATCACTACGACATCGTGGGACCGGACGAGCCTACACGCCACGATCCCAGTGGCAGCTCGGACGTCTTCGACATAGTGGTGTTCAAAGTGCTGCCGACACCTGCAACCCAAGTCGTGTTGCCAGACCCGCCCTCGGATCACCGACCGGTGCTTCTCGTTCTCCACGAGACACCGGCCCGAGTCTCGCTGACCAAACATCGGAAGAAGATCAACTAGCAGGCGTTCCAGCAGGCCGTCGCCACGGAATGCCCCAGCAGCCCTGTCTCCACCACCGAAGAGGTGGAAGAGGCAGCAAATGCCATCACCAACTGCATCCGGGGCGCCCTCGAGTCAGCCACCAGCGAACTGCCGGCAAATGCGAAACCCGACCCGCTGCCGGCCTACATCAAGCAACTGGTGGAAGACAAAAGGAAACTCCGGCGACAGTGGCAGAGGACTCGATGCCCCGCCATTCGCCAAGAAATGAACAGAATGGTGCAGAAGGTAAAAAACGCCTTGGCAAACCATGCAGCCGAGTCTTGGGACAGTCACCTGCTGGCCGTGGGCGATGACGTCCCCTCCGTTCATCGCCTATGCCGGCAGCTGTCGCGGGAACCACAGCCCGTTCGACCGCTACTGGGAGCGGATGGCTGCCCAAGATTCGCAGCCCAGGACCGCGCGGACATCCTGGCAGAGCACCTGCAGCGTCAATTCCAGCCGAACCCCGTAACCGACCCGGAACATAACAGGACCGTTGTCGAATACGTGCGAGAGTATCTCGCTCCGCCCAGCGGGAGCGACTATGAACAAGAAGCGCCCATCGTCATCTCGCCCGGCCAAGTGCAGCGCATGATGACCAAACTGAAGCCCAGGAAGGCCCCGGGCGCGGACCGGATAACGAATGAGGCGCTGCGACATCTGCCAATGCGACTCATCGCGGCAATCACGCGCCTCTTCAACGGGATACTGCGCTCGGGCCACTTCCCCTCAATTTGGAAGAACGCCGCGGTCATCATGCTGCCCAAGCCGGGCAAGGACTCAAGACGACCGGAGAATCACCGGCCCATTTCCCTGCTAAGTAAACTCTCGCAGGTGTTCGAAAGAATTATCCTTCAAATGATGCTGCAATACCTGGAACCCAGGGAAGAACAATTCGGGTTTCGGGCGGAGCACTCCACGACGCTGCAGGTGACAAAACTTCTACACAGGATGTCCTATGCAATAAACAAGAAGAAATCCGGAGCCCTCGTGTCCCTGGACATGCAGATGGCGTTTGACAGGGTGTGGCATGAGGGGCTGCTACACAAACTGTCAGCGTCCAAGCTCCCAAAAAGGCTGGTCAGAGTGCTAGCCTCCTTTCTGGATGAACGCCAATCGCACGTGTTGGTGGAGAATGCCACGTCAAGAAACTTCCCAGTGGCGGCCGGAGTCCCATAAGGCAGCTGTCTGTCCCCGGTCTGTTACGCCGTGTTCACCGACGATATCCCAGTCGTCGGGTAGGTGCAGTTGGCGCTGTATGCTGACGACGCGGCGTACTACACTACATCCATGAGTCCGCTGCACGCCGCGAGGAAGCTGCAGCAGAATCTCGACGCCCTACCCGACTGGCTCGCAAAATGGAGACTGTCGGTGAGCATCGAAAAAACGCAGGCTCTTATCACAGGAAGTAGACCTCCACCGCCACCTCTTAAACTCCTTGGCGAGCCTGTCCCATGGCGGCCTCAGCTTACCTATCTGGGAGTCAACATCGACCGCAACCTCACCATGACGAAGCACGTCAACGAAGTCGTGGCGAAGACCAAGCTGGCCAGGGGGAAGCTACGCGGAGTGCTGTCCTCCCGCTTGCCCCTGAGGACCAAGCTCGGGATCTATAAGACTTACATTAGATCCCGCCTCACGTATGCAGCCCCGGCGTGGTACGCGTACTGCTCGGCGTCAAACAAGAAGAAGTTGAAAGCACAAGAAAACCTTTGTCTCCGAGTAGTCGTCGGGGCCCCACGCTACGTGAGGAACGCGACGATCCTCAGGGGCCTGAAGTGGGAGGGCTTAGACGCCTTCGTCGCCCGCCTGGACACTCAAATGTTCAGGCGAGCTGACACATCGCGCCACCCTCACCTCAGAGGAATCGCGCCACATCACGCGCGCCCTCCGGATCGCCTGACGAAGCCTTCGCCGCGCTGCCTCGTCGTCGACGTCGCTGATCAGGTGCCGCCGTCGACCTAAGTAAGACTCCCAGTTAATGACATCAAATAAGAAGACCTGGCCGCCACGGGCCACCCCAACGACCGGCCTATAGTTATAGGCTGAGAGGCTCGCCGTCGAAGAGGGCTAGCGCCCTGACCGACAGCTCCGTCGTCCCTACAAGGGCGAATGAGAATGACCCGAAGTTTTTTTATGAGGCATTTGGCTGCTGAGACCGCCGCGATAGCCACTCTTCCACAGAGCTCGATAGTAGCTCGTTTACTAGGTACCAAAATGTACCAGGGCGCTTCATGCCACCGATAGGCTCATAGTAGGCCCTTCAGGCACAATAGTGTCGGACCTTAAGGTATTGAGCGTTTGCTACCGCTCGCGAGTTAGCATTGCTCAAAGGCAAAGCCCATGGCCGAGGTTCGTCCCAACTGGGAGCCCCTTGCTCTTTTGCCGAAGAGGCTGAGTGGCCAAAAGCCCTCGCCTAAAACTGTCCCGCTGTAATTTCTAAAGCTCTCTGTAGCTAGAAAAGTTAGTCCGATTAAAAAAAAAAAAAAGAACTGGAAAAATCTGTCGTTTAAATACTCAACAACGGTGGTATTAAAAAAATTGGCTCCTCATACCAATATGATAGTGTCAAGTTTCCAAATATAATTTAAAAAGCTTAGGGCAATATCTTAATATTTATTCAATGCGTTAATTTCCAACTACGTTTACTACGTTTCGACTTAGACTATGGATCCAATAGACGGGAAATGCGAAAGAAAAATATATAGGATATGCGTATGTTAGAATGAGATAGAGAGCGAAACCATTTCATATACACAAAAATAATGTCCTATAGCAGCGTTACGGATTTCTTGTCAAAAACAAATATGTAAATTATAAACAAAGTATCTAGTCGTAAGTGTTAAAAACGTGTTCAGTAGAAGCGCATAATTATGGTTTCATGTGCAGTACCTAAATGTAACTCAAGTAACAAATCAAACCCACATAATTTCACATTTTACACATAAGTACCACCAAAGTTTATCACTATATAAATCCATGATTTCATAGTTGTTTCGATAGTTTTTCCGCACTAAAATATGAGAAATATCATGTAGTTTTATCATATGATTATGTAAGATGCAATTTGGATAAAAAATAAATATGTGAATTTTTACAATTTCTAACCTAATTCTTGAAGTTTAGAGAGTAACATCGATGCTGTCAAACATTATATCCATAGATTAATAATTGGTCTCGCGCGCTCGACTAGATACCGCGCTGTGAAGAAAAATCAGTTTCCAGTAGGCGGCCACTTAATAGGAAAGTGTGTTGCCAGCTACTTGACTGGTGCCCGACCAATGGGAAAATTATTAATTGCTGCGGTCTTGTTGCGTATTATAAAAAGTAGCTTAGAAAAACCTTTAAAATGAAATTAAAATAAAACTGGCCAAGTGTGAGTCGGCTCGCGTGTAGAGGGTTCTGTACTATTTTTTATTTTTCTCTATTTGGACCTCCTAAACAAATTTAAAATTATCTCATAGGTTTTCCTGTAATTTATGAATCGAAAGTCTGGAATCGATAGTTTCGGAGATAAGGTAGGGGAAATGGTTAGTTTTTGTCTACTTTATTTAATAATTCTAATATTGAATCCTAAAATTGCAGAAAAACTTTCTTTTGATTTATTATTACACAGTACAGTATGTTAAACGTTACTTTAATTTTCTATTTAGCTTGGAGCTAATTGATTACTGACCTCTTTTTAGTTGTAACCCGGGTTTAAATACAGATAAATAAATAGACATACACATCCTATTAATATTATAAACGCGAAAGTTTGTAAGTATTAATGGATGTTTGTTACTCTTTCACAACTAAACCGCTGAATTGATTTTCATGAAATTTGGTACGGATATAGGTCAAGACCCGGAGTCAAACATAGGCTACCTTTTGACGCAGGCGGAGCTGCGGTAAACATCTTGTACATACAAGTAGATATTATCATGGCCTTTTTCCATACAATAGTGTTGCCGGAAAATACATTACACATCGAATAATAATCGATCATTTGATAGTTGAAAATATAATCTAAGGTATCGATAGTGATCATATATCGATAGTATCGATATTGATACTATTGATAATATATTTCTGTAATTTTTTTCTGTATGAGTTGAATGACGATGATTTGTGTTATGCCCGCTGTACATCCCGCCGCCGAGTTCCGGTATATCTGTATAGTATCGGTGCCTGAAATGCTTGGTATTGTTGTTAATCCATTAATCGATTTTTTTTTTTTTTTTTTTTTTTTTTTTTTTTTTTTTCGATCGATTAATTGTCAAAATTCGATTAAATTAATTATATCAATACTTTCGATATCATAGATTATTTAAAAAAAAAAAAACAAATTCGATTAATCAATTATCCGGCAACAATACCCTACGGGGTACCAACTACCTAAAGGCCATATTTAGAATGTTGGTCGGCGTAAAGTGGAAATGGAATCAAAATAGTGATAGGTTGCTAGTCGCATCGCCTACTGATAGGTATGGTTCTTCGATTTTCGCCCACTTCCTCGGCCGGCTTATATGGTCTGCGCGGGAAGAGAAGCAGTAGTACATTCCACGTATTTACTTTTCTCCCAGATCAGCATTAAAGAAATAAGATGTTTGTGGCGTGCGTCCACGTCTTTTGATTAAAAAGGAAGCTATAGTTTTATTAAGTTGTATAGTATTAGTATTATAAGTTTTTTATTTTGATAATTACTTGTAAATATTTTAAATAAACTGCAATACTAAAACTTGTTAATTTTAGATAATTTAACTTAGAAATTTGTATATTTCTAATGTCAACGAACAAGCGGACAAGTGTTGTTGTTTTATATAGATAGCGAATGCGATGCGCGCGCATGCATGTCAGCCGCTGCGATCGGCTCGGACGATGCGCGCGCAGCCCACGCCACGGCGATCCGTGCGTCTCGCCGGCTCGCCAGTCCGAATACCATCTTGAGACTGAACGCACGTTGCTTGCGCTCGCATTCGCGCGCTTACGTAAACTCATTTCTCGCTTGATCCGTTCCTTCACTTTTCTCACCTGTATTTTGTGCTTATCATAACCTTCTGTTAATCTTTAAGTTGTCGGTGTGCTTGTATTGTATTTGTTCTATTTAATTGTGCTGAACTTTTAATTATAGTGTTAAATTACATATTGACTTTATTTAATTATCCCGCCTCATAGCACAATAGCCTAACTTATCATACACATTACGCACGCACCCCGCTTTATGTTAAAGACAGACAAAATTGTCAGAAAAAGTGAAAATTACAACATCTCTCTTTTGGAGTCGGAAGTTAAAAAATAAAAATCTAAATAATAAAAATCGAAACCTCGGGGAATTTGGGATTATTTAATACACGGCAACATTGAGCACCGAGCGGTACTTCGCGCCATATTTTAGGGTTATATTATTTTCGTGAGTAATTTATGTCCATATTTCGAAATAATACAATACTTATTGATGGTATGTAATACCAGTATCTTCCTTATTTCTTTTAGTATTATTCTTACACAGTTTGACTACGCAAACTGCACATTTTGCGTCTACTTTTACATTAAATTTTATATTTATCTAGACATCCAACTCACTCATCGGTCGCGGCATGACTGACGCGGGTATGCCGCAACCATGCCGGTTTCGGCATGGTTTTAGTTGCGAATTTATGTAGTATGCCGACGGTATCTAGTCGTAGCGCAGCGGAGACCAATTATTAATCTATGATTATATCGATAGTATTGCACCTAAACGCTAGGGAGGAATAAATACCTACTGGTATCAAACGTACCTATATATTTAAGATTCAGCAATCCGACACGGTTTATGAAAAAAAATCCGCTACGAACGCGGGTAAATGATTTTCGCGTCTCTAAGATAAGTCGAATTCAAAATTTTTTGAAAAAACTCTCACGCCTTTAGATATATGTATAGTCTAATTTGAGATATCGCAAAAAAAAACATGGCGGATTTCTACTGAAAACCCCGTGTTCGTATTCTCATTCATCTCTCGTAATTGTAATATTACAATTTCTTTTAAATACCTACCTTTCAGATTTCTATCTAATTTAGATATTTGCGAAAAATGGTTTAAAATGGTTGACAGAGAGGAATGGTTTTCCGAAATATATTCAACTATATGTAGTAAACACTTTCAATACAGTTTTCAGTAGAGCGAGAATCGACCACTGGTCTCAAAATTAAGTTAATTATTGTCCACCTATTGGAAGTAGAGTCTAAGTGCTCCTTAAAAATAAGAATACTAAAATAGCATGTTTATTATGTAATTTTATTCTAACTTATCCCAAAAAATACTGCATACTTAATTTGGCAATGTTCTCACGGAAAATCGATCATAGTGATGTCGACATTGCTCGGCTCTGCACTTTTTGACAGGGCACACATGTATGACACACACACAAACAGTTTTCAAATTGGTGTCGTTTCTTTTACTAAGCGTACGTAGTCCAAAAAAATCTAAATCTATGTTTTGAACCATTTAATAAAAGTACCTAACTTTTTTCTTACTTCTCATATAATATAAAATACTTAGTATAAATTTGGATTCCCACTTCTACATAAAGTCTTTTACTTTACCAATATACTTACGTAAAACCATAATTATTTTAATACATATAATCTTTCTGAAAGTCAGTCTCGCTTCAAATTTTAACGCAATGGGGACAACGGGAAGTAATATTAATTATTTTATTCAATTCCCATTGTCCCCTTTAACTGAAATGCGTATGGGGACAACGGGAAGTAATTTTAATTATTTTATTAATTTCCCGTTGTCCCCATTAATGGGGACACGGACGATGAAGACAACGGGAATACATGAATTCTAGATAGGTACTTAGACAAGTATTGCAACTTCCTGGACTTTTTAAAAATATTTTATTTTGAAAAAGAATACAAGAAAACTATACTAAAGCTAATTATGAGTAGGCAATGATTTGGGATCGCACTACTCGCTATAGCCGGACGGAATGTCCGAACTACACGTCCTAATACTAATGATTTTAGTTTAAGATGCGAATGCAGACTCTGCTTCTCTCGCGCAGCGAGATGGTTTTATTCACGTATCATCATCTTTGTTATGGTGGGGATGCGTGGGCGATCATTGGAAATCTACAGGATGCTAAGTGTCAATTCTTAATAATTTTAACAGTTTATAAAACAATACCAAGGGTTTCTATTGAAGCAGCTGATGACATGTTCTTAGATAAATAAATAGACTTAAGCACAAAGAGTGATGATATGCGAGTTGTTTGTAGAGGATGAAGTTGATTGCTTAACTACTTACCCAGTTTGCTTTAAATTATCTACTACCGAATTGTCATACAGCGCCACCTATGACGAAACATCAAATTGAAAACCATTCACAACACCATAAGGAGTTTCCTCGTACATGCTTACTCGAGTTTCCCGTAGAGAGCTCCACTTGAGTGGTTGGTAATGCAAGAAAAATAGACAGATGTCGCTAGCTGTCATATTAACCTTCCATTACACTAACCAAGGACTACTTACTAATAATTGACTTAGTATTGAAGTACCTATTAATATAAATAAGTAAGTAAGTAAAATCACTTTATTGCACCAAAAAAAAATACTTAACGAATATAATAATGTTTAATACAAATTATTTAATCGTAAAATATTCTCTGTCATCAAAGAGATAAATCATCTCCAGTACTTAAATTCAACAACGTAAAATAAATGTTTATTAGTTAAATACAATGTTCTCCATTGTTTTAACTTTACCTTCATTATGTAAAAAGTACTTACCCGTTTAGTCTTATCTCTCTTTTTCAGATCATCTGAGGATGTTGAGTTTCAATTTCTGTTAAGTTGGAATAGGCTTATTAAGCAAAAAAAAAAAAAAACAGACAAATGAAAAAAAAATATCACAAATAAAAAACTCTTTTTAACTCAAATTATCATCTATGTGGAATCCGCTGATGGAAAAAACAAAGTCCCGTTTCGAAGGAAAAAGTCACGCATCGGTTGCGATACGTAATATGGACACTGTTAGTGTGTTTGTGACGGTACTTGGAGAAATCAAAATATGCCGGTGGAAGATGATTCCGCTGGAAGTATGGAGCTGGAGAAATGCTGAGCCAGTCGTTCCGTGACCACGGCCGCTGTAATAATAATAAATATCTTTATTCACGAAAAACATGGTATGTATATTGGTGTTACAATTTTCACATAATGGATCACATGTTTTGTCACATTTAATGTGAATGTGAGTAACACGGTTGAAACGTCGGAAGTATGAAGGTATTTGTGATGTAATTTACTATTAACTTATGTGAAGACGTCATAGTCCATGATCCTGTAATTTTATATTTTAAAAATAATCTTCCAACGCGCCGCAGGGAGGCAACGTGCCCAGGATACTGGCTGCGTTTCCTTTTTGATTCGCTAGGCTTATTCGCTAAAAAAGCTGCCGGATATATTAAATACTAGCTGTTTCCCGCAGCTCCGTCTGCCTCAAAAAGTAGCTTATGTTTGACCCCGGGCCTTAAACTATATTCATATTAAATTTCATCAAAATCCGTTTAGCGGTTCGGCCGCGAAAGCGTAACAGACAGACAGACTTACGCATTTTTAATATTAGTATGGATCTTAGATTAATAATTCGTCTCCTCGGCGCTACGCGCGAGACCATTATAAATCTAAGGTATCAATATTTGTATTTTGGGCAGGAATACTAACTATTACTCAGTCTTCTTCTTTCTTCTGCCACCATCCCAGTTTATAGGCTAGGATTGGCTTAGTATTCCCGTAAAAAACTTTAAATATATTTTTGTATTATACCAAGTATCTACTAACATAGGTATCATAAATGTGGCGATCAGGAAACTTCGGCAGGTTATGGGACTTTGTAAATGATCCTGATGACAAATACCATTCTTTGTAAAATTCCTTATTACATAGATTTTTTTTTCGACATTTAGTGGCATAAAAAACCGTTGGTCCTGATTGTTATCGATAGATAGCAGTCGTGAGGCTGTGTCAGATGCCTTAGGGCAGCCTGGAACAATCTGACAATCTGTTGGCCACAAACACACCTCGGGTCATGTTCATATTGGAAGGGTTACGGAGATCAGACGGCAATCGCTCCATTGTAATAACCAGTGCCGCCAAATTAAGGACCATGACTTACAGTACTATAGGCTCCGAAGCTTAAGCTGACGACGCAACTAGGAATACACGCTAAGACGAAAAAGAGAAAGTTTCCTTTTTAGAATTCTTCCTGGCACGGCATTGAATTCCAGACGGTGGTAAATGGTCAGCACGCTGCGCTAGCCAGTTAGACGATCACGGCGCGTTATTAAACCTCATCTTCGGTAAATAATATTATTGATGCAGAGTGTTATTTGTGAAAGATATGACTCACTCCGGTCTGACTCATTGACTTGATAGGAATCGTCAATCTTCATAATACAAGTGGTTTTTTTATTTGCTCTATAAGTACTTAATACATTTTTTCCCCTTTAACTTTTTTGCGCCGAAGTACAAATAAGGAACACTAAAGTTTTAATAAATAAATAAACACTATAATCAAAGTAAACAAAACATATTACATTAATTCATTCATTCATTCCGAGTGGGTTACGTGGTCATCGACCCTGTATACCCTGCTGTTAAAGTTATTCTGAAAGACCACCAAATGGCAGCCAGGACCAACGGCTTAACGTGACTCCCGAAGCACAGAATCATAATTATTATCAATCAATCAGGTGATTCAAACCTAACCAAACTGGAAACAACTAAACAAAGCATTTGGGAATCGAACTTACAACCTCCGGGTCCAAGGAAAACGCCTTAACCACTGAACCACGGAGGCTGTTGTTGAGGTTAAATATTAGATAATACAGTAATTATTTCTATATTGCATATTTATGTAATTGAAAGAAATAGGAAAGAAATAAAAAAACCAACGAATATATAATTTTTTTTTTTTAGAATAAAAAATTTACAGCAGCAGATAACCGTTATCCAGTACATAGTCAGACCCAGTTATTCCTTTCGCCTTGTCACTGGCCAAGAAAAAAATCAAATCTGCTAACTCGCTGGGCTCTGACACTCTATTATTTAATGCAGTTTTAACGTTAATATCCTCAAATTTAACATTCATTCCAGAATTTTCAAGAATATCTGTTACCACTGGCCCTGGACTGACAACGTTCACCCTGACTCCTTCAGCTGCAAGTTCAAGAGCTGCAGCACGTGAGAAATGAGTCAAAGCCGCTTTCGATGCAGCATAAGCTGGAAATTGATTGCCCAGTATTTTGTGGGCCACCACGCTTGACACGTTTACAATGTTTCCTTTAGTTTTAACCAAATGAGGTGCAGCTAGTGTAGTAAGTCGAACCACGGAACGTACGTTAGTATTCATGACTTCATCATATGTATCTAAAACTTTTCCATCCAAGATTGATGCAAATCTTGTGAAGCCAGCGTTATTAACAAGTACATCCAATTTATTGAATTTTGCGATTGTGTCTTTTATTATTCTATTGACATCGTCATCGTTAGATACGTCGGCTTTGATTACCAGAGGTTTCTTCCCAACTTTCGCGCACTCTTGTTCGACCTTCTTCAGCTTGCTCTCGTTCCTGGCCACAAGAACCACGCTAGCATCTTCTTTGGCAAAGAGAATCGCGGTGGCAGCGCCGATCCCCGAGCTGGCGCCGGTCACTAACACAACTTTGTCCTTGAAACTCATTTTGTTACAACCAGAAAGACGTCCGACTGACACGCAATTCGTACAATAATCTATTAAGTTTTCTTTAGTCATTCCTATATATAGATACGCTCGCCGAATTTTCATATACAGCGTGTTTAATGTAAGCGGGGAGTGAGTCTAAATTACACAACATTCTGCCGGATCTAAGGTTTCGAATTCAATCCTAATTCCAATTTTCGAGGAGGCTATTCCGGTTGCTTTAAGCAGTAAATGATAAATACTTGCTAGGGCGCACCAACATATGCAGCACTTACATGCACATGTGGCTTCATCGTTGTTGCGCGGTTTTTTATGTGTTAAAAAGTTGATGTACATTAAGAGGACGTACATAGGCTACTTTTTGACGCAATACATCATCCTGTATGATAATCAGTATTTCTTCGTATTAAATAAATGCGTCCTTGACTTGATAAAATATTACACCACTTTACGCAATAAAAATTGAGATTAATAAATATTTCAATTCGATAAAATTATTTTTTATTTTTACATTACATTTTTACTGCCCACATACCTACAGAAACAAATAATTGAACATCTACAAATACTTAAAAATATAGAGCAAAGGCGGACTTATTGCTAGGCAATCTCTTCTAGTGAAATTTACGTGGTGAAAGAGAAACAGTTAAGCTAAGGGTGGGCACAGCAACAGATATAGTTTAAAATTATAAACCTACACAAATATACCACATAAAATAAACAAACATAAATAACTTATATAATCTAATCCGAAATTCTATTCCGTACCGTTGTTTGAAATAATATTTGTTTGTGTATTACCTCTTCACCCTTTATCTACTTAACCAAACATTTCGTGAGGAGATTGTCATTATTTTGTGGGTAGGTGAGTGTTATAGAAATTATTGAAATGATTTTTGTGCTAAAAATATATTCTGAGTTCTTTGTACTAGGTACTAAAAATCTATTCTAAATATTATGTAAAATATTGCGATTGAACTCTACCTGTTTCGTACAGAAGAAAAAGTCGAAACAGTCGTGATTTACATATAAACATTCCACATTTGCTACCAACTGGTGGCCGTCGAAGGAACTTACACACCCGGATCATGATCTTATAGGCTACGGATGACAGGCAGCTGTTACTCTATTGTAATTAGCCGGAATCGTCAAATCTAGAGCCATGATTTAAAAGAATTTTCTCCTCAATTTTACATACATACATACCATCACGCCTTTTTCCCGTAGGGGTAGGCAGAGACTGCGGATCTCCATTTGCTACGATCCTTACAGACTTTCCTCTTATCTCCTTAGCTCTTCACTCTCGTCATAAACGCTCGTCGATTACTGGTACTCCTGACATCTCCCTTTTTTAATATGTTTGCGATTTGGTCGCAGTATGTTCTCCGAGGCCGGCCCTTACCGACTTTTACTGTCATCTTATTTTTAGTTTTTAATTTAGTTTTAGTTTACTTTTGGAGTTATTAACGTTGCATACTAATGTGACTTCAATTCGCAAGAAAGATAATGTAGTTCTAAGTACATATTCCAGCTTTTCAGGAACATAATGAAACGGATATAAAAAAATTGCGACTTACTGCAAAGAAAAAAGTTTTAGGGTTATCTGGGTTAAGAGTAGTATTAAAAAAAACATTGATTACATGATAGGATTTCAACAAGTCATAAATTTTCTTAATTCCCAAGTAATGGTACCACAAGAATTGAGAATGTGCCTAATAAATAAACAAAAAATTTAAAAATATATATTTTTTAATATCAGTCTGCCGCCGCGCGTCGTTGCGAGTGTGCGCTTGTAATGGCTATAGTTTTAGCATTAAGTCCGTCAATTGCATAAGAATCTTCTCTCTCTCCTCTCTTTCCTAATCTGTTGTATACTTGTAAACTACTTACTTATAAATGTATTTTTATTTATGTATGTATATATTTTGTTATATTTGATTGTATTTAAATATATATTTATACTGCGCCATCATCGCCTTGTTCAACGTTTTTTCCATCCACTCTAAGGTTTGACTGGAAGAGATCGCTCTAGCGATAAGTCCGCCTTTGTACCTCAATTTTGATGTACGTAAATTGTGTTGTGAAATTTGTATTTTGGTGCAATAAAGAGTTATTGTATTGTATTGTAATCCTATTTTTTGTTTATGCTATAAATTATTAATAATTTCCATTTACTATTGGTCATTACAGGATAAAAATTCTTCTACAGTACCACTTATCTATGATTTGCAATATGCAATAGGATTCGTCCAAACTGGCCAATTCGTCACACTATCTCCTTGATTTTCCTCAAATCTTCTCATACATATAATGTGGGATAATATTTAATATTATTATCTTTTAATTTGTTTTTTTTTTTTAGTTTAGTAATTCCCTGATAGGTTAGTATACTTATTATGAAAAAGGGATTCGGGGCAAGAGATTTTTTTAATTTTAATACCAATCATTTTACAATACTAATTGAAATTGCATCATTTAGATAAATGTTAATTTAATCTTGATTAAAAAAACCGTGCTGCTATCTGCAAAGCAACTATGCGTTTTCAGACTAGACACGCCTAATTACAGCTTGAGAAAATCACTCATATCCTACTTATGTTTTCACAATAAATAAAGTAAAATAGACTCGACTCCATAACAAAATAATAATTTTATGAATCATTCATAAAATTATTATTTTGTTATGGAGTGGGTCATGGTCAATCGGTCGTTAACCATGAAACCCCTTGATAAGTCAATCTATTTTATTTAATACATAGAAGATTTTTAATATTGATATCGTCACTATAAGTTGTTAGGTTAGCTTATTACACAAAAACATAGGAGAGTAGGTCCCGTCAGTTACATGGATCTCACAACTTTTTACGGCAATAGAAATGAGTTGCGATGCGAGGCTTGGTATTTTTTACAAGTTTTGTTTTTGAATTCATCTCATCTCTCTTTGTAGGTAGTTTTCCTCTTTTTCTTCTCCAGTACTAATTCCTGAGCATCAAATACAGTTTTTCTCAATGCCTCACTCCCTGTCCCTATGGGTTTCTTCTCGAAGGCTTTGATGTTACAATTTTTGACAATTTTGGACGGTAAATGCTTTAAAGTCTATTAGTTTCTGTGGCCACCTTTCGGCTCCATCATCAGACCCTGAATACCATTTCGGAACAAAGTACTCCACAAGAAAAATCAAACAAGTCCAAACGCGATGGGGTTATTTCGTCTCCTTACGAAGGTCCTATGGCCACCTTCCGGCGTCATCATCAGACCCTGAATACCATATCGGAACAAAGTAGTCCACAAGACAAGTTAAACGAGACCAAAGGCCAAGGGGTTTAGTCATCTCCTTCCGGCTCCATCATCATACCCTGAATACCTAGCTGGAAAAAGTACTTCTTTAAAATCAAATTTTTATATTCACATAAAACTCGTATCATGTCCCGCCCCATTCTTGCTTTTTAATTTTACAAGTAACCTTTGAACATAGTTGTCCTGTGAAGACGGACAGAGAGATCTAGTACAATGATTAATTTATCCGCAGACTTTGGAAGGCACGTTAAGCCGTTGGTCTCGGTTGTTATCGATAGATGACAATAGTTAGGCTGTGCCAGACTCCTTTAGGCAGCCTGAAAAATCTGACAGTGTTGGTCTCTAACACACCTCGGGTCAGTGTAAATACTAATGTCACTAAATCTAGGACCATGCCTTACATCGTACCTTAGGCTCTGAAGTGTAAGCTGAGGACGCAACTAGGAAAAACAAGCTTGGACGAAGAAGGTACAACAATTATTAATTTACTGCAAATGTAACTTTGTAATCCAATATATTTATTGGGGTTACAAAGTTATTTATGCAGTTGGTGTATCTATAAAACCGTACCGAAGTTGCATAATATTTATGTGTCTCCTAGATTTATGTACATTACACACTTAATTGTATTCAAAATTTGAAGCTCATTGTCTGTTAGAGTTTTGATGATCGGTCTGTCAGTGAGTCAGGAAATCAGTGAGTGACAAAATTAAGAATCTTTAATAAGTTATAATTCTTGAACTACTAGTTCAAATTAAATTAAACCGAGTTTATACAATGTTTGCTTAATTACTAAAAATATAGGCTTCTAGTTTTATCCACAACAAAGTTGTAGGGGGTCGAAAAGAGCCGAATCGCTTCGAGAAGAGGATGGTACGGCCGTGCCGGTTTTTTGCTCGACTTGGCGGGGGCAGATACACGGTAGAGAAATAAAACCAACGAAAATATAATGAAATTATTTTATTTTAGAATGACTATTACAATTTTCTATACCAGCAGTAAACCGTTATCTGACACGTAGTCAGACCCAGTTATGCCTTTCGCCTTGTCACTGGCCAAGAACAAAATCAATTCTCCTATCTCGTTGGGCTCAGACACTCTATCACCTAATGCAGTTTTTATGTTTAAATCCTCTATTTTAATAGCCGCTCCAGAATTTTCGATAAAATCTGTCACTACTGGTCCTGGACTGACGATGTTCACCCTGACTCCTTCAGCTGCAAGTTCAAGAGCTGCAGCACGTGAGAATTGATTTAAAGCTGCTTTTGATGTAGCATAAGCTGAGGTTGTACTCCGCGGTTTTTGTGCTCTCACGCTTGACACGTTTACTATGTTTCCTTTAGTTTTAACTAAATGAGGTGCAGCTAGTGTAGTAAGTCGAACCACGGAACGCAAGTTAGTATTCAAGACTTCATCAAATGTATCTAAAACTGTTCCATCTAAGATCAATCCAAATCTTGTAAAGCCAGCGTTATTTACAAGTACGTCCAATTTATTGAATTTTGCTATAGTGTCTTTTATTATTCTTTCGACATCGGCATCGTTAGATACGTCGGCTTTGATTACCAGAGGTGTCTTTCCAACTTTCGCGCACTCTTGTTCGACTTTCTTCAGCTTACTCTCGTTCCTGGCCACAAGGACCACGCTAGCACCTTCCTTGGCAAAGAGGATCGCGGTGGCAGCGCCGATCCCCGAGCTGGCGCCGGTCACCAACACAACTTTGTCCTTGAAACTCATTTTGTTACAACCGAAAAGACGTCTGACTGACAGGCAGTTCGTACAATAAACTACTTAATTTTCACTAGTCATTCCTATATATATACGCCCGGCGAATTTTCATATACAGCGTGTTTAACGTAGTCTAAATTACACAACATTTTGCCGGATCTAGGGTTTCGAATACAATTCCAATTCCAATCTTCGAGTAGGATATTCCGGTTGTTTTAAGCAGTAAAAGATAAATACTTGCTAGGGCGAATCAACATAAGCAGCACTTGCACATGTGGCTTCAGCCTTGGTGCGCGGTTGTTTATCTACTGAAAAGTTGATGTACATTATGAGGACGTACATAGGCTACTTTTTGACGCAATACACCATCCTGTATGTACAAATATAATGATAACTGGGTGCTTGACTTGATAAAATATTACACCACTTTACGCAATACCAATTGAGATCTTCTTCTATCTATTATCTATCATAAATATATAAAAGCGAAAATCACTCACTCACTCATCACGAAATCTCGAAAACTACTAAGCCAAAGAAGATGAAATTTGGCAAGAATATAGGTTGAAGCTAGGAGACGTCCGCTAAGAAAGGATTTTTGGAAATTCCATCCGTAAGGGGATGAAATATTGGTTGCCAGTTTGTATGAATCTTTGTCATTTTTAAAGTGAGACACATAAAAGTTTTTATTCGTTTTAGTAGTTAGTAGAAAATAATAATGCATTTATTAGATTTTGAAAATTACATCCCTATAGGGGTGAAATAGGGGTTGCAAGTTTATATGAACCTTTTGTAATTTTTTAAGCGAGACACATGATTTTTTAATTTATTTTAGTAGTTAGAAGAAAAAGATAATGCATTAATTAGAATTTCAAAACTACACCCCTTTATGGGTGAAATATGGGTTGCAAATTTGGATAAATCTTTGTCATTTTTGAAGCGAGATATTTTAATTAATGGTTAGTAAATAATAATAATTCATTGACTGGATTTTAAAAAATCGCATTCTCGGGCCTGCATTTGGGGTTGCAAAATATTATATATATATTGATTGATTAATCAACACCCAGCCTAAGCCTAAAAGCTATAAACGTGAAATTTGGAAAGAAGTTTTATGTTATTACATAGTGCTCAGATAAGAAAGGCTTTTACAAAATTCACCCCCTAAGGGGTCAAACGGGGGTCCAAAATATGTTTGGGGGAAGGAGATTAGTTAGTCCGTTTCATTTGAAACTTCACAAGATTATTAATTTCGATAAATTATTAGTTACCTGTTTCAAGATTTTTAAGAATCACCCTCTAAAGAGGGAAATATCCCCCCTTCACAAACTTAACGATCACTGATATCCCAATGAATTTTGACATGTGGGTTTTTCAGAAATTTATTTCTTATGATGAAAGAGTAAATACCTATTTCAGAATTTGCATTAACCCATAAAAGGGGAAAAAGGTTGTGTATCATTGATTGTGTTTATTTTAGCAGGGGGGCTCCTTTTTTAATCAGGGGGTGCACTAAGCAAGAATTTTCGAAATCAACCCTCATATGGGAAACTGTAGTCCAAAGTATGTACGGAAAGAAGATTAGATAGTCCGTTTTAGTCGAAACTTTACACGATTATTTGTTTTGATAAATGATTTGTTTCCTGTTTTTAGTTTTTTACAATTTTTGTTTTGGTGCAATAAAAAGTATTTGTATTGTATTGTACACTAAGAAGCTCGGTAGCCGAACGCAACTCGCGTATCCGTAGCGAATGCGCGTGTCAAGCGACGGCGAGATGCAACCACTATTGGATTAGTCGCCATTTAGTGGCATTTTTTCTCGAGCTTCTACGTGCTTCGGAAGGCACGTTAAGCACGAAAATCACTCACTCATTCACTTATCAGGAAATCTCGAAAACTACTAAGCCAAAGAAGATGAAATTTATCAGAAAGGTAGATTGTTACTAGGAGACGTCCTCTAAGAAAGGATTTTTGGAAATTCCATCCCTAAGAGGGTGAAATAGGGGTTGCCAGTTTGTATGAAACTTCGTAATTTTTAAAGTGATACACATGAAATTTTTAATTTATTTTAGTTGTTAGTAGAAAATAATAATGCATTTATTAGATTTTGAAAATTACATACCTATAGGGTTGAAATAGGGGTTGCAAGTTTGTTTGAATTTTTGTCATTTTTGAAGCGAGACACATGAAATTTTTAATTTATATTAGTAGTTAGAAGAAAATAATTTTGAAATTAGATTTTGAAAACTACATCTCTCTAAGGGAGAAATAGTGGTTGCATATTTGGATAAATCTTTGTTGTTCTTGAAGCGAGATACTATATATTTGAATTAATGGTTAGTAAAAATAACAATTTATTAACTGGATATTAAAAATTGCATCCCCGGGGGTGCATTAGGGTGCAAATTTATATTATCTATATATTGACTGATTCATCAACACCAAGCCTAAACCGTAAAAGCTAAAAACATTAAATTTTATTACATAGTGCTCAGGTAAGAAAGGCTTTTTAAAAATTCACCCCCTAAGGGGTCAAACGGGGATCTAAAATATGTTTGGCGGAAGGATATTAGTTAGTCCGTTTCATTTGAAACTTCGCAAGATTATTAATTTTGATAAATTATTAGTTACCTGTCTCAAGATTTTGGTTAAGGAGTTTAGTCAAGCAAATTTTTTTCTAAATGCATATCTTAAGGGGATAAAATATGGTCCAAAGTATGTTTGGTGTAAAGAGTTTGGGGTATAAGTACTATCATTGATCGTCAATGAATTTTAGTGCAAGTGGGTTTATTTTGTGAGCAAGGGGAACACTAAGCTAATATTTTCCAAATTTAAGAGGGTGAAATTTTCACCCTCCGAAGCGTAAGCTGACGACGCGACGCAGCTAGAAATACACACTAGGATAAAGAAGTAGGTATTGTATTGTACAATTCAGCCCCTGAATGGGGGACATGGGTGTTATTTGTATAGTTAATCGGGTTGCTGACTACGAAATTAACAGTGATCTAATATCAATCCCTATTGCATCAGATCCGCTAGGGTAGAGATCTTCTAAATACATAAAAATAAAATTTGAGAGACCTGCCATAAATAATCTATGTAATTCAAATGTCATTGGAAATACCTTTAGATCAGGCGGGCGAAGCCGCGGGCAACAGCTAGTACTATAATAAAAGAGTAGAATCGACGTGTCTGTACATTTATTATTTTGGGTAGAAAATGAAAGAAAACGACTAAATATGAATAGTAGATTACGAAAAAATGTTTTATATAAATCTTGTCTGTCTGTCTGTCTGCCTGCACAAGCTAATCTCAGGAACTACTAGACAGATTTGAATTTACTTTTCACAAACTGATTGCCCTTAGCTCAGGGCAATATCTAATCTTTGTTCCATCAAAATCGGATATCAGAAATAAAAGTTATCATCAATTAAAGATTTTTCAATTTCTCCTGATAAACAGAAACTACTGGACAGATTTGAATTTAGTTTACACAAACTGATTGGCCTTAGCTAAGGGCAACATCTAATCTTTGTTTCATCAAAATTGGACATCAGGAAAGAAAGTTATCATCATTTAAAGATTTTTTCAATTTCCCCTGATAAAAATTTCATAGCAAAATAATAAGCGGAGTAAGTAGGTAAGTCACATAATTTCTTCATTTTCCTATCCCTTCCCCTCAAGGTGCATTTGATGTCCGTTTCTCTTGGTTCATTCAATTCATCCATACTAATATTATAAATGCGAAAGTCTGTCTGTCTTTCTGTCTGTTACGCTTTCACGGCCATACCGCTGAACGGATTTTGATGAAATTTGGTATGAATATAGTTGAAGACCAGGGGTCAAACATAGGCTACTTTTTGACGCAGGCGGAGCTGCGGGAAACAGCTAGTATCCTATAAGCTGCTCATTCGGGTGTCAAAGGGTCAATCGATCCTGTATGGCTTGGTATCACTGTTTCAGCGTTGCCATACCGTCAATCCATACTAATATTATAAATGCGAAAGTCTGTCTGTCTGACGCAGGCGGAGCTGCTGAAAACATGGGTCGAAATATGGAGTAAATTTTTGGACCTCCCATACAAAATGTCTCATCACGTGACCTAACTTACTATGGGAAGTAAAAATTTGTTTTTCATGTTTCGAGCTATGTTCCTTGGGGAAATTTGTTTGGTTGCATGAATGGAGTCATTGGACGATGGGTCCAAAACCACTAAAATTTCACGGTTTATCATATTATAAAACTGTAGTCAATTTTGTACATCATCATCATTACATAGTATAAAACAAAGTCGCTTTCCTGTCTGTCTGTCCATATGTATGCTTAAATGTTTGAAACTACGCATTGGATTTAGATGGAGTTTATTTTAAAAGATAGATTGTTTCAAGAGGAAGGTTTATAATAATATAGTAGAGAAACACTGATAATTTTAGAGGTTTCTGACGTGAGGTCGTAAATTAACACATTTTCGGCGCTTACATTGCAAACGCTGGATCAAAATAATGTACTGAAGTATTGTAGATCTTACAAAGGTCTACAAAAAAGTCGCGATACCATATGTCTAACTATTTTAGTTATGTCACGACAACTACATTTTTATGTTAAAATTTGCAATAGTAACGCCGGTACAAACTAGGCCATATTATTCGTTTATCGATATTGATCCTTATCCAAATAAATCATTCCAAATTCAAGGATGGTTTAATACCTGTAAATTACTCTTTGAATTAATGAAATCGGACATTGCAATCCAAAGATATAACGGAATTCGTTTTGTCTTACAATCCCTGCGCGTAGCAAAACGGTACGAAGTACACGCTTTCTTCTCGTGGCGCTTAGGTATCGTCAAATACGATGAGGAAAAAACCAGTGATATCAATCTAAACGTACATTCTGCGTCCCCAGTCGTAAAACAGACCAAAATAATACGAATAGAATCACTTAGGAGTGCTTTTTTTGAAAAGTGTGACTTACGCAAAATCGGCGAGTCGAATGATTTTCGTTCGATATCGAAAGATTTTCATTCGACACACATTTCAAAAATCAAATCAAATCATTTATTCATTTAAAACTTTTACAAAAATAAACAGGTAGTAGGGGCACACTATTGAGGTTAATAAAAACCTGTTTTAAAAGTAGAATCCAGAAGGGATAACGTCATGGAAGCGGGAGCTGAGGACGCATTCTTATGGAAGATAATATAATTATAGGAATGGAAGCAATCGTAAGGCATGCGTCATGGAAACGGGAGCTGATGACGAAACTGAGGGAGTGTTAAAAAAAATTGTAGTAAACATTTACGATTTAATTTTACGTGTATCCCCCGTGGTTGTTGAAAGATTACACGGGTGTGGAAAGTGGAAAGTGACCAGTCGGTCGTTCCAGGTACCGCTGCAGAGGCAAAGTGGTGAACGACATGGAATTTAAAAAAAAATCACATTTGATTCCCCTGAAAGTGAACTTGAAAAATCGGTCTTGACTGCTCTATGGGGCACATCGGTAGACGTACCTATCAAACATTTAACTGTTTTGATAGTTTGACTTTGACACTAGCATTTCCTTTTTTTTAATTTTGATAGGCCTACCGAAGTGGCAGGGGAATTGGCCCATAGAGCCAAAAGATTTATATTGAGATTATTTTATGTTTCGATCTTCCTTGGAAATAGATACTTTCGGTGGCGGGATTCACCACCACATCATGTGTTATCGGTTATTAGGACTACTTGACTCGGCCTCAGGGAGATCTATGAAGCCGGTTTTGAAAGAAATGCTAAATGTAGTGGTTAGCTTCAACCTACTACTACATAATTTGTATAACCCGGACGAAGTCGGGACGGGCTGCTAGTTAAATATAAAATGAAAAAATAATACTAGCGCTCTTTATACATGTAACATTTTGGACATAATGTCTGTCTGTCTGTTGTGCATCTTTGACGCAAAAACTATTACGGATTTAAATAAAACTTTTTATTATAGTTACGAGTATCTAGCTGTTTCCCGCAGCTCTTCATACAAATATTATACAAAATTTCATCAAAATTCGTTTAGCCGTTTGGCCGTGAAAGCGTAACAGACAGACGGACGGACGGACGGAGAGACAGACAGACAGACTTTCGCATTTATAATATTGTTTCAAGAATATCTATGTTTTTTATTTCTTTATAAAAGTAAAATCTATATCGTTAATAACTATTAATCAGTATTTTTTACATTACAAATTAATTTAATACAAAAAATAAAAACTAAATAAATCTAAACCAAGTAATAAAAATTAACCTAAAAATAAAATTTATTTTTTGTTATGTATTTACTGTAATAATGTTACTGTATAATGTATAATGTTACTGACATAATGGGACATATTTAATTTTTTTTCTGTTTTTATTATTTCATTTTTTGCATACTCATCTGAGAGTGGAATACACGAAATTATAATTAACTAAATATCTATGTATGCACTGTATTCTTGCAAATAAATAAATTATCTTATCTTATCTTATAATGTTATTTTCTGTGCAATAAAGTTATTACATGAAACAAACAAACAAAAACTAAATAAAGTCTAAAATTTGTCCTTGCGGCATGGTGCCAAGAACTCCGGCAGAATTCCCGCGCTAGATAGCAACCGCGTCAAATTTATAATATTAGTATGGAAGTATGGATAGTTCTCGGCAACATAAGACATTAGGAAATTAGCCCACGGGAATTGGAAATCTGTAGTTAATTCGAAAAATACAAATAAGTATCAAAGTTATTTAAGTTATATACTTTTATATTAATAGTATACCTAAGGGTTATAAACATTCATAAAAGTTTTCATCTCTTGTTGTTGCAAAATTTTGTTGAGAGCAAAAAAAAAATTTTGCAATTGCATTTTGAGTGGGAAAACGTAGCCAAATGAAGCACCACCGTTCTCACAGTGTGCAAGCACATTGCTGATCCTTGTTAGTAAGCTTTTTACTATACGTGTATACTCATCGGGGAAAGTTAGGAATGACAAAACAAAATGTCCACGAAAATGGTAGTTTCGCTCGGACAAACCTAGTTTTAACAATTTTTAATTAACTATAGGTCTAAAAAATAAATTTATTTATTTTATATTCTATACAATATTTATATACGAGTATTTCCCTGACAGGTAAGTATATTAAGAAAAAGTGATTCGAACAAGGCACGGAAATTGGTTTTCGCCATTTATCGATTCTTTTTTATTTTAATATTAATAAGTTTACAAAGCTAATTGAAACGGCATCATTTAGATACCTACATGATAATTTAATCTTAATTAAAAAACCGTGCTGCTATCTGCAAAGCAACTATGCGTTTTCAGACTAGACACGCCAAATTATGTAACTTGTACTTTACTTGTAAGACCTTCCCATTCCAGTATGTGATGGATCAATCAATAAAGTTTTATTCTATTCTAAATTACGGCTTCAGAAAATTCATCATCATCATCATCATTTCAGCCGCAGTCAGTCCACTGCTGGACATAGGCCTCTCCCAATGATTTCCAAAATGATCGGTTGGCAGCAGTCTGCATCCAGCGTCTGCCTGCGACCCTTTTCAGGTCATCTGACCATCTGGTCGGTGGATGTCCAACGCTGCGCTTACCGGTACGTGGTTGCCATTCGAGAACCTTTCTGCCCCATCGGCCATCGGTTCTCCGCGCTAAGTGCCCCGCCCACTGCCACTTCAAAGAACTAATCCGCTGGGCTATGTCGGTGACTTTTGTTCTCCTCCAGATCTCTTCATTTCTGATTCGGTCTCGTAGGGAAACACCGAGCATCGCCCTCTCCATAGCTCTCTGGGCGACCTTGAGCTTTCTTATGAGGCCCATAGTCAAAGACCACGTTTCGGACCCGTATGTCATCACTGGTAACACACACTGGTCGAAGACCTTAGTTTTAAGGGATTAAAGTATTTTAGACGAGAAGACGCTACGTAGCTTCCCGAACGCCGCCCATCCGAGTCGGATTCGACGAAAGACCTCGTCCTCGAAGCTGGAGTTGCCAGCCTGGATCATCTGACCCAGGTAGACATACTGGTCTACAACTTCAAGGGTGTGGTTCCCGACTGAAACCGGTGATGGCGTAACATGGGCATTACACATTGCCTTGGTTTTGTCCATGTTCATTTTAAGGCCCACCTGTTGGGAAACCACGTTGAGGTCGCTGAGCATGGTACTTAAGTCCTCCAGCGACTCCGCTATGACCACGATATCGTCGGCAAAACGAAGGTGAGTGATATACTCGCCATTGATGTTGATGCCAAGTCCTTCCCATTCCAGGAGTTTGAAGGCATCTTCCAGAGCAGCGGTAAACAGTTTCGGGGAAATGACGTCTCCCTGTCTTACACCTCTCTGCAATGGAATAGCCCCCTTGCTCTGCTCCTGTACTCGGACTGACATGGTGGCGTTGCTGTATAAACACTTCAACACTTCGATGTACCGATAGTCTATGCGGCACCGCTGGAGAGACTGAAGCACCGCCCACATTTCGATCGAATCGAAGGCCTTCTCATAGTCCACAAACGCTAGGCATAGTGGCCGGTTATACTTTTTGGTCTTCTGTATAACCTGCCGAAGCGTATGGATGTGGTCTATGGTACTAAACCCTTTTCGGAAACGGGCTTGTTCGGGAGGCTGGAAGGCATCGAGCCTGTTCGCGAGACGATTCGTGATTACCCTCGAAAACAGCTTATAGATGTGGCTCAGGAGCGTGATGGGTCTATAGTTCTTCAATAGGGTATTGTCACCTTTTTTGAAGAACAAAACCACCACGCCCCTGTTCCACGCCTCTGGCGTCACGCCCTCGAGCAAAACGGAATTAAAGAGCTTCTGAAGGATTTTTAGAAAATTACTCACATCCTACTTATGTTTTCACTATGAATAAAGTAGAATAGACTCGACTCCATAACAACATAATAATTTTATGAATCATTCATATCGATAGGGTCATGGTTAATCGATCGTTGACCATGAAACCTCTTGCTAAGTCAATCTATTTTATTTAATACATAGAAGATTTTTAATGTTGATATCACGGCAAAAGAAATGAGTTACGATGTAAGGCTTGGTATTTTTTACAAGTTTTCTTTTTGAACTCATCTTACCTCTTTTTTGCGGATTCCTCTTTTTCTTTTCCTTTACTAATTCCTGAGCATCAATTACAGTTTTCCTCAATGCCTCACTCCATGTCTCTCTCACTCTTCTCAAAGGCTTTGATGTTACAATTTTTGGCAATTTTGGACGGTAAATGCTTTAAAGTCTATTAGTTCCTATGGCCACCTTCCGGCGTCATTATCAGACCCTGAATACCATATCGGAACAAAGTAGT
The DNA here is from genome assembly GCA_947363495.1 of Euzophera pinguis. Classification (NCBI taxonomy): domain Eukaryota; kingdom Metazoa; phylum Arthropoda; class Insecta; order Lepidoptera; family Pyralidae; genus Euzophera; species Euzophera pinguis. The sequence continues at coordinate 18,301,401 of OX376159.1, forward strand.
CCACAAGACAAGTCAAACGAGGCTATTGGCCAAGGGGTTTAGTCTTAGATTAATAATTGGTCTCGCGAGCCAATTATTAATCTATGGGGTTTAGTCATCTCCTTCCGGCTCCATCATCATACCCTGAATACCTCCTGGAAAAAAGTACTTCTCCAAAATCAAATTTTTATATTCACATAAAACCCGTATCATATCCCGCCCCATTCTTGCTTTTTAATTTTACAAGTAACCTTTGAACATAGTTATCCTGTGAAGACTGACAAAGAGATCTGGTACATTGATTAATTTATCCGCAGACAGTGTGCGTGTCGAGATCCTCCGAGCTTTAGAAGGCACGTTAAGCCATTGGTCTCGGTTGTTATCGATAGATGACAATCGTTAGGCTGTGCCAGACTCTGACAGTGTTGGTCTCTAACACACCTCGGGTCAGTGTAAATACTAATGTCACCAAATCTAGGACCATGACTTACATCGTACCCTAGGCTCTGAAGTGTAAGCTGAGGACGCAACTAGAAAAAACACGCTTGGACGAAGAAGGTACAACAATGATTAATTTACTTCAAATGTAACTTTGTAATCCAATATAGTTATGTGGGATTACAAAGTTATTTATGCAGTTGGTGTATCTATAAAACCGCACCGAAGTTGCATACTATTTAGTTTTTCCTTGATTTATGTACATTAAACACTTAATTTTATTCAAAATGTAAAGCTTATTGTCTGCTAGAGTTTTGATGATCGGTCTGTCAGTGAGTCAGGGAATCAGTGAATTAAGAAACTTTAATAAGTTTTAACTCTTGAACTACTTACTGGTTTAAATTAAATTATACTGAGTTATTTAGTATTAAGGTGAAAAGGGCTGAATCGTTTAGAGAAAAGAATGGTACGGCTAGGGTTTCGGGTCTGCGTACTATATACGGTTAAACAAAAATATAGTACGCAAAAATACTGTATTTTCAACACCGAAATCTACAAACAAACAAACCCTTATTTAAAAAATTTTGGAACGCGCCATTATACTAACGTTTAGGGGAGATTAAAAAAATGCTAAAGCTATGATTGCTTCCGAACTTCTCAATATTAAATTGACAATAAAAGAATATTATTTTACATAAAAAAAAATCGTTTAATCTTTGCTATGGGATTTTGGTAAGATCATAATTTCACTTATTAGGTAAGTAGTTGTTGTTTCTTAAGAAAGATTGAGGTCCTAATGAAATAAAATAGATAATGCTAACAGAACTAGGACATCAAGAAAAAGATAAGATTATTTCAAAAAGTGTGGCAATCAACAAGTAAAATTCCCACAGATAGTTTTATACAAAACTTTGTTAAAAATTGCAAAAAGTTTAGTTTAACCTACAAAATAAATAGGTAAGAAAAAAATATTTAAAAAAACATTGTCTATTTTTTAATTTTTCCAAAAATACTATATTTTTTAGAAATGTACTATATCCTTGATAGCTTATTTTGAAAAATACCATATTTCGCCAAAAAACATTGGCAACCCCAGGTACGGCCGTGCCGGTTTTTTGCTCGACTTGGTGGGGGCAGATACACGGTAGAAAAATAAAACCAACGAAAATATAATGAAATTATTTTATTTTAGAATGACTATTATAATTTACTACCCCAGCAGTAAACCGTTATCCGACACGTAGTCAGACCCAGTTATGCCTTTCGCCTTGTCACTGGCAAAGAACAAAATCAATTCTCCGATCTCGTTGGGCTCAGACAGTCTATTACCTAATGCAGTTTTTATGTTTAAATCCTCTATTTTAATACCCGCTCCAGAATTTTCAAAAAAATCTGTCACAACTGGTCCTGGACTGACGATGTTCACCCT